>JAHDVE020004418.1:0-346051 GCA_022606495.2 Halesus radiatus | reverse complement strand
ATGTTTTCAACCTTTCACTTCTTTGTCATGATTATTAGCATTCTTGCGAGATAATGTGTGTTGTTGTTTATTGTACTTATTAATTATTATTGATATATAAACATTCATGAATGTAAGTTTTCGGCATATTGCCTATTTTATATACTAAAATAAAATAAAATAAAATTATTTTAAATAAAATTATAATGTTTGTTGAAATTTGACATATTTGTTGTAAGTTTTGGATGTCTTTATTTAATTTTAATCGTACAATTAGTGTAGAACTGTGAAAAATTATATGTTACTCTATTTTTTTAAAGATTTCCCCACAGCTAAAGGAAATTAAAATCGTTTCCGGCCTTACAAGAATTATGGCTATATTTATAATTAAAATACTCTAAAGAATTACATTCATTAGGAAAAATACACAATTTAAAGAATTAAAGTTATTGGAAAATTTTAAGGAATTAAATAAAAATTGTGATTAACGAGGATTTAAAGACGTGAAGGAGTTAGAATAATTAGAGTATTTTAATTAAAATACATAATGACATCACTAAGTATAAACCACCCAGAAGAATTCTTCTTCGAAAAATTAATTAAAGTAATTAAAGTTGGAAGAAATAAAGGAGTTAGAGTAATTAAAGTTGGAAGAAGTGAAGGAGTTAGAGTAATTAAAGTCTTTTAATTAAAATACATAATGACATCACTAAGTATAAACCACCCAGAAGAATTCTTCTTCGAAAAATTATTTAAAATAATTAATGTTGGAAGAAATAAAGGAGTTGGAGTAATTAAAGTTGGAAGAAGTGAAGGAGTTAGAGTAATTAAAGTTGGAAGAAGTGAAGGAGTTAAAGTAACTACAGTAATTAGAATAGCTAACATATTTAGACGAATTGTCAGAGCTAAAATAGCTCACTGGATTAAAATAATTACAGGGATTATGGTAGATAAATGATTGAACAGAGTAAAATTAATTAAAAAAATTGAAATAATTAACAGATTTAAAAAACAGCTAATTCAAATTTAAAAAAACTTAAAGTGATTACATCAGATAGAACATGTTAAATGGTTAAAACGATTAAAAGGTTTTTAACAACTAAAATAATAAAGATATTTACAACAATACAAATATTTTAAATATTCATATTATGCATGATTAAATATTTAAACACATGTACTTCAAATTTCAGAAAAAAATATATCACTTTCCCTAGTTAAAAACTTACAGGCGGCATTGGTACAATTGTGCTTTCATACATTTCGTATGAAAGTAATACAAGAACATTGATAATGCGGTGCGATTTTCTAACAGCATGGAAGATTTACAGTCTCTTGTGTCTAGGATGAATGAAGTGTGTATGCGCACTGAGTTGTGTAGTTCTATAATTAGATAATGTAGGTATGTAAGTACAAAGTCATGGTCTTAGAAAGAGAGAGTACAAAGACAGGGTGTAATATATTTTGAATGGTGAATCCTTTTATATAAATACTCTGCCAAGGCAGAGTCACATGACAGTTCACCCCCTCCACCAACCCTTGAGGGAACGGTATGACGATTAGTTATTTAGTTGGTTATATTATTTAATTATAAAACATTAAGAAAAAAATAGTTTATTACTTTAAAGCATATTTATGATTTTTCAAATTCATGTATTGCATATTGTGCTTAATACTGAATGCTCATTTCAAGGTTTGTCTATGTAGTTTTTCCTAGTGTTAAATTGCTTCCTTTTCTTGTCTCGGCGAACAGGAAAACTTTACTGCCGATGAACGGAGTTACTCCATAACTGCCATTAGCTTACTTAAGGGCTAGATGGCACTTCTGGTGGTGTTCAAGCGATGCGTCGATAAAAAACCGTATCTAGTGGACTTCGAATAAAATGACTTCTCATCATCATCCAGTTGACAACGCGAGGTTTAATATTGAAGTCATATATGATGTTAGGATGGGGTGGAAAAGCAACAAGTTGGGTGAACAGTGTTAGGATGATGGGGAACAGAGGGAAAAGAGGGACTCGTAGACATCCACATTAGTCAGAGTTACGATTGTGGCGTCAGTGTGAGGATTGTGAGGAAATGGGGGAGAAGTGGGTTGGTGAATAGAAAGCAGAGCAAACTCACCCTGAGACCAGATTCAGGACTGGACCCTGACTAAGACGCGGTATAGCTCAGCTGGTAAAACATAGCGTTTCTCATCTCAAAGTTAATGGGTCGGCCGCAGCCTTAGAATCGGAGTGGGTATCTAACTACTTAATTGAAGAGAATGTGTATTTTCAACACAGGATCTATTTATAACAAAACATGGACAGGTAAGTTATATACGGGTTTCACCACAAAGGGCGGTAGCTAATCTGATCTTGACAATCTCTTTCTCTGAAGGTTCTCCAACCGGACATGTTATTGGAAAAGGCACAAATATTCAGCACATAATAAGAAGGGAAGTTTTAGTGGCGGCTTAGATGAGTAGCTGGCAATCGGGCAACCGTAGATTATACATTCCCACACTGATTTTAACAATTATAGGGAAACAGAGGTAATTCCACGTCTCGATTAGGAAATCCAATGGCGTGCATTCGGTGCCCAAGGCCCCAGAACGTGCTTGACAACTCCGTGTCTAGATTAGGAAATGATGCAATCGCTACGTGCTCAAGGCTCACGCGCAGCTGATAGTTCTGTGTCTGGAATCGGAATGAATGGCGGCTGCTCGCTTCGGAAGCCCACGCCGACACATGCAGCCGGAAATTATGTCCGTGCGCTTGTCTCGTTGGTTGAAAAATAATGATAGCCGGCGGAAACTTACCGGATTGGTTGATTATGGTCATGTGTTTGCGAGAGGTGCTGTTATTGGTTGAAGCGTATCGTTTTGCAATTGAGTGGATAGAAGTAAACCAGTAGCAAGAAGTATTATTCCTTCAACGACTAGAATCTCCTATTCGTTACGTAACAATGATTGGTAAGATTTTTCAGGAACTTTATTTATTGATCCTGAGTCCTGAAATGTGGGTTGTGTTCTCTGTAAATGATGTAGGATACTAATCCAGCGACGATAATCATATTGTAGAAAAACTTCAAAGACCAGCACAGTGTACTCACCAAGCATTTTATCCATAGTGTCAACTTCACTTTCGGTTTTGTTGTAGTATACAATTTTCTCTGGTTTGACTGATTGTGTAGAGACGAACAGTCGACTTCTCCCGTCATGTAAATGGATGTTAGAAATATGATTGATTTGTTCTGTTTGGCACATATGAATGGACGGCTGCATCATGATCGTAGACGAAATATATAAACAGGTCTTTCTTTGGCAGGCTCCATGTAGCTCGGTAAGAAACGATATTATCTAAATTCGTATTTAAGGAGTTCTATTAATTGTGAATAAGTTATTCTTAGTGACACTTTTTCAGAATTATTATATCAACAGGTAATCCCATTAAGGCTAATGTTTTTCTAATAATATAAAAAAAATACTTTTGAATGTATAAATAAGGTCCAGAAGCATACCCTCAGCAATGCTTATTTATCTGTTGGTTTTTCAGTATAAAGCTCACCTCGTAACGGGCAGACGTTTGATGCATCATAAGCCCAGAAAATGTAAGTCATATTTAGCCAATTTCGATGGTACATACAGTGAACTATACCAACACATTTATAAAAACCTGACGATAATTCACTTTTCTTTGGGAATAGGAATCTTCAAGAATCCATACAAAAATAAATAGAACCGACGAATTTAGGACTATTTCGCAAGTAGGTTCCTATACACAAAATACAAAAAAAAATAATGTCATTAATCTGAATTTAAATAAATCTTTAACACAAATAATGTGTAGATATTGAACAGCACACAGAAGTATGCTTAAACTGAGAATTTTCATACCGTATTTATGAAGGTACAATTGTTCCTATGCTACTTGCTATGGGTGTATACTCGTGCAGCTGGACGAAGGTCAATCTAATTTTTAAAAAAAAGATTTGAAATATTATTGTTAAGCCTGTTTAGTAAAAAAATATTCTACATTGTTTTATATCATATTTCTTTATTGTGTATCAAAATTTTGTCAATAAACACTTAAAACGATCTGAAAAAAAAAAAATTTAGTGATTGTTAACAATTTATGAAAATTGACACTTTGTTCGAATTTATTTTCTACATTTCTCAAGCATTGTTTGACGGTAGGCTAATTTTAATAGTTTGTATTTTACCTTGTTGGCTTAATAATGAATTAGTAAATATTTCATATTTTTTTATTGCGTAGATCACCATTGTCACCACATGTCAAAGCCGTATAAATATTCGCAAATTAGAGTATAACTTTGTGGCTGTCCTCGAGTTTGCTTCCAGGCCGCGAATCTGTTTTTTTTCGATGTGGCACTTTAAAAAATAAGCTTTCGAACCCTGCCATTGACCACAGCCCGTAGCCCTATAGTCTATAGCCCTATAGTGGTTTCTCGTATTCAGTATTATTACCAGATCGAGCATTATGAACCAATCGACTTGATTGCTCCCTCCATTTCCCCGGACCTTATTCACCTCCGCTCCTTCTTATGAATAAAACATACTAAGTATTTGTGTTCCCTTCTTGTTTGGGGGAGTAGTTTC
Source organism: Halesus radiatus (assembly GCA_022606495.2). Taxonomy (NCBI): domain Eukaryota; kingdom Metazoa; phylum Arthropoda; class Insecta; order Trichoptera; family Limnephilidae; genus Halesus; species Halesus radiatus. The sequence goes on along the minus strand of JAHDVE020004418.1, from coordinate 341,469 downwards.
AAACATTTTTACATGAAAACCATGATTCTTGGTAAGAAAAATTATACAGTTGTTTCAATACACACCCATTCTTATTTTTGTTATCTAAATAGACTTGTCTAGACCCTTATTAACGTTGAAATCTCGTTTGAAGAAAACCTATCTTATTTTAGTAACTAACTAAACATCACGCCGTTTCTCTGCAGAGGTAGGTAGGGAAGACGGACCGACAAACAACTTGATATTGACATACACTTCTTATTTCATTCACATTCATACATCGTCTAATATATTTTATTCTATTATTCCGACTTCTGACATGGCCCGAGTCAAGTATTTGATTTACTTGATAGTGCCATGTTTTTCTTGGGCGTCCCCGGTTTTTTCTTTCATTTTCAAACGCATTATACATTATTCTTACAATCCTTTCTTCATTAATTCCGTCTACATGTCCAAACCATCTAAGCGTTCCTTTCGTAATCTTACTCATTATGCTTACATCAGCCTTGCATTATTTAGGAATCCCAATATTTTTCATACGATCATACATGGTTTTATGACACATTCGCATCAGAGATCTCTTTCGTACAGCATTCAGTTTACTTCCGTCTTTTCTTTGTCAGTTCCATGCCTCACATTCATACATTAGGGTTGGTATAAGTACTCCATTGTAGACTGCTAGCTTCGCTTCTTTGGACAACTTTTGTTAACGCCAACCGCGTTCAGTCCCACGTTAATGGAGTTTCTTCCATTCATCCTCCTTTCAATATCACTATCAGTCATTCCATTTCTCGTAAACATACTTTCCAAGTATGTAAGATCTATAATCCATCAATCTAATATGAACGAAGTATGTATGAAGAATGAGCTAATGATGGATGTAAGTAAATCTAAAGACATGGTGTTGGAAAGAGAGGGTACAAAAACAATGTGCAATATAGTGGTGAATGATGAATATTTGGAGTTTGTGTATTTGAGAAGTATGTTTACGAGAGATGAAAAGACTGAGAGGGTTATTGATAGAAGGGTTAATTCAGGAAACTTCATTCACGGGATCTGAACGCGGTTGGCGCTCACAAAAAGTTGTCCCAAAGAAGTGAAGCTAGCATGATACCAACCCTAATATATGACAGTGAGGCATGGAACTGGCAGAGGAAGGATGAAAGTAGACTGAATTCTGTAGAAAAGAGATCTCTGATGCGAAAGTATGGTAAAACCATCTATGATCGCATGAAAAATGTTGAGATTCGTAAAGAATGCAAGGCTGATGTAAGCGTAATGTGTAAGATTAAGAAAAGGATTGTACCAGACGTAATGGCACACAAACGAACTGTAGGGGAACGCTGAGCCCGATCTGCAGGGAGGGCTGGGAGGGGAGAAAGCACGACCTACCGTTCCCTCTGCAAGGAGGAACGGTACTAATGACAAGACCCTTATTTACGACTTTTGTAATTCTGCGGGCCTTGTACGTGTGACGTTGCTTGGTCTGGTTCCGGTACGCGGAAATAGTCCAATGGAAGTCCAGGGTAAAGCGGTGGTCAGAAGATGGGAAGTCGAGCGGACAGTGGAGAAAGAAGCCGTATGCCAGGCAAGCGATCGAAGGCTTACTGGTTCGAACTGCTTTCGCAGGCTACTTAAAGCGGTCTGCAACGCGCAGACCTACCGCGCCCTGCGCATATTCGACAAGACCCCTTCCCCCACACCGCCGTACTGCTGACTTTTTTATTCAAGTCATTCCAAACAAAGGTGGCCAGGCACATCCCGCCAATCGAACAATGTATTTACAAAGGCATTTCAAACAGTTTTTCAAAGGTTTTCGAACAACGAAACAATATTTATTAGATGATCCGACCCCTTTACAAATTACGCATAATATCAATCTATACATAACAAATAGGAAAACGAAAATGGCAGCGTCTGAACATTCTGGGAGAGGCCATCACGTCCGACACAGGGGACGTTTAATTAGTTTGGGCACGTAGAGCGTTTATTCAGTATAAGGAGAATATATAACGCGAATCTGAATGAGAGAAGAAACTGGGGACGACTGAGGAAGACATGGCACTATCAAGTGAATCAAATATTTGAGTCGGGCCATTTCAGAAATTGGAATAACAGAAGAGAATGTACGAGACGTTGTATGAATGTTAATGAAGGGAAAAGAGTATGCCAAGATCGAGTTATTTGGCGGTCCGTCCTCTCTGGCTACCCTTGCGGTGAAATGGCGCGATGGTAAGTTAGGTAGTTAGGATCGGCTTCACCTTAAAACGGGCATGTTCTGATATGTATACCCTGACATATTTTGTAAATTTTAATCCTTTGTCTAAAGTGTGTCCCGGTCATACAAAGATCTTTCCAAAAGCCCACACTATCATAGATAATTTTTCAAATTACATAGTTTGCTTCAAAAAATTCCACAATGTTAATGTACCAGAGAAATTTATTTCTTTCCGAACATTATTTATTTTCTTCATTGATATTTGTTGTTGATGTTGTTTTCAATTATGTATTTATCCTATAAAATATTCTATTGCATACAGTCCTGTGGCGGCGGACACCCAATTCTGGGTATATTGCATGTGGCTGGTTTCGGGGAGTTGCCTGTAACACGGCGAAAAGAGCAACTCACACTCTTCCTCACTGAATGACTGAATGTTAGTTTATAAGGTGCTGTAGGAAATAGTATGTAGATTTAGTTGATAGTTAAATTATTATTTTTTTTTAATTCAAAGTATACAATACAATTTGCATTGCATATCCGAGAGTTAAGAAAGTCATTGCGGGATTAAATGCAGAACCTACAGTACAGTTTTTAGAAATACACATAATATTTAAAATACATAATTTATCTTCATAGTACATAAACAATATTTACAACACATATTTTGCATTTGTAATAAAGGCATCACTGGTACATTATAATATGATTGTACAGAGACACTTATTATAAAGAAACACATCACTGGCACATCACATAGTTACACTCATTACGGAGACACATCACAACATTAATCCTTAAGGTATTGCTTCAAAAAATAGAGTTTAAGCATCTTACTCTGAGACCCTTCACATTGGTTTCGATTTTTTATAGCGTTTGGTAATTTATTGTATTGTGTATAAGCTGTGTATTCAAAAGATTTTACTCTATATTTTGTTGAGTGTATTTTTGGTATGTGTAGTTTGTTGTGACTTCTTATGTTGTGTTGGTGTACGTCGTGATTGTAATTGAGTGTGGTGTTAGTATGTGCTGAGTGTTGTATTACATGCAAGATGGTGTTTGTAATTTTGCAGGTGGGAATGATATTAAACGGAAGTATTTGGGAGTTTTGTAGATATCTTTGAGGTGTGTGTCTCATGGCAAACTAAATATATTTCGTAGGGCTCTATTATAACTTGGATCTCTGAAATCATTTTTTTTGTGGCAAATCCCTAGATCCTGGAAAGATATATTAAATGTGAGTGAATCATAGCGTGGTAGATTGATCTTAATAGAGAGGTAGGAAGTAACCCGCGGAGTCTATATAAAACACCAGTTATGCTACATCTCTTTCCATTTCCTTTTGAAGTTCGTTTATAATAATAATAATAATAATAATAGTTGGATGATTTGTATAGCGCCGTTTTTGTGAAAAATCACCTCAAGGGCGCTGTACAAATATTTCTTAACTAATTATGTACAAACAGATACAGAAAAACTTACTAACCTGGCAGGTCGCTTGAGATGAACACAGTTTAAGAAAAAATTATTTATAGAGATGATAGTTTTACATGGTTATTTGTTTCTCCTTTTCTATTGATGTTACGTTTATTAGATGATTGGTGGCACAAGAAGAGATGGTATTTATTGAATCATTGGTATTAATTTTTAGGACTGGAAAGTATTCATAAAATGAATTTTAGGACTCGAAAATATCTATAAAATTACCTTAAAAAGCGTAATAAGCCTTTAATAAATATTAACGTTTTTTAATTTTTTTTTTTATTTTACACTTTGGTTATTTACAGTGTTACGGGCTGTGGACGCATTTGCGCACCGATGCGTGAATTTTTAATTTAATTTAATTATTTTTTATTTATTTATTTTTTGTAAAAGATGGCGGTAGGGCGGCGATTGTTAGCGCGCGTATGGACTCAATTTTTTCGAGAAAAAACTTGGAAAAGATATCCGGAGCGATGTAAATTGTATTTTCTGCACGAACATCGGCAAAAACTGTCTTAACCGAGTTCCAAAGACGAGGCGGATTTATACGTTCTAAGTGAATCCTATTTCTCCAATATTCAGACCTTTTTGAACGAATTAAGATTGTGTACTCTTTTTGAGCCTGTATCCAATCGTTTCGTGAGGTAACCCCTGACTCTCTGTAGGACCGCTCCAATTTCTGCATTACTCTCTTCTGATTTCGACATTCTTCATCAAACCAGTCGTCAGATTTTCGAACTCGCCGAGTTTTTGTAGTTGGAGCATATTTATTTACAAGGGTTGAGAGTACGGTGTTGTAATCATCTGTCAGTTCGGTAGGGGATTCTGTTTCCCAAGCGCTTTGTGTGCAAAGCGGGGAGGCCTTTAGATCTATGAGGAAGTCGTCAAAGTTAAAACTACGCCATGCTCTTGATGAGATAGTTACGTAAGGGATTTTCGGTGGGTTAAAATCGATCTCAGTGCGAATTAGCCAGTGATCTGATAACCCCACATCCACGCTACCTGCTACCAGGGACGGGCCGCATGACTTTGAAACAAAAATATCCAAAGTCCCACCTGCATCGTGAGTTGGGTCGCTTACCAATTGACGGCATCCGAAGCACTCTAAGAGGTCAGTAAATTTAACAGTGTTGGGTGACTGCAGGCGCTCTAGATGAATGTTGATATCGCCAGTTATGAATATATTATCGGAAAGTCCTACAACCCGCTTAAGAAAACAGGACAGTTCTATAAAAAAGTCCGCGGTGATTTGTTTTGAACCCGGCCGGTATAGTGTACATAAAATAAATGACGCCCCTGCAGAGGAAACTCTGCATCCCAAATATTCAAAAGTTAGGTACGCACCTATGGACACCTTTGTCAAACGCAAGCCTTGGCGAGCTAAAATCGCGATACCCCCGTGATTTAAGCTAGAGATATTGTCATTCCTATAAATCGTCGATTTAGGTCGGGCTTCTTCCAGCACCACGCATCATAAGGCTCGTAGTCTCTTTATTGAAAAAGATTCGCCGTTTTCATGCCAAGTTTCAGTTATGGCCAGGATATGCACATTCTGTTCGTTGAAAACCTCCCCTACCTCATCTACTTTGTTGTTGAGAGATCTGACATTCCAACATCCTATGCCCAGTTGTCGGCTCTTGGAGTTAGCATGCCGTTGCAAACGTGTTTTTACTATATTATTATTATTTTCTCTCCCAGGATTCAATAGAATTTGCGATGAAACGTTTCCCTGTTCTGCTAATGACGAAGTCGTTATTTTTTCTATGCGTTGTTCAATTCTAAAACACACGTTTTTTTTCCTATTGCGCCCTGCTCGGCAACCACGAAATCTAATTTTACGGGTTGTGTTACCACGTTCAAGGTTATACAACGATATCTTTGCAGCTACTAAATGTTCTAAAACAACTCTTTCATCATTATTAAGTTTGAGTAATGTGCCCCGGTCGTATACGATATTTTTTTCAACCATAGCGTAAAGAAAACAGGTCGTAAATAAATCACTTTGCGCACTTCACTTCACTAGTCCATTGCACATGTGGCGACCGACCCTCGACCACTGCGTTAGTTTTAGAATACCGTAGCAGATTTGAACTTTAAATATTTGGGTTTTTATTATAAACTTGATTTAAGCCCTAGACGGCAACATAAAAATTATATATTTTGTATAAATGTAACCTAAAAATTATTGCGGTTATTTTAAGCTATTTTTACACCAGAAAAATTAAGAACTTCTCAATATATTTAAGATAAAGTAAGAGCGAAATAAAAAGCCGCCGGCAGCCACAGAGCGCCAGACGGAAGATATTATAACAAATAATTTAATCAAAAAAATCTTCCATCTGAAATTAATCTGTAAAAGTATAGGTAAATTTTTAATTAATGGTATTCACTTCAATGCAATGATTGCCCCGCATTTGCCAGGCAAAACGTCGCGTGATGTTAATATCCGGGTAAAAGAACACTTATGATGTCTCAATAATAATGGGTTCTAGTAATTTTCCAACCGCCTCTTAGAAACAGGCCACACATTCAATAAAAATACATGCTCTAGCTTACTACATAAAAAAGGAATAGGCATTAGACTAGAAAACTTAGAAGCATTATAAATAAGGAAAGCAACAATAGTAGACTCATTAATAATCATTTAATTTTTTTTTTAAAGTCCGGTTCTTAAAATAGTCCCAATAAACAAAGTACATCCCCTTCCTGGTCCGTTACCTGCTCTCCCCCCACCCTTGGCCCTTCAGTCGCCCGTTTTTATCACTCTATAATGCATGTGTACCATAGTTCATAGTTTAGTGGTAAGCTACGGTAGTAGCGAAATTCTGTCGGCAAGAAGTATATGACAAATAAGAGTGATGTAAACAAAGTTATTGTTTTATTTTAAAAATAAAAACAACTAACTTATTTAGGAGTCAAAAGTGCAAACGAAATCAGTTGGGATTATAAAACTATTTCAGGCTTTTGTATTACTTCAAAAGATTGGTATTCACTTTGTGGCCTCATTATTAATAAGTGAATTGAAAATTACTTGTATTCACCCTTCATATCAACATATTTCGAGAGCGATGGCTTTTAATTTATTTTCGTATTAGTTTTATAATTTTTTTTTTATTTCTAACATAAATTTCTCATTCAATGTTTTACAATAATTTTTTATTAATTATTTTTGATCAATTTATTTTTATTTTTAATTTATTAATTATTTTTTAGGACACGCATTCTCGCAAATAAGGTACAAAGGTTATATACATTTCTTTTAAAATATTTAATTATATATACATTTGAACACATGTACATAAACCTACGTGTAATGTATACTCGTATAATGCAAAAATCCCACATAGGCAAGGACAGTGCGTGGGCATACCTGGTAGTAGTTAGTGGCAAAAAAAAATTATATAAATAAAAATTATAACTTAAATAAGAAAAAGCAAATCAAAAAACAGAAAAGAAAATGGGAAAAATATACAATTACAGCAGGAAAAGGTTGATATCTTTTTTTTAATAACATTTTTGTATGTGTTTAAATACGATATGTTTGGACACATTCTGTAGATAAAAAAATATGAATTTTAAGGAGCAATAAAAAGCATGTCTCTGCGCTAGCCTAATTTATCACAAAGGTACTTCAAGTACGTTATTTATTCTGTTACTAAAGCGATTTTGGTTTTTTGGTAAATAATTTTTTTCTTTAAAATATATTTTTTCGGCACCACGGTGCAGTCTAAAGACAATATTTTTTCTAATATCTAACAGTTCAGCCTCATGGATTAATTGTATGGAGGGGAAGGCACTTTCTTTATGTAACATTATTTTCAGAATGAATTTTTGAGATATAAGTGGTTTAAGGTAAGTACAATATTATAAATTCCCCCCATCCGATTATTACTCCGATTATACTGATTACTTATTACTTACCTACTTTAATCAATTTTTTTAATGTTTATTATTTGCCTTTTATTACATTATTGTGTTCTGTGTTTATCATTTGTCTGTACTTGATATTATTATTTTTTAGTTTCCTATGTATTCCTGATGAAGAAAGCATCGCTTTCGAAACACGCTGAAATGTATATACGAGCCCTTAGAATAACAACTTCCATCTGACACAGTAATGTCATGCGATAATGTGCTCTAGAGAAAGCAACTTTAAGGCTCATTATTGCGGAACATTTCTGTGTCAGATGGAACCTTCTTATTCTGTATTTATCTCTCACTTACCCAAGACTGGACTCGAGTGTGGTTATTCGGATAGTTTTTATAGTTAAATTATTTTATTTGAAATTATTTGCTCGAACTTGTCTAGCTCATGCGCCGCACGCCTCTCAGAGTCAGGACAGGGCTATCTCCATATCAAGGTTACACATTCAAAGTTTAAATATATCAGAAAATAATAGAGTTTATTTGACGCCCTACGTAGCCATTTCAAAAGCAACGTACTCTTACAATTATTTCTTTACACTGCACATTCAATGGTCGGATCAGCTTTCCATCTCAACGACTCAATTACGGTCTTACGAGCATATTTTTACCAAATGGCATTGCAAGGAAATTTATTTGGAGAATGCGATTTGCATCTCGGCAGACCTTGAAATTGCCGAAATTCGAGGTAAGCCAACAATGGCACCGTGAAATTGTTTTCTCCCAGAATAACAATAATAAACGAATAATAAGTCCAATTAGTTATATTTAAAAATGCTGGTTAAATGCTATAAATCGTTAAATTTAAAAGTGAATAAGAAATCAGCTCATCAAAACAACGTGTTATGTTGGTATCATTGCATTTGAAACATCTGACGTCACGTGAGCATTCTGTTTTTTGATTAGTACGAAATTTTTTTATATTTCGACTCTGTTTCGTATTTTAAATATGTATTTTTTTTAGTTTTGTTAAAATTTTAATTTAATTTTGGTGACTTTAAGCTGTATAATTGTTGTTCAATAAAAACAACTATTATCCATGAAAGAAATTAGAGTATTCCTCATCTAACTAATAACCAATACGGATATTATATTAATGATAATGGTCAATACTATTATTATTTTTTAAGTTAAAGTTTCAAAAAGGTAGATTATTTTATTTAATATTTCTATTTTTGAAACTGTTAATACATGGTGGAATTCCATTATAGTATATTATAATAAAACAAATATAAAACTTTTTTCCACTTTAATTTTTATTTGACCGTAACCGGGTTTCAGCTCGTTAGGGCTATCTTCAGACTGGTACAAATTATTCTAAATCTATGGTTTTTATACACAACATATGGGGAGGGGAAGAGGGGTGGACTACAAGGGTTTAAATCAATTATCTTAATTACATTTGTTATTAGGTCGTTTTAGTAATTTCATATGTTTAGTTATGGTTTACCATGAACAGAACATACAATTATGTATGGTAAAGCCTATCCTTGTTTTGACATTTGACATTCTAACCTCAAAACCGATCAAAGCTAATCGGTCATAGATTTGGAGCGTTTTGGCGGGCTTTGAAAAATTGAAATTTAGATTTTTATTTTAACCATGAAGCTAACTTAAAAAAAAAACAAATATAGTGGTATTTAATTTTGAAGGTTATTATTGATAAAAAATAAATAAAAATAATGGGAGTTCCATAATATTGTTTAGAAAATTCTTTTTTCATTCAGAGTGCTGAAGGTTGAAGATACAATCAACAACTAATTGTCGCGTGGGGCGCTACTTCTCGTCGCTAATGTGTAGCATGGATGCGTGATTGATACATCCATACTTCATACATCCAAAATTGCAATTCGTAATTCGAAACGAACGGTCCGTTTGATAGCTTCGCTTATGTTAACAAATTTATTGCAATCTTTGGAGCAGAGACATCAGGTTGGAATGCTGTCCTTGTTCTACCGGTATTTACATGAAAGATGCTCTGAGGAACTAGCATCATTGATCCTTTCGGTACCGGTGCACAGTCGGGAAACACGCCAAACGCGCGCCCAACATTTGCACACGGTTGTCATTTGTCACATGAGAACGAGTCGCTTCTACAACTCGTTCTTGTGTTCAACAGCTCGGCTGTGGAATGATCTGCCGGCCTCTGTGTTTTCTCTGAGAAATATCTTGTGGTTCGTAAAACCAAGTTCTGGAGACTTTATTTCTGGAACGAGCCAAGTTTCAGTAAGGATGAATATATCATGTCTGTGTAAAGGTGTTGCTGTTACGTACGAAGTCCTCTTGTATTTTAGTGGTAGATTTTTATTTTTTCAGGGCATTTGGTCCGGCATTTTCGGCTACTTGGGCAGCATCCATTTATGGGATTAGGATTTTTGAGACAATTTTTATTATGGATGGTTTGTTATTAATAAATTTTATTATCAGTCCTACTTCCCCTTCCAGGATACGGTTTGCCAGGGATTTTCTGAGATCATAAAGATATTGCCTTTGTAACGGAGTTTGGTCGGAAAAAAAAATTATATTCAGTGTTTGACAATGTTAGGTTTTTTCCACGCAATATATTTAAGACTTGCGACGGATTGTTGAGTATAACTTTCAGTGGTCTGATTTTATTTGGTTTTACCACGCCAATACGGAAAACGTTTACAGAGATTTCGACAAGCGTGTTGTCGATTTTGTAAAGTATTTTTATTATTTCCAGTTTGTCCTGATTGACTCGGTCCAATTGATTCACCAATGTGCTTTCGGGTACATTTGTAATGATTAAATTGTTTTCTCTCACCTTTCTTTCCTCTAAATCTTCGGCTGCTTTACACATTTGAGGTATTTGTACCCCATAATTGGCATTATTTGGCAGGGACTGGGGCGGATACTGGGGCGGGGCTGGTTCTCTGAGATACGTTGATAAGTCTTAAGTTCACCTTCTAAAAAGCCCATTTTAGCTGCAACTAGGCTTATATTTCCCAGTAGCTCCGAGAGTTTAGCTGTCAATTTTCCCATTTGTTCTTTGTTGAATTTGTTGGTTGGATCCATTATAGTAGTATTTAAAGTATCTATAATATTATTTGCCAAAGTGATAAAAGAATAGGTATCACAGATGTCCATCGTATTTTTGCGAGATGCGGTCCAAAAAGGTTTAGCGGCCCTGCGTCGTATAGGCGGACTAATGTTCGATTCTTGCAACGTAGAGTCTGCTTACACGCAAACGCACATGCACACACACACTGACAGTGTTCGGAATGAGTGATCGGCGAGTTATAAATTATTTTGACAGTAAATCAGATTTTAAAATTTAAATTTAGGTTCACACTGAGACTTTGAAATATCTCGAAACTTCTTTATGGCACTGATAATGTAATTGCACGTATGTTATGGTATTATTTTTAGACAAATATATGAAAAATATTTATTTATATTGTTTTAAACGGGAGTGAATTTAATAGCGGTATTCTGTGCAGCGGTGTTGTTGTTGTAATTAATTGGCAATTCGGTGTTAAATTAAAGTGAAAAAATCAAGTCTTCTCGGCAAATGGCGGCTTAGCATCCTCAATTAACCTATTTAATCTGAATCCGCTCCAAATAAACTAATCCCGATATCGGATTATAGAAAGCTCGTGCACGCGATAATTGCTTTTTTTAAAGTTATTAAATGAAATTACCCTTCAATAGATTTTAATTTGTTTTAGAAATGCAATTAATTTCCCGGTCGGTTTGTTCCTATCTCTCGCTAGCTTTATCTTCGGCCGTACGATTCACCCAGCACTTAGTTTATATACTATGCAGTAGCGATGAGTCGTTCATGGACGAGCCGTTCATTTGTGCTAGGTCATTTTGATAAGCCGTGAGCTTACGACTACCACGTAAAAGGTAAAAGGTACCACGGCTCAGTCGAACTGCCACTCATCTTAAAAAACCTTGAAACCACTTAAAAAAGATTGTTTACTCATCTAAAAAGTTAAACATATATCAGATTTCATAACATCAATTCTGTCCAAGGTGATGGAACGTGTGATCAATGACAAACTGCTCACATACCTCGAGAAGAACAAAATCATTAACGACCGTCAGTACGGATTCCGGCGGAACCGCTCATGCGGGGATCTTCTCGCGTATATGACACATGTTTGGGGGCGGTGCCTGAAACGTTATGGTGAGATTCAAACGGTCTCACTGGACATTTCTAAGGCCTTTGACCGGGTTTGGCACCGAGGACTTTTCAAAAAACTGCCTTCTTACGGACTTTCCATCTCCTTGTGTACGTGGATTGCCGACTTTTTGAGGGAGAGATCAATTCAGACGGTTGCTGATGGTTTCATCTCTTCCTCGCATTCAATAAACGCTGGCCTCCCACAAGGATCGGTTCTGTCTCCGACATTTTTTTTGTTGCACATCAATGACCTCTTGACATCTGCACCAATCCATTGTTACGCGAATGACAGTACAGCCCATGATTGCTTTTTGTTTTACAAGCCCCCAAAGGGCCCACAAACTCCAACGGCTCAGAGGGCTTTGAAATAGAGAATGGACGGTTACCTCGAGAGGGTCTCCTCTTGGGGAAGAATAACCTCGTCGAATTTAATGTTTCAAAGACCCAATCATGCCTGATTACGTCTAAAAAGGATCGAAACGATAATCTAGTCTCCTTTAATGGAAGCAATCTTCCCAACAAGCCCTCCATTGATATGCTTGGTGTAACCTTAAGTGATCAGCTCAGGTATGGGGGCTCCATCGAAGCCCGAGTAAAGTTAGCCTCTCAGAAGCTGGGCGTATTGTGCACAGCCCGCAGATAGTTTAATAGTACGCAACTGCTGACCCTGTACAAATCGCAAGTGCGCCCCACTGTAGAATTTGGCAACCACCTCTGGTCGGGAGTCCCAAAATATCTGAAAAAACCCTTGACCCCATAGTCGGGAAACACGCCAAACGCGCGCCCAATATTTGCACACGGTTGACATTTGTCACACGAGAACGGGTCGCTTCTACGATTCGTTCTTGTGTTCAACAGCTCGGCTGTGGAATGATTTGCCGGCCTCTGTGTTTCCTCCATCCTCTAACATGGCTCTTCAAGACCCAAGTTAACTCATTCCTATCTTCTAAAAGACCCTTCACACAGCATCCCCAAAGATGATATAGGCCTTGAGGGAAATCATTTCCTTCAGGGTCTCGTGTGTGGAGTTACTGTAAAAAAAAGATTTTCCCTAGCATTCTCACGTATTTTTACGATGACAGATCTTTAAGTAAGGTTCTTTGTCCTAATTTGCTTACATGAAATCTTCGTATACGTGTCTAACTTTTACTAGGCTAAATTATGTACACGACCGTGGGACTTGGAATTAATATTTGGCGCAATGATTCATCTTAAGGCATGTCGTCAGGGGTTCACACATTCGTGTGTGAAAATAAGAATAATTAACGCATTTACACTTGTGTAGGCACCGTACAGTACGTGAACAGTATGGTATCTGGACGAGTCATATGAGTTGGAGTATGAACTGGGGTATGACCTCATGAATAAGCTGTCGTTCAATTAAGTTGCATTTTGAGTCGTACAAAAATACTGAGCTGGTACCGAGACTCCCGCTCTTAACGAAATGAGTCATGACCCATCGCTACTAATAATATATCCGCGGCCGTTGCGCGTTGTAAGCGGGTTGGCCAATATTAGATAGCGCATACTGAGGCTGATAGCTTTTGCTCCCTATTTATGTGGCATTATTTCTCTGTTTATCATCGTGCTGTAATTATTATGAAAATTACAATTAAAGCGTAGTGAGTAGCAGAGTTATAATTTTCACAACATATTGATTATTAACAAACGGAAAACAAATATCATTTTTTTTTTTTTCGTTAAGTTGTTGACTTTGACTCGGGAAGTTGCGGGTTTGATTCCGGTGAACCCCTTATAGAATGGTAGATTTTTTATATTGTATTATAAAGTGTATGCTGTCAGCGTGCGTTTTTTTTAACAGTAACTCTACACAGGAGGCTCTGAAGGAAATAATTTTCCTCGAAGATGTAATTTCTTGCATGTCTTTTAGGTGTTATAATTGATTGGACAATGCAAGTAATACCTTGTGATGACTCTATAAAATAATAAAAATAGAAAAAATAATTCGAAAATTTTGTTTCATTCCAAACGTGTATTTTTTCAAAACGTATCTAAATAATAAAGTTCTTACGTATATACCTTCTTGTGTTTTCTATTTAGAAAATATTCTGCAAAAAAAAAAACCTTCTTCTTTTCAATATGTAATCTATGGCTAATCAGAGTAGTATATCTATAGGCTAACCTCAATACAACATGGCGGGTTCAATGTTTTTCAAACTTATTTAAAAACGTTATATCAACAGTTTTACCTATTGGATTTAATTTAAACTACTCTAAACCTTTTCGGCACCAATAAAATAATTTTCGGTAAAATCAAGAACAGACAGAAAAATATTCAATATAATATATCTTTTTATATCAATACCCATTTATTTACCTTCTCCCACCACTCTGTTGTTATTATTATTATTAGATTGTTGATGGTTATTTGTCACTATTTTAGATATACATTGTATCCCGACGGAAAAACCTTGATTTTGAAGCATGTAGATATTTATTAATTAAAATAGTGATCAAAATAAATCAGTTTTTTTTAAATTTTAATATTATATTATATCTTCATTAATTTAAGTATACCAGACGTGACTATCAAAGTTTGTAATACCTTCCGTTTGCGTAACATCAAAACCAGTACATAATTCAGTAGGGGGTACGACTAGATACGTCATCAACTACTGAGTTCGTGCACCTTCGAACGAGCGACGACTAGATACGATCCTCAATCGAGCTAGCATGTAGTACTCGTCGGGCTCACACAGACGACCCGACCACAACCTGACAGAGAGGCGACTAGATACGCATCCCTGTCTTGTTCGTTATGTCTGCACAAATGATTTAATTGTGCAACGCCCGACTTTAATTTTAACCTGATAGAGAGGCGACTAGATACGCAACCCTGTCTTGTTATGTTTGCACAAAATGAGGATTTGTGCAAACGCCCGATTTCAGTTCATATTGGCTTTCGACAAACGTAGTTCCGGGGGTTTCGAAGAAGTGATGATAAACAGTACACGTTATCGTCTTCTTTTTCTACGCCCCTGAACGTCGTTTTCGTGCCGAGCCGCTACTGGCCACTAACGGGACATTTCTCCGACCCCCGCCACTTCTACGGTCGCTCCCGGCGACGGTCCCGAAAGCAGAGCGGGCGCTCATTGGTCGAGCCTCTCCGACCCACAAAAACTTGTCAATAATTATTGTTCTACCAAAATTGTCTGTCTTTGTAAGCGATTCCTGCGGCTGCGGTGACTGATCCAAATAAACGATCTTTTCTGATCTGTTCATTAGCACCCGCGGAATCGAATAAACTTACCCAATTTATGTTTGTACAATGCATTTTTCTGTAATTCGGCGGCAAAGTATCACCTGTCCTACTTTGACCCCCATGACATACTTTGTAATAATTTTGGCTTCTTTAATAAAAAAATAGGTGAAGATTGCAATAGGCTCAATTCAAGCAGAAGGTCGTGGTTCACATCCTAATTTTTTGATCAAGTCGATCCAAGATTGACAGAATCTACGGCAGCTCGCGAAATATTCACGAGTTCAAACTGCCCGATTCGCCGCACGGTATCGCACCGAAGTACTTGAACGACGAATGCAATTCTAAAAAATCAGAGTATTCTCACGGATTCAACACGCCTTCTACCTACTTCGCCTGCATCTTCATCCGGCCTGAAAACCGACCGTGACTTTCTCTTCACCCTCACCAGCTCCTTGCAAGAAATCGTCTGCCTTTTTCAAGGCATTTCCCCCCCTCAAGGAATACACCTTCCCCCTTCCTTCCTTACCTGCTCTGAAGCGTCGAAGTGGCCAGCCTGATCTTCTTCTTCTAAACGTGCGGCAAGAATTTACAGATCTTGTCCCGTACATTAAGCTTATTAAAATTCAACTTCCATCGTTCGTAAGACAAATGAGAAGTTATCTATCTAATATTTAGTCAATTTAGCCACCGTGTAAATAATATTATAGTAACATACGAGTATATGATGTACGACGTCAAATTTAAATCGATTAAGTAGTGAAAAATTCGATAGTCGTACAGTAACTTTAATAAGGTTAACGACTGATTTGACTACGCTGACTGCTGAGGTAGTATTGGACGGGACGAAATTTTAAGGCGCGCGTGCACGTGCACGCCTAATTAATATTATATGTATCAGGGGTGCCCATTCTCATAACGTGTAGATTTACTTTCTAATTATTGGGAGTGAAACAATCGAACACTCACTACAGCTTGACACACTTAACTTTGCAGTTTTATAAAGGCTGAAACTAACCAACGTGTATCGAACGTGTCTACAGAGTAGATAATTTAAGCAGATATTTCTTTATAATCAAATATAAATTATTGCACAACCCATACAATACCGAGGCTTGAGCCGGTATTGGACCAAAAATGCAATACCGAGCCGAGATTGCACCGCAAATGTAATACCGAGCCGAGATTGCAGTACACGTACAATACCAGCATATAATGTTCGGCCGCACCACGCGTGATATAAAAAGCGTACGCACAGTAGTATGTGCTCTCAACATCAGACAACATCTCTTCCCTTGGATACCTCGACCTGCCGCTACCAGACAATAATAGTCTTTTACAGCCAGCAACCGCTGACATCACCCCCGCTACCTCAGCGACCAACCATACTGACTGGTGCCATAAGTCAAGTATCCTCGTAGCGACAACATCCCCATCTGGAAACTACCAAACGTCTTTCTCAAGGGGATTCGCAAATCACAATAGTCGAGCGTCCCTATGTGCCGGTGCCTAAATACTTACACCATTTTCTTGTGCGGGTCCGACACGTCCCATACACAATGAATGACATATATTTTAATTCTCTGCTTCCCAAAATTATTTAACTCTAGCACCCACTTCTGTTATATTTTTATTCAACGCCCCCTTCGGGAAAAACAATAATTGAATAAAGGTACGAGAAAAGCGTCAAAGGAATTTTTCGTTTGTTTCATGGTTAAGTATATTTTTAAAGCTCACAAAGCATTTTGTTCCATTCCATTAATAACAATAAATATAAAAACTAAAAAATAATTCAACTTCTAAGATTTCTTTAGTTACCCTTACCTTTGCGGGGCTTTGCTCCTGCACACATTAAGATTATCAATAAATGCCTTGACCTACGCTAGTGATTTTCCACTGCAATTTTTCCATTCCCCAATTCAACACTTCAAACATCGCCATACACCCTCCCCTCTCCCCTCGCCCCTCTTCAACATAATAATTATTTTGTAGATCCAAATTCTGAAAAAAAAATCATTTTTAGCAAATTAACAAACACCGTTTTTATCAGGACCCTTCCTAAATGAATGTGAAAGAAAGATTAACCTAATAATAATCAGGAGATTTCGTAGAATTAAATTTTTTTCGCCTTAATAAATGGGGTATGTTGTGAGGCTGAAGGAATTGGGATTTGAGTTATAATAAAAATTAAATTATTAAATATATTTATTTTAAAATAATATTTCATCTACAAAATTCAATTGTAACAATAATTTCAGGAAAGTCATTCAAAATTTTTCTTGTACCTAGACTTCACCCAGTAGGTAATACATTGTCAGACATAGTAGATATGTTCAACAGCGTGGAATACAAAGACAAACAGACGATTATGCATACGTCCTCAACAATTATTAAGATTTGTGTCTAGAGTATAAATATCAGTGAATGTGAGGTATGTTTTGAATATTCGCCTCTGCAGCGAATTATTTGGAATGGTACTTACACTATGTTATTCCTGTATTTGTTCGTGAGACAAATGAAATATTTATTTGTTGTATTTGATGAAGGTTATCTATGTACCTACTGTGATGTGTTTTGCACCTGTGTGACCATTGTAACTAACTAAATATGTAAAAGCCCATATAGGGCGTATGTAATATAATAAATAAATAATATTTACGAAGACACGTAGGATATTGGAAAAGGTTAAATTATTAAAAATGTTGTCATTCGGAAAGATTATGTTACAAAGCATATTTTTTGCGAAATCTTATAGTTTATTTTTAAACGCAAACCTTAAAAAATGTACCGAACACAGTTCCTAATAGATGTCGCTTAAACATTTTCTGGGTACAGTAGTGCACCATTAAATACATAAACCTGGTAAATTAACATAATGAAGGAATGTGATACAAAACACAAATAATATGTTAGCATTGGCAATTTTATGAAGAGGTAACGAACAAAATATTAACTACAGTTAACATAAAGTTTTAATTTTGACTTTAGGTTTTTTCCTTTTGGAAGTATAAACGCATTAATAAATTAATTATTTATTTATTCTGGGTTTTTAACGATGTTCACACTTACGTGAGAGCAATCCAGTGATAAAGACTAGTATTGTACATAAATTACATAAAATTAGGAATAATCAAACAAAGGATACGTAAAACTACGAAAATATATAATACAAATATAAGCCAGAGACATAAGAAAAACAAAAAGAGGCCCGACTGGTTCATAATATAATTATACCAATCTTTAAAAAAATTTAAAATAAAAAAATTGTTATTTTTTTAGAAATTTAATGTAAATCAAATTTAATAATATTCAAAAGTCGTTCATAGTTACATATTTTTAAATAACAGTACGATATTTTTTTCTGAAACTGTTTAAATTATGGAAAAAATGTCTACTTTTGCACACTCTAACTTATTATATTTTGTTTTATATAGTGGACACATTTGAGACAGAGGGCTAAAGTAGGCAATATTATTCCTGAGTGCTATGACGTCTTAAAAATAGGAATTAGGTAAATTTATTCAATACTGCTAAGACATGATCTAGTATCGAGATGACCGTGTACTATTCTGGATAACCATATTAAATCAATTGCCTACTAATGTGATAACATTGATGTATTCAAGACTTACGTTGTATGATCTAAGATGGTCATGTACACAACATTTAAATGAAAACATTTTTAGCATTTTTTTCAACAAGCTTTTCTAAGCTCTTTAAAATGTCCCTGAAATGTGGCTCTGTGCCCTCTGGTTGGAAAAAAAGCGGTCATTCATCCTATACCTAAAAAAGGTGACCGCTCCAACCCGGCCAACTACCGACCCATAGCGATCACATCAGTTCTGTCCAAGGTGATGGAACGTGTGATCAACGACAAACTGCTTACATACCCCGAGAAGAACAAAATCATTAATGACCGCCAGTACGGATTCCGGCGGAACCGCTCGTGCGGTGATCTTCTCGCGTATGTGACGCATGTTTAGGGACGGTGCCTGGAACGTTATGGTGAGATTCAAACGGTCTCACTGGACGTTTCTAAGGCCTTTGACCGTGTTTGGCACCGAGGACTTGTCAACAAACTGCCTTCTTACGGACTTCCCGTTTTCTTGTGTACGTGGATTGCCGACTTTTTGAGGGAGAGATCGATTCAGACGGTTGCTGATGGTTTCATCTCTTCCTCGCATTCCATAAATGCTGGCGTCCCACAAGGATCGGTTCTATCTCCAACATTGTTTTTGTTGCACATCAATGACCTCTTGACATGTGCACCAATCCATTGTTACGCGGATGACAGTACAGTCCATGATTGCTTTTTGTTTGACAAGCCCCCAAAAGGAACACAAACTCCAACGGCTCGGAGGGCTTTAAAGCAGAGAATGGACGGTTACCTCGAGAGGATCTCCTCTTGGGGTAAGAATAACCTCGTCGAATTTAATGTTTCAAAGACCCAATCATGTCTGATTACGTCTAAAGGGATCAAAATGATAATATAGTCTCGTTTAATGGAAGCAATCTTCCCAACAAGCCCTCCATTGATATACTTGGTGTAACCTTAAGTGACCAGCTCAGGTATGGGAGGCTCCATTCCGAGCATAGTAAGTTAGCCTCTCAGAAGCTGGGCGTATTGTACAGGCCCAAATGCTTTTGTATTTTTACACAACTGCTGACCCTGTACAAATCGCAAATGTAGAATTTGGCAGCCACCGAAATATCTTTTAAAAAAACCCTCGACTCTGTGCAGAAACGGGCGTCCCGTTTGATAAATTTGCCTATCTTAAGAAACGGATTGCAATCTTCGGAGCACAGACATGAGATGAATGTCTTTGTCCTTGTTCTACCGGTATTTTAATGGAAGATGCTCCGAGAAACTAGCATCATTGATCCCTTCGGCACCGGTGCATAGTCGGGAAACACGCCAAACGCGCGCTTAACATTTGCACACGGTTGTTATTTGTCACATGAGAACGGGTCGCTTTTTTGACTCGTTCTTGTGTTGAACAGCTCGGCTGTGGAATGATCTGCCGGCCTCTGTGTTTCCTCCATCCTATAACATGGGTCTCTTCAAGACCCAAGTTCACTCCTTCCTATCCTCCCAAAAGATCCCAAAGATGATATAGGCCTTGAGGGAAATTATTTCCTCCTTGGTCTCCTGTGTGGAGTTACTGTAAAAAAAAAAAAAAACAGATTCAACAATGGCATACAACATTATAATATAATATGTGGTTATTTTCTAAGATGGCAACATTTTTAAAATTATTTATTTAATATTGTAATTTCAACCCTTTTTACTATGCCGTGATCGACTGTTTGGCATCCCTGATCAATATAATTAATTTAACATTAAAGCCACACGAAATTGATTATCGACAAAGGTCAGAAGGACGAAAGGTGTGCACCCTTCTGTGGGTGAAGAATTTGATACCTTTTTGGTGACTATGGACTTCGGACACTTTTTGTTGTAAGTGTGTCAGTCTTTATAACTTCACGTAGGTAGAAATAGAATTTCCATAGCTTATTTAGTTTTCCTTGTTATTCAACGGCATTAATATCCAGTTAAAAACCATCTACATAATGTCATATAATATTCTCTTCCTGTATTGTTTTGTGTACCTACTTTATGTTTGATTTAGTGATGGGCGAAGCGGCTCGGTTTAGTGAGCCGGATCACTAAATCAGCTCTCTGTAAAGACAATCCACATGAAAACTGGACGAAAAAAGTATCGTGTAAGAGCGTCTTAAGGACGTCTTTAGAAGGGCCAATGGAGCGAGGGAGAGGGCATGGTGCGGGGGGACACGAACCGTCGTTCAATCGAGCCGGATCACCGAACCGGTACACTACAAAGAGCTGATTTAGTGATCCGGCTCACTAAACCGAGCCGTTTCGCCCACCACTAGTTTGATTATTAACACCCTTAGCTTCCAAATTGTCATATTATAATATCTAAATCTAAAATGTTCATCTAAGTGAGTCTGCTGCTCGTGAATATGTTATATTATGGTTTTAATTTGCATGCATCTAATACATATATATGTGTTATTTTCTAATTATGTTAGGTTAGGTCATTTTGTGTAGATTTTTTTGCACTTTTGATATTTGTACTTTACATTTGATTATTTATACCCCAAGTTAATAAATTGTGCAAGTATGTGAGTCTGCTGCTCAATATTTTACGTCATTGTTTTAATTTACACATATATCTGTTATTACAGTATATATATATATATATATATATATATATATATATATATATATATATATATACTGTAATAACAGATATACTATGCAGTACAATTATATTACGTTTAGTTAGTTAATGCAAAGCTCACT
Organism: Halesus radiatus; assembly: GCA_022606495.2. NCBI lineage: Eukaryota > Metazoa > Arthropoda > Insecta > Trichoptera > Limnephilidae > Halesus > Halesus radiatus. The sequence goes on along the minus strand of JAHDVE020004418.1, from coordinate 320,168 downwards.
TTAGGTGAACATTCACAAAACTGCGCTATAGAAATTAACTATCATTATTATTATTATTATTATTATTTATAAAACCCAATAACTTTATGTTCCCGTGTGTTTTTGCCCCGGTTATGGATATATGGAGACCATCCGAAACGTTGGAACAAGAAGGAGAAAGATGTCCAAAACGAGCTTAATTTGTATTATCAGTCAAGTAACGTGTGATGTGATACGATTAAATATGATTTCAACAGTATCTAGATACTTACTTCCCACAATTATTGTGAATATTGAATATATTAAATTTGTAAACCTACCTCAAGCAAACAACTTTTATTATTTATATACCTACGAACAAAGGAACAACGAGTAAAATATGAAAATAATGCGGCGGTTTCCTACGCACAGCGGCTGTATTATTCAAAGCAACGGGTAATCATTTTCCCCACAGAATGCGTTAAGAGGTTCAATGTTTCGAGATAAGGGACGCAAATATATTTACGGGACTACCTCCCTATTGAAAATTGAATACTATTATGAAAATGAGGTGAGGGAGGGGAGGAAGAGGAAGCGCCCTTGAGGTGATTTTCCTACGAAAACGGCGCTATAGAAGTAATCCAATTATTATTATTATTAAGAAGATATGCAGCCAAGCAAAATAAAAACTGATGGTGAAATTATTGAAAATGTAAATGATATGAAATACTTAGGGGTTATATTAGATACAAAACTTAATTTTAATAAACATTCCGAATATATCTAAAAGGAAATTGGGAAGAACATTTATTTTTGGAAGAATGCGTCCAGAAAGGCGACACTTACAATCTACAACTCTATTATTGCTCCACATTTTAACTACTGCTCAACAATACTTTACTTGTGTAACGACAGACAACAGAACCAATTACAAATTCTCCAAAATAGAGCAATGAGAATAATATTAAACCGAAATAGATATACAAAAGTAGCTCAAATGTTATGGGAATTAAATTGGCTAACAGTAAAGCAAATGCTGACATTGAACGTATTGATTTTTACACATAAAATCAGAAACAACTTTTTACCAATATATTTCTCCAAAAAAATTATTTACAACATGGACATTCACAGACATAATACAAGAACGTGTAAGGATATTAGGCTACCGAAAAAGAACAAAGCCAATACGCAAAATAGTATATTTTATAAAGGGATGAAATGCTATAATGCTCTCCCGGACCGGTTTTTAAATTATCATTATCTATATGTAACATTATAAAAGTCATAATTAATTATTTTGTAAGCTTAAATGTACAAATAACTAAAATAAAATAAATAAAACAAAAAACAAACTGTGGTTAGAGGTGCATAAATGTGGAGAAAATCTTCTCCACCCGGTGAGCGGGCTGCCCATTGCTACTGTAGGGCTTTTATTAATTTTTATTTCAAAGAATTTTAAACTGTGTTTTATGTTCTGGCGGCAATTGCTGATGGCAATTTTATATTTAAGGCCGCTCACCAAGGTGATGGATGGTATAAGATGGAATTTGGGCGGAGACGGAGTGGGTCGATCCTGGGGGTCCAGCAGCCGAGGTTGGAGATAGTGGGGTTCGAGATCGATTCTACTTTGGAGTAAAATGTTTTGGCTAAATCTATTATATGTTTCCGGAGTGGAGGAATTTTCGAGCCCGTGTTAATTATGCTATTCCTGACGAAACGGGGACTTTTAAAAATTATATATCATCTCCGTTTGATGCAACGGGCAAACTGCTGGAGAAAATATTAATAGCCGATGACTCTATAAGAGGTAAAGTTCAGAGAATGAAGCCTGTTATGATACTGATTATATTAGTGGGAACAAACAAACCGGCGCCTCCTGTAATCCTGGGAGCATAAATGGATTTGATTAAAAACTTTACCAAGGGTAGATAGTAAGTACAAAGGCTTTGCATGCGGTCGTGGTTGTGAGAGGGGAGCCTGTTGCCGTTGCCTGTATACAGGTTCAGGGTTCCTGTTTAGCCCACTGTGGGCACTAGTACTGTTTCAAAATATCATTAACCGTTGAAAATAATAGCTAGATGTCGTCACCCTTTAATAAATAAACTTTAATCACCTCAATTGGGTGCAACGGGCAAACCACTAGAGTATATATATATATATATATATTGGTTATATTTGTTTATTTTTAAAATTTTATTTATGTACAAATAATTATTTATATGTCCATTTTCCTTCGCTGTATATAATTATGTATTTTTTGGGTTACAGTAGTAATAAAAAATAATAACAAAAATAGCATTAACCCTTTTTTATCTACTACCAATACTGCTAAGAATAATAGGTGCACAGCCAGTTGACTCGTTAACTGTGTTGTGTAGGTATTATATTCCGATTTGTATAGCGCCGTTCTTGTGAAAAATCACCTCAAGGGTGCTGTACAAATATTACTTCTTATTCTCTATCTAATTATCTAAAAACAGATACAGAAAAACACACTTACCTTGCAGGGCGCTTCAGATGAACATAGTTTTATTTGAAAATTTAAGCTACAGAAGATATGATTTTACAGTAGCTATTTTATCCTCCTTTTCTATTGATGTTTCATTTTGTCCTAGGCTTAGATGAATTAAAAAGTGAAGATACATTACTGAGACAACGCACCCGGTTCACTGAACTGAGTCTAGTTGATCTCTGTTAAGAAATATTTTAAAAATATTCTTAAGAAAAAAACTATTATTACCTAAGTTAGTCATATAAATGAAAAAATACAATTTTTTTTCAAAATATACATATATTTTGTATTTATTTTTAATTACATTATCTTAGTAATGTGATAATATACTTACACTAAATGCAAATGTCTCTAGACACCACGTTTACTTATATATGTATTTTCCATAATGAAACTGCACATAATATTAAATTAATAAGTATAGCTTATAAATGTACCACACATATTCTTTAACTATTAACAAATTATTACATCTATGTATTAGTATTATTATAATATGATACATAAAATGTAAACTATATTGTTACCCATATATTTCACTAATAATAAAAAATATGGAATACGTGAAAATTTCACGAATTGTACCCACCGGAGGTGATTAAATTATATCAATATTCCTAAATGTTAATTCACGAATTCATGTTTTTCCATCATTCCCAAATATTAAATAATAAATGATTAGGTAGGTACCTACTTACGATGTGATGTTTTCATTTTAACTCGCTTTATTATTCCTAAATATTAAATGATAATATTGCGCTCGTACTTAAAAAGACATTTTCTTAATCCCAATAATTCCATAAAATAAATCGTAATTTGCTACTTACCTTTGTTTTCATATTTTATTTCATATCTATTATTTACTCCTCAATTTTTTATCATAATTTTATATTATTACAATGTATTCATACATACAAGTGAGTGAAATATGCTTATTTCTACTCGTCTATAAAAGTAAAAAAAATAAATATCTACTCGTATGTACAATTTAACACCTGCGTATTTTAAATTCACTGACGGACGAACGCACTAAGGAAAGTATGGTGTTCTCTTTCAATTATTTAATCACTTCTTTTTTTATAATGGCCTGCAGAAGGAACTAATATAATTTAATAATATGTGTAGGAGGGTACCCACGTAATATATTATTTTTAATAATAGTTCTAATTTGTTTCGATGATATATGTACAATATACAGTGAGTGGGCATCATATTAGAACCAATTATTTTTTATGCAATTATCCAATTTGGGTGATTTTTTAAATAAATTTGAGAAATACAGTACAATTTAATGCTCATATTTTTATTCAAAGATTATTATTTAAAAATCAAATAAAGCACTAGATACGTTACATAGGGAGATCTGAAATAGAAAATATATTAACACCAAATCATACTAACACCGAAACCACTCAACTGCACTTAAAATACCTCACCTTAGAATTATTTTAATTTTTTTCATCAAGCACATCAATTTAATATAATGTAATTTAATATTTTGTAAATGAAATCCTCAGCACGGGAAATCCTAGTGAGGATATCATTATTTGTTGTTTTGTTATAAAAAAAGAAGATAATAAAACATTATTATTTTTTAATTAAAATAAAAGATAAAAATCACATAATTTCACACTTAGCAGGTAATATAAAATCGTATTAACATTTCGTGAAACAGCCTTTATTGACAACAATGGCTTGAATACGCCGTGGCATGATTTCTATTGGTTTTATTTTGGTATCTGGCAACTCGGTCAACTGGGTCATGGTGTCAGATCCCAATAATCTTTTCTATAAGATCATGTTTGTCAAAAATGTCAAAAACATTTTTTTTAATAGGCGTTACCTAGTATAGAACGCACTCATCATATAAATAAAAGATAACACTATTTTAAATTATTCAAAAGTGAATTTAAAACCTTTGATTTGAAAAAAAAAGTGGTTCCTATGTGGTGGCTACCCACTGAAGATAAACTACAGCTGGTCGTTGAGTCCAAGCAAATGTCTACCTTACTGAAGTACGAAACGTATGAGAAAGTCGATCAAATTCGAATGATTTCATAAACAAATGAACTCCGGGCTTGACTAATGTAGTTCACGTGGTAATCGACCCCGTTGTAGAGCAAGATGTGAAAATCGATCTTATTAGTCAACGTCGGCGTTATTTTCAATTGTTATTTTTAACAGTTGAAAATCACGAACGATAACGGCTTTGGCGTTGAATGGAATTATCGTCAACGCCCAGTCCTAGTGGGCACTGGGTAATAATAAGATCATCCCGCTAATATATGGCTACATTTGTTACCCACACATTTTCATTTAACGTTTTTGCAACTCGCCCCTGGAATTCAATTTGAACAAAAAGTTAATAATTTAGCCTCTGCTTCGTATAACTCGTGTTTTATCTGTTCTGTAATCTTATGGGAAATTAGGTAGATATCTACATAACATGCTTTTATTGTATACGAAGGCTACATATGACTGGCTTTTTAATACCTATCCTGCAAAAAAATAATAAGAGAATAATATTTTGGTTTCAAAGTTTAATATTTTTTAATCGTCATGTTCATGTTTCTGGATTCGTCATCCACTGTCAAAGCAGATTTCACGATGATGGATTCGTTGTGATAATTGTGTAATTTTCAATATTCGAAAGAAATCCTACTCGAATGACAACAGACGAATTTATTTTACTTATGTGAATAATAAAGAAGTATGTAATTTTTAATGCAATATGTAAATGATTTAACAATAATCGGAGTAGTTTATAGAGCATTATTTTGCCACGAAACTATTAGCACCAGCGAGCGTCGCTATTCGACGCTGAGTGGTGGTTAGTTGAACAGTAGTTTACTGAATGGTGGACTTCCTACCAGCCGTCGATTAAAGCAATTACCCGAATGATGCAACAATTAAACGCCAATAAAATGACAATGACAAATTCTTGCTTTGAGTGGCTCCCAGCGGTGAAGCTTCCACATTGTTGTCGGTGGTAAACAGTTGCTTTGTGGAGCGTCAAGTGCATTATTAATCAATATGAATATGTGTTGGAGTAGGGACTTGCAGCTGCACGGTGTAATGGTGCACACAGCATACAGCGAGGTAATTGCTCGGCCACGGTATGATGAAATCATTTTCGCCGTAGCTCAGCTATTATTAGTCTCCTGCCGATTGACAGCATCTTATTAAAATACGTACTAAACTTTGGTGTGAATTAAAATATGCACAAAAACATAATAGATCTTAAAGAAGGTTGTAAATATTCCGCCATAAATGTACTTGTTAATACTTGTGTTATTATTTTATAGTATTCTGAATATTCCTGGTGATGAAAGCTTCGCTTTCGAAACACGTTGATGTGTATGTATTAATAAAATGGTGATTAAAAAGTAATTTTTGATTAAATGATTAATAATGACACAAAGTGGATATGAATATTTAGAGGAAACTAGATATTAATGTATTTATGCTTGTAAATCGATACTTGAATTACATAATTTAAGAATTACGATTTAATATTTTCATAACATATATAATTTTTACCAGCACATTTCATTCAACCCAATCGAACCTAACATACCTGAATTTATCGTTCTTAATTATTCCTTAATTTAAAATCATAAGTTATTAGGCAGGTACCTCCTATGATTTGGTGTTAAATAAATAATATTAAAATATGATAATGTGTTTATACTTTTAAAATATTTTTTTGTAATTAAGGAAATTTAATCACAAATTGAAAGCTTGATTTAATTATTTTTTATTTTGTAGGTATTTATTTTTCAAAGTTTTCTTATCACTATTTGACATTATTATAAAGGACGTGTATGAAAAATATACGTATGTATTTGTTATAAGTTGATGACCGGATTAACGTACAAAGGAAATTATGTTGTTCATTTTCAATTATTTTATCACTTCTACTTTTTTGATAGCCTGCAGAATAAATTCATAAATTAACATATTACTATTATAGGTAGAGAGGCATGAACTTAATTGCTCATTAATATTAATTAAAAATTGAGTGATTGAAATAAAAAACGTTCGACTTTCTTTATATTTAGAATATACGACGGTGATAACCAAATTAGAACCAGTGGTACACATTTTTCTTAATTATCGATTTTTAATATTTTTTCACGCATTTAAGCATTAAATTGCAATGGCAGTTCAATGTAAAGATCATTTTTTCATTGAAGGGTTATTGTTTAATAAAAACAAAACAAAAACACTACATTTTACACATTTAGTAGGTAATATAAAAAACTATAAAAGTTATTGTAATAATTGGTGAAAACGCCTTTATTGACAATTACGACTTCAATACACCGTGGCATGATTGCAATTGATTTTCCTATGGTTTCTAGCAATTCTGGGTCATGATGTTAACTAACTAACCATCACGACGTTTCTACGCAGGGGTAGGCAAAGAGAACGGACCGCCAAACAACTCGATTTTGGGGTACACTTCTTGCTATACAATGTTATACAATTGTTACGTAACGAAAGGATGGCCCTGAGTTGAGTTCTAACTACTCGTCTTAACAAATAAGCTAGGCAAGCAATCCAAACATTCCCCGCCATAACTAACCAATCAGGTGATTTAACGCTCAAATTAAACCAATCAGAGCATATATTTGTACGGTCTGATAACAGAGCAAAAGGAAGCGACGCGAGCGCCAACCGCGACTTGGCGGGGGCCACGGCTGCCCTTGCACTTTCCCTTCCCGTCTGGAGATCAAAGAGTCAACAGCTTCTCTGAAAGGAGAGCGCGCCCATAGGCCATTTTGTGTTACTAATTTGTTACGGCTACGTACTAAGCATGCGGGTTGAAGCCCGCAGCTGGTCGTGTCATTTACTGCCAAAGCACCCAACATGGTGACTTGCCAATTAAAAGCCAATTAAACTCAGTGCGGAGATGTCCAGCCCTGGCATCATTGCCAACAACTCCCCCCACCCGACCAGATAACCTCATGTAAGCTGATTTTGCATCTCCCCTTAATGTGTTGTTCTAGCCCTTGTTATATTTGCAATACCCGGTTAGAGATTTAAATCAGAAAGAGAGAATTTTACGTTAGAATCATGTCTAGAATAGGTCTTTTCTACTAACTACTTGATTGTTCTTAACCCACAATGTTTGTCCGACTTTTACAATAAAGTCTGAGATTTGAAAGCACTTTACTTGACTCATTTAACGTAGAATTAGAGACACCCTCAACCCAATTATAAGATTGCGATCGATTCACGACCCTGAACGATGAGAATCTAATGCCACTGCCGATCCGAGCTAACTAATGTCCGGACCAGACTTCACATCTAAGAGGCCATCTCCAGGGTAAGTCCTGCCGAAATAATTGTCTCCCATAACTTCTCCTTGTAACCCAACCTTCCTCTTCTCATCTTCATTCACCCCTTTTCATAATACTGGTTTTTCAACTGCTCAACAATAGGGGCTTTCTTCCTCCCTAACCTTCCTCTTCCTCCTCTCCCTCCCCTCATTTTCATAATACAATGTTAGATTTATACAATGACGTTAGATTTTGACAACCTTTTCTATAAGATCTTCCTTTCCAGAATTGCCAGTTAATAAAAGTTTAAATACATTTTACTAAGAATATAACGCACTCATCGTATAAGTTATGGCCACCCCCCTAGGGTCCACCATAGCCGGGGGTTGAACCAGTAACTGACGTAAACAAAGCATTCCCTGAATTTTTTGTACTTGCAATATCTCTCAACTTTAATGTCTACCTTACTGAAGAGCGAGAGGTATGAATAAGTAGATCAAATTCAAATGATTTAAAAATAAAATGATCTCCGAGGTTACATAGATGCGGTTCAGATTGGCACACTGAAATATTTTGGAGCAGCTTTCACGAAATTTTCTAAACTTAATAAAGTAACCTTCCAGGCTAAAAATAATATAGGATGATGAATAAAAAATCTATAAGAAGGTTACCAAAACTATAAATATATAATACCTCCTACTATTTAGTAATACTAATTACTAAATAGTAGTAGGTATTGGAATACAATTAATATGAAACGAAATTCGTAGGACGAACGGACTGGTCCAAATACTCGTATATGACAAATAATACTAAACACAAGATTATTATAAAAAATTAAATTAAAATTAGATACGTCCTTAATCTGCAGAAGACCTATTATTATCCCAAATACTATTATCACGCAATTGATGAAAATGATATGTAAAATCCATTGCACATTGAATATTTAAGAAAAATTTAAGAAATACGTTACAAACTGATATTACGAGAATTCATCTCATAAACCATTATCGTAATACAAAATATTTATAACGAAAATAAAATAAAAAATAGTTTTAATCTGCCAAAGACTCTTTAAATAATAATCACACAATTGACGAAAACGATATTGCGAATAATTAAACTTTTCTTCCTTTTGTTTTCAAAACAGCCTCGTTATGATGAACAAATAATAAACACTCGTAATTTATTTGGTCACATGTCGTGCGTTCCAATATTATGATTTATGGTTGATCATCTGTAGTCGTTTTGGGAACTGCTTGAAAAGCAACGTTGCCAAACGTAGGAGTTGCGATACGCTGTACAATGAAACTAAATATACACTAAAAAAATATACGCTCATCGACGGCAGCGCCGTCCGGAGACTAAACACGGAACTAAAATTGAATATTCGGTTTCATCTGGGTACCATAACTGCGTCTGGCTTACTTTCGTTTTTAGACTATATGGGGGTATAGGAGTGGAAAAAACTTAAGAATACGTCATTTTAATCCTGCGTCCATGTACCGGACGCAGAATGATGGTCGGACGCAGGATTGAATGAAAGTTGTCTATTAGAAGTAATGATAGCGGGATGTATATACTCGTATTTATTATTTTTCTATAATCAAACTGCAATGTACTTACTACTGTATATAATGTACGATGACATATACTATTTGTTGTCTGTATATTGTCCTCCACGCTAGAAGTTCACCTGGATGTTGATGACATGATGGATAAATTGATTAAGTATTGTGAAAGATTTTAAAATAAAAGTCTAAATTATGATGTTTTTTTAGGTAGAGCATCTGACCGGCAATCAGAAGGGTGCATGTTCGAGTCCTGTCTGCGATATTTATCTTTTCTCGGAAGGTTTTTTCAATTTGGATGAGTGTTTCAGGGTAATAATTATCGTTTATAAAAATAATTGTTACCCTTTGCGCTATGCACAAAAATCTTGTCTTAAAAACTTTAGTTTATCAATTAATATATAATGTTTTTTTTTACATATAATTAATTATAACAAAGCATTTATATAACGCAATATTGTGTTATTTCACTTCAAATGCGCTCTACTATAATAAACTTAAAAATATTGATTAACTAACTCCATTTAGTGGTATTCCTACAGTGCTCCTTTCATATTCTATTTATACATTCTTAACATATTACATACATTCTTACTTATTCTTAATATTACTCCCACAGTACTCCTTACGTACATATTGATTTAATAAAATTACAAAATATTATACACTATATACAGAGCTAACACAGCGATACAAAAATAACACAATCACAATAACAGTCTAAAATTAGCAATATTTTAAGACAGGAGTCGGGTTATGTTCAGCAATAACTGACTTTACATTTTAAAAAAATACGGAGGAAACCGGAACCAAACGACTACCGGAGGCTTGAAAAAATGGCAAATAAATTGAAGAGAAGTTAAAATTTATCGAGTGTAGGATTTTAAAAATAAAATGCTTTTAAAGCCCGTTTAAATTCATCCAATTTCTGGATATTAGTAATAATAATAATAATAATAAATGTTTATTCCGGTATGTGGGGAGGTTAGTGTAGTCCCACACATTCCATATAAAATATACATGCAAGTCTGAGATATAAAATAACTGTATTGCAAAACTTAATTTATGCCTACCTAAAAGTTTTTTTGTTGTTTTTCTTTATATAACAGCATACCAAATTCTGAAAACTAAGGTATATTTTATCGTTCGTGGATTTTTCCATAGAATTAATAAATAACAAATTTGCTGTTTTAAAACCTTTTTCTACATGAAACCATGTTTAAAAATAAGTCCTACTATTTCTTTGATGGTGAATACTGATTTAAACTCGCCTGTTGTTTTAACATTATTAATAATTAACTTTTTACTTATTACTATTTACTTATTATTATTTCCTTGTTATTATTTACCTATTTTTATGTACTTTTTTACCATTTCTCGTTGACAAAAATTTGGTCAACCTGTGATTGTGGATAATTGGAGGCACCACGGATACTTGCGATACTTATTTGGGTTACAATGAAATCGTTATTGTTCTCTTCTATGAATGTACTGCCCAACTTACTGTAGATAACTTTGGTATTATGTTTTTATTTCTCTATATATATCGTTTCATAAAATCGTTCATCTCCACACAGGATTATCCTAGTGAAATGAATGGCTAATGTTTTTGATTTGGTTTTTATAAATTTATGAATAAATAAATAAATTTCTTCAAATGATATAAATTAACTTTATAGAGTCACATAATATAGACTTAGATAAATTTTAAATTGTAGAAATTAGAGAAAGTGTTAATAGTCTATTAAATATCATTAAAAATCTTTTTTTTATTTAAATAAATATCTCTTAAATTTATTTTCACATTAACTACATTTATAATTTTATTAGTATATATTTTAATAACAATAACAATTAATATTTTATTTTTTATGCGTTACTAAATTATTTGTTTAATTTATAATAATAATAAAAATTAGTTTTTTTTTAAATTCCAAAACAATATTATTTTTTATTTTTCGATTATTTTAACATTTTTAATTAATTACTTACCTACGTCATCACATATTTTTAATTTGATATATTTTCTTAATATTTGTCTGTACTTGTCATTATTTTTAGTAGGTAAATTGTTTATCCTGAAGGAGCGAACTTTGGTCCTGAAATATGTAGATTTTTACATATTAAATATAGTGGTTTTTTACAAAGTAATTATTATTAATTTAATAAATAAATTGATCGTTATAATCATTTTGCACACATTATGTAGCCATGGTTCTTCTGTGGTTTTTATAAATTTAACTATAATGACGCCAAAAGAATTCAAGTTTCATTAGTATTATAAATTTTAAATAACAAAATGATGTTTTGTAGTTCTACTAATTTCAACCACAATTGTATAGAACATATACAAATACTATATTTCGCAGGGAACACTGGTACACATACGACACTTTAATCTGTCAGCAGAAGTTCTTTGTTTGAGAATATAGGTCAATAAAGGCCGAATAACTTTTACAGAATGAATGCCTTTTTAAAGTAACTCTCTATTTATATGCTCTATGAAACAATTGACGTGTGTTCAAAGTGATTGACGTCTTTGAGATTAATAGAAACACGTCAGTTAGGACATTTTTGATTATTTACGGCCGTTCTTCCCAACCTTACTGAGCAACTGCTGAGCCGAAATTTTGCCTCAGCACTGTTCAAATGCACAAATTCGCCTTTCCCAACGAAATTCTCAGTCAAACTTACGATCATCTTAAGTTATCGATTTCTGTGGATTAAAGTTCTCCTCAGTAAAAGACTAGTTATAAAAAGTGTCAACAGAGTGTTAAATGACAGTGTAAACGTCAAATGTAATAGATATCTATGGTCAAACGTCATTCGTTTCGCGAAATATTTTTTGTATCTATTGTGTATTGACAATTTTGAATATGGAGAGCGAATATGAAGATATTTTAAATGTAATACCAATAGCGGGTATGGGCAGCGAATATGAAGACAGCGACGATGAAAATATTATTGACAATTATTGATTGAAAATTGAAAGAACGCACGAAAGACAAACGTCAAAAAAGTCTACTTCCGTTTTCGCGGCATTTTAGTAAAAGTCAAGCTAACACTTTAATTTAACATATACGTTTTTAAATATAAAATGTTGGTGTTTGTATTACAATATTTAAGACAAATAATACGTATTAAAAATAAATAGAAAATTAACTCGTCTATGTTAATTTAACATTGAAGTGGGCGAGTCCTTCATAGACAATTTAGTAAGTTCAAAGATAAAAAATGTTTGGAGACAGTCAAATAGAGCGAATACTTAACAAAACACTTGGCTGATCGGTGGCTGAGATTGATCATTCGAAAGGTTGGGGAGAACGGCTGTTAGTTGACGTCATTGAGGTTTGTCCCATAAAAGGTGACGTCAACAGCTGCCATTTAAGTCTTTAAATGCGTCATCTGAATCTAAAAAGTCACCGTAGTACGTATGATGACGCACGTTTGCATGTGATTACGTAGACGCATCTGTGCAGTTATATGTAGGTAGTCTAATTTGGACGTCCGATATAACAATGATAAAATAAATGTATTCCAAAAACATTTCATACAGCGACTTTAGGTCTACTTTTGACGAATAAACTTAACATTCAAATAGTAATCTAATATCTAGGTCCATTAGTGACATTGCTAATTTATCACTTGATAAAGTTCCATTGTCGGGAATCAAACCATCAACCTACCAACTCAGTCTTAAGTTATCTATAGTTTATCTTCTCTTTAGAATGAAGATATTCACGATCGTTTTAAATAACGCGACTGTCATAATCTTCAAATCATCAGCCATTATTGATTATAATAGTGCAAGCAAGAATTTCACAGCATCCGCCCACTGACCGCCAATTAATCAGTTTGACAAATATAGATTATAATCACTGGGAGCGACTAATTCACGTATTCGAAAGGACCAAGTATTTATTACTTTATAACGAGTTTTCTAAGAAGGCTACCTGATGTATAGTGGCATTTTATTTATCCCACGAAAGGTAAATCCTTTTGACAAGCGGAAAACCATTCAAGTCAAACAAAATGTGTCATATCCGGAATGCGATGACATGACATCGCGAGAATTCACCACTTAACATTACGTCAGGGAAATTGAGGATAAACTTGACTTAATTAAATATTCAACAGCCTTACTTAACAAATTACTTTGTTGTAGAAAATAATTAACACGATCATTCAAAGGCAATGTTGCCTTTTGAGAAAATATCTGAACATACCCACAATTGTTTATTGAAAAGTTTTATTTAATAATTTACTTTTGTTTAATTTTAATAAACTACATTTGTTACCTACTTAAATTTAATAATTTACTACCGGTTCAGTTTAAATTACATTTAATAACCCTAAATGAAACGGACGTGTCGAAACCGGAAGCTAATTATTGAAATTAAGTAACAAATATACATATTAAAATAAAACTCTTCAAAAACAAAATGTTTAGAAACTCTTCCATGGTTTATGTAGAAGAAATACATTTTTATTTATTTTAATTATTTCACACATGATATTGTATTCAAAGAATACACTCCCAATCAGTGGAATACTGGAAACTTCACTAGTTAATGCAACATTGGGCGTCTCGTATAGGGCTAGCAGATACTTCAAAAGTGACCAACTGCTAACCTTATAGAAAGTACGTCAAACAAGTGAATTTGAAAGTCTCCTCGGGGCTGGAGCTCCCAAATACTTGATAAACCTGCTCGATTCTGTGCAAAGTTGCGATTGACAATCCGATGTTAACAGACCGATTGCCACCTAAAATGTACAGACGCAATGTAGATGATGAGTCTGTTCTACAGATATTTCAATAGAGTCTGCTAGAAGAAGCTAGTAGCGTTGATCCCTCGCACCGGTGCACGTGTGTGAACCTCGACGGACGTGACCGGAACACCCGTTCACTGTTGATATTGGCTTCATGAGAACAGGTCGTTCTGCCGGCTCGTTCTGTGTAAGTCGGCTCGTATGGGGAACGAGCTATCGGCATCTGTCTATTCTTGTGCATTTCATCCGGGCTCTCTCTTCCTTCACCCTCTTTAACCCCCCTCACGACGTTGTCCAACCGGGTGGCGATGCATATGCTTCGTAGAGACAAGGGGCTCTTGTGTGCTGTCACTGTCAAAAAAATTGCTAAACTGTTGGAATATTATAATCTATAATATTTAGTTCATATTAATATACATATACATGAAATAATATAAAAGAATACATGTGGTAAATTAAAAAAAAAAACAATAATAATATTTTTTGTTTTGTTTTTGTTTTTAAAGTATATTGTATTTTTTAAAAAATTTATTGTAGAGTAATAATGAAATACGAGATATAAAAGTTTAAAGTATAAAAGTTTAAAGTATGATATGCATTTTTTAATTTAGTGTAGAGTATTAATGAATTACATATGAGATGTAAAAGTTTAACTATAAAGTATAAAAGTTTGAAGTATAAAACTTTATGGTATGATATGCATTTTTTTTAAATTACTGCATCTCATATATAATGAATAACACATGAAATGTAAAAGTGTAAAGTATGAAAAATAAAAGTGTAAAGCATAAGAGACTAAAGTATGATACGTATTTTTTAAATTAGTGTAGAGTAATAATGAATTACAATTGAGATGTACAAGTTTAAAATATAAAGTATGAAAGTTTAAAGAATAAAAGATTAAAGTATGATATGTATATTTTTAAAAAATTTAGTGTATAGTAGTAATGAATTACATATGAAAGTTTTATTAAAATTGTACATATCTATTAATGAGCATATGTTCGCTTTTGACCCTCCCTAAATCTAGAAGCCAAACATTGATCAGTTTACGCAGGACGTTTGTACTTTTCATTTTCCATGTATCGGGTATTATGTTGAACAATTTTGGTCCAAGTATAAAAATTGTCTTTGAGCAAGGGATGTCATGGTTTTTGTTGAAACTATTGGATTACTTCTTGAGTGTCTGGTGTCATGATAGTGGTCGATAGATGGGTAGTGGTGACGTTGTTTATGTATGTGTAATACAATTTTTCTGATATACAGTTGTCTGATATTAAGAACTTGCATTTCTTTGAATAATTCATCACTGGGGTACCTGAAGGGTTTTTTAAGGATGACTCTTGTTAGGGATTTCTGCGCTTTTGCCAGGGGGTCCAAAATTGTTTTGGCACAACCGCCCCATCCCAAGGATGCATATTCGAGTAAAGAATTACACATGACATAATATATTGATTTTAGATCTTTTACGTACAGAACATTTCTAATAGTCATGAAAACGTGAATGAGATTTCTGACTTTTGTGGCAGTTGAGTTGACGTGTTCTTCCCATCTCAGGAATTTATCAATAATGATTCCTAAATATTTTAAACTATCCACACATTCTAAGTTATTGCAAGTACAACTATTTATTTAATTGCAAAGTTGAGCGGCAATGTTTACTATGAACTTTGTTCCAGCTTTTGCCTTCAAAAATCAAGACTGTATTATCAGCAAAGGTAATGATGTGAATCGCAAGGTTACTGTTGCATAGGTCATTGATGTAAATATTGAACAAAATAGGCCCTAAAGTTCTTCCTTGTGGTACACCAAATAAAATATTGGCTGAATCGCTTAGAGTATCATTGATATTAACTCTTTAACTTCTACTTTCTAAGTAACTACCCAGCCATTTAAATAGTTGCCACTGAATACCGATTAGCTGTAGTTTTTTCAAAAGAATTTTATGCGAGATAGTGTTAAAAGCTTTAGCTAAATCCTGGAAGATCGCTATGCGTTTAATTCCTTCATCGATATTATTGGAGATAATTTTTGTCAGTTTAGAGATAGCATTTTCGGTACCTAATCCTGGTCGGAAGCCATATTGTCTCTTAGAAAGTATGTTATTATGTTCAAGGTAAAGGGTGAGACGGTTCTTAAAAAAAATTTCAGTGATTTTTGAGACCGAGTTCAGCAGAGATATTGGCCGGTAATTTTGAATCTGCGATTTATCTCCGTTTTTGTGAATCTATGTAATAATTGAGTGTTTTAAATGATCAGGGGATATGCCCGATTGGAAGCTTAGATTAGAAATGAACTCAATCGGAGGTGCAATGAATGATTTTATTACCTTAAGCAGATTTGTCGAGACTTTATCTGGTCCACAAGCATTCGACGTCTTTAGGTCGTCTATTATTTTTAAGACTTCGTTTGTTATTGTTTGAATATTGTTTATTTTATGCTCGAGATTAGAGGTGATTAAGTTGGCGAGTTCGGTTTCACTTTTATTACATTTTAAAATAATTTTTTTGGCAAGTGTGGCTTCCACTGACGTGAAATACTCATTAGCAAAATTCGCCATATTTTTAGGATTGGAAGAGTTTATGTTATTAATGTTCAATGTTTTAATTTCGGAAGACTTACTGTTTTTTGTTTTACTAATATCACGAAATGCTTCCCAAAATGTTTTGGAGAGTATGTATTCTCGTAAATGAACTTTTTGTAATAATTTTCTTTGGTATGGTAGGATTTAGTCTCACTCTGTACACGAGTAGCGGTGTTGATTGCCTGAATAAAGCCGTTTTCGGTAAGAAGACATAAATAATCGTTTGATTGTTGGTGATATTGAGGAATAGTATTAATATTGAGATCGCCTGTAATGATTTGACGTGTACATTTTTTAGAACTGTTGATGGTTGATTGAAGCGAATTCAAAAAAGTGTCGATGTTTTAAAAAGATGGTGATCTATATATTGCTAAAACACATAAATAATTATTCAGTACAATGTTTGGACAGTTTGCTAGAAATAATGCAATTTCGTCGACTTGCGCTTGAATTTCGTCCCTTAAGGACAATCCCGCTAGATTTATTAATATTTATAGTTGTGTGATATTCTGTGTAAGTGTTTATAATTTAAGAGGTATAATCCTTATGGATCCAACATTCCGATAATATTATAATATCGAAAGTATAAGAAAATTGATCAAGAAATCATCAATGTTTGATGAAATAGTTCTGATATTTTGATGAATTATTTTTAAATTATAAGAATTCCAACAATAATTATTTAAACTTTTAAGATCGTCTGTCACATTCATGGTACCAGTTATACCGGTATCATTATAAATATCACATGGTAATTGGATCATAAAAATATTCAAATGAACGTTGACCCAATAAATGTTGCAGAATTTGTGGGTCCTCTTCCAAAGTAAGTATAACTCAGTATACAGTAGTATATATAAAAACAAATATAAACATAGTAGTCCAACATAAGTAAAGCAAATAGAATAAATATTGGAGTTGGAATTGCGGAAACGGTAGCATATTATAATAACACATGTAGACGAGCGAGACAAGACATACCTTGAGAGTGTATTTAGTTCGAATAATTCAAACTTACAGCGATGCCAAATTGGATTCGTTCGAAATAGTAATTGCTTCTGTTCCTTCATCCTTCCGAACGTATATTTGTCCCGCTTTAATCCAGGTAAATCTATATTTTTTGTCTTTAGCCACTTATCAGGTTTTGAAATATAGATGATTAGTAGGAAATGTCAGTTGTTCTGAAACATAGATCACCAAGCGGGGGCCGGCGATACCGATGTTCGACGTGTTGAGTTTGTCTTCTCTACTGGTATTATTTTTGCTGAATGTTTTCACATCAGACAAAACCTGATTTCTTGCGATATTGGACTTTAGTTTCATGATAATTGATCTCGGTTGCTTCTGGTTGTTTTTTTTTGCTGATCGATAAACAGCATCCCGAATGGGAGACCCGGTTGTTTGACAAATGTTAAAAATAACGTCTTTCAAAATTTCGCCTTCGGTTTCTGGTATACTTCTAATATCTAAATTATTGGCCTTGAGGGTTCGTTCCTGGAATTCTGCGCCATTTTCGAGCACCAAAATTATGGCTTCTAAAGCAGAGTTCTTTGTTGAAAGCTCATCATTACGGAGCTCAACCTCGTGGATTCTAGTCAGTCCTCGTACTGCGCACTCATGAACTGAATACTTTCAAGTATTTTATTATATTGTTCCATGATATCATCTTGTTTGTTTTTCCAAGTTGGTAGTTTTGTTCATGACTAAATCCTGAAGGTCTTCTATATTAGTCGGCGTCTGAGCGGCGGTCGAAGACGATGATGTTTTGTTGGGCATATTTTTTTTGAACGGCCGCAAAGGTGTGTTATCGCTGGACGTTTCCGCAGGAATAGTAGTGCCAATAGCTTAGAGTAATAATAGTAATAGTTACTCTAAGGCCAATAGGGGTGGATTTCGTGTCCCTTTTACATTGCTTGCACTTCTGTTGAGTTCGACGTTCTTGAGTAAGCCTACGGTACGTATTCTCCGTTATTCTTCCACAGGCTAGATGGTAGGTGGCTTTGCATACCGAGCACACAAACATATGTAAGATACATATAAATTGCGCAAATTTAGTCCCTCCGTCCTCTGCGCCTGGCACACGCCTGTGGTTTAGGAAACATGCAAATTAAATAAGAGAAGTCTCAAACTATCCCCCGTCAATACCCAACAGACATTCCCCACATACTAACTAGCGACATTATCGACTACCTTCCTTCGCACGTATTCCCTTCAATCGTATCAGTGGACTTCTCTCGAGTGTTTCAAACTTTATTTACTTAATTTTATTCCTAGTACGAGTACCTACTTAGATATGTGTAACTTTATTTATGTGACCTACGTAAATTCATGATTACACCTAGTTACGTCTGCCAAAACTAATTTTGTATTAGTCGAAAGAATAATAAATAGAGTCGGTACATTACATGGGTACTAGTGTAATTTTAATGGACTTTAATTAGTCAAGCTCTAAAATCACGGTTATTTCACCATATTATTTCCCATCAAGCATTCATTAGTCCTTGTAGTAGAGGCCCTCAGCCTTGGGCCCGGAGACTGCTATTAAATGGTGCAAATCTCTCGACCGGACATGATAAACCGACATTGTCTTGGACTGAAAAAATTCGAACCAATTGGATTTTTTGCTTTCCCCGCGTTGTCTTTTTAAGACAATACTCATTACGGTCTCAGTTGTAAATGAAAAAATACAACATGTTCATTTCAGTTACGCATTCAAGTTTGTGAATCATGTTAAAAAAGGGAACCACGAGTACCCCGCATGTGTTTTTGAGAAATTACGAACTTAGGTTAGGTGTGTTTTAAGACATAAATTGTTTAGTTTATACATAGTATTGAAGTAATTAATTCTTTGGTTTATTATATTTTAATCTAAGACTTTAAATTCGTTGAATAACGGTTTTTTTTAATTATTTTAAGGAGTCTTCTTTGGACTATTTCCAATAGGGCTAAATTTGTTTTATTCGCCCCTCCCCAGCCTATTATTCCATATTGCAGAATTGATTGTGAAATTGGAAGCATAGTAAACCTTCAGTAGCAAAGATTTTTGCAAAATATTCCTTACTTTGAGGAATATGGAGTACAGTTTTCGTATTCGTTTAATATTTGATCTATTGTTATGCCCAAATATTTTATATGATTCTTTTTGTCAATGTAGAGCATTTGGGTGCAGTTATCGGGATAATTTTTACAACAGATACGTATAATAATTTTGGAATTTGGTGAAAGAAGGTTTTTGTCCGATAGTGTAAATGTCATGAAGTAAGTTTTGTCCGAGTTTAAGGATGGATATAAATTAAGTCGGATGTTTTTGCGCTTCGTCGAATGGCCCACCAAGTTGTTTTTTATGTTGACGTGAAGACAGTCGACTCGTCCAAGACATTTCCCGACGCCGACGCCGCGACGCACTACGTCCGTTTATTATAATATACGTACGAGTACATTGAGACAACTGGCGACGTTTCTTCCTTCTGACGTTACCATTAAAATGTGTGCGGGTTCAGCCTACTAATGTTAATGGCTGTCTCCGTGGATTTTATAGAAACCTTCTAAATTGGACAGATTTTAATAGCAATGAATACGGTCAGATTCAAAACATGTACGTACATCTAATCTTTCTATATATATAAATGAATGTTTGTTTGTTTTTCTGTCTTCGATTTTCTCAAAATTACTCTACCGGTTTAGCTGAAAATAGCACAGTTTATTATTATTAGTGCTGGGAAGGTTTAGAAAGTAGTTTTAATGAAATCCATTATGTAAAATTTTGCCATAATATTTTAAAATTAGTATGAAAAACACCGAACCCGCCATGCTGTATTGAGGTTAGCCGCAGATTACATATTCGAGAGAAGAAGGTTTGTTTGGGTAGAATATTTTCAAAATGGAAAACGTAAGTAGGTACCTAATTAAGAATTTTATTATTTAGACATATTTTGAAAAAATATCTTTGGAATGAAATAAAATTTTGTTTTTTTTTATTTAGAGAAATCATTACGAGGCATTACTTTCACTGTTAAATAAATTATGGCACCCAAATGATGAGCAAGAATTCACAACCTCACAACTTTATTAAAAATATATATATAATCCCGAGAAAGGCCGAGTACACATCAGCTAGGTTAGAATAAAAACGAGACGTTTGTGGAATTAATTTGATAGATTTTATTTTCCGGAATTTTCGAGAGAAAGTAAAAAGCAAAATATTAACCGAAAATTAGAAGCATAACTGGAGAAAAAATATGAATATTTTATATATTATCTGTAGGAGTTGTTTTTGTTATTGCCACACTATTACGAGTATATAGTTGCAGCCTGCAGATAGTGGGATTGATAACCTCGACGAGGTAAATATTGTGAGGAGAAGAAAACCTTGGAAGAACGTGAATTTAAGTCCACATAATCATATCCAGTAATCAAGCACAACTGAAGCCATTTCAAGCCCAGTCAAAATTGAAGGGTTCCCTCTTTGTTTTCTGAATCAAGTTGCACAATTTGAATACGTATGTTGTAACGTAAATACTGACCCCGCTTAAAAAAGGCATCACTGATATTGTCTAAGGAAGAGATTCCAGAAAATATCTATGGGAGACATCGGACGGAAGGAAGCGGCACAAGAAGACAAGATGGCCGGGGAGGTGACTTGACACGGCGGACAGTGCCGGGAGTTTTTTGGGAGGAGTTATGTTAAGTGACTGTTTCGTTTGACGCCGGAGAGTGTCTAATTAATTACCCGAAGTGGGTATGTTTTTTGCTTAATGATGGCCAAATGGTAGGTGATAAAACCTAACCGCGCGTGCCTTGTGCTTCGGAGAGGAATCCCTGCGGAGTAATGTGTGGACACGAGGAGTAGCTGCTGCATCGAGGACCACATATGATATGGTAGCATTCATACATCATATTGCCTGAACCTCACGGAAGAAGCTGTGGCGGATGGAGCTTCCGTCGAGTCATCATGGACTTCGCATCATGGACCGTGGGAATCGGTGAACATCCGGGCTGGAGCGGCCTTTCCTGAAGCCGGAGGAGAAGATTATGACCACAAGAGCCATCATTTATCCTTTTAATCCGTTATTTTTTAACTTAGTTTTACTCTCCACTCTTTTCTTAATCTACCATGATAATTGGGGTTATATAGTCAATAAAGACTATGTTTTCCTACCTTAGGGTTTTATTTACTGTATCACAACCTTCCCGCACTTCATCCATCAGACCCACCCACGAATGCTGAGATAGAGTCGAGCAATAGCATGAGATAAAGTGTTACATTTTGGCGCACAACGTGTTTTAGCAGCCTACGGGTTGAGACGTTACAATGTATTATTTCATTTTATTTCACTGATTTTAAAGTATTAACTTTTGGAAAGTAACCTTGGGTCCTGATGGTAACAAATTGATGGTCTCCTTGGTTGTACAGCTCCTTGATATCTGCTGTATTTATGCTATTTTGCCTTTTCTTACATTGTATATTGAACAATTATGATGGTCTCCTCGATTGTATATCTCCTTGATAGCTGAGGGTATCTTTAAAATTATTTAAGTGATACTATTATTATAGTAAGTCTATCCGCACTCTAACAAAACTGTACTGCTGAACTTTTTAAATTTATTTTTAATTCGTTTAATACTTGCTGATATTTTGATATTTCTATAATATTATATTAATCGATATTATGTAATTGGAGTCTAGTATCAGTATAGCAAAACTCTTATGATATTTTCATATTTTTTCCAACTTGTGTGCATTGATGACAACATGCATGCACCTATATTGTTCTGATTTAGTGCTACATTGTATGATTGTTATTTATTGTTGTATTATACAATATTGTTGAACTAAACTCCTGCTGACAAGCTACTTGCAGTCGCTTTGCGGGTACAAGCTCTCTTTGTGTGTAATTAACATGACGTTTTCAAAATTGTGCGCAAACTTATCACGAAAAGATCACCTTCTCCGTTAAATTGTTGGAATTTGAAAAATATTTTATTTTGCTCAACCGATTATTCTGTATCCAAAATAATCGCACAACTCCACTCGCTACTCGCTACTAGTTACGGCAGATAACTACAAGTCGCTGTATTAATTCCAGTGTTAATTGTGAAGTTTCCAGTCGCCGGAGTCGAGAAGGTAGGTAACGTTCTGTCGCCGATCGCAGGTTGAGTTTGAAGCTGAAAGCCATCAAATTAACGCTCCACAAATATTTGAATCGGAGACTGACGAAAATAAACTAACGCAGTGATCAGTTAGTCCCACCGACGCGACGTAGTACGAAGTAAAGCACCGCTTCACTAATCCAAGCAAACCGATACAATTTAGGCTCGTCTCGTAACAACGTCACAGCGTGTTTTATGTTTTTGTATAGCATTAATCTTGTCAGCAAGTGTTTTATGTTTTGTCGTCGGCGTCAATCTTGTCGTGGGGTGTTTAGCGATGAATTTGCCAATCGTGGGGGGAAAAGGTCCACAATTTTTCTTAAGCATTTGTCGAAACTTTTATTTTATGTACCGAGGAATACACACTTTCCACTCTGTAATTTTATTTACTTTTCAATTGTTAATTTACCAACGGCCTGGTGGGCTTTAAATGAATTACGTGATTTAGTGCACGTTACAGAGAAAAAAAATTGATTGTAGATAACAAAACAAAATTATATATAGACAGTGTTGGACAATCGTGCATAGTCTAACTTGGTATACTCGTATGTGTATAGTATATATAAAAAATTCGGTTAGGTGAGATTAGCTTTACCGGCTATTTTTTTTTTCATACTTTTAATGATTTTATATCACTTATTTATTTTCGACCGGATCGGTATAAAAACAATATTAGAAAGCAGGGGAACTCACTCCTGACGACGATGGTATATATACCATAGATTTAGTTTGAATTGTGCCAGTGTGACGATGCCAGAGATAGGGTGAAACAGGTCCGGTCAAAAATAAAAAAAGTGGAAAAAGGTTACCAATGTTTTCTATTAAAAAAAATCGTTTTAATATGGAATTCCACCATAAATTGACAGTTTCCAAATTAAAAGTTTAAAAAAAGTGTGTCAATTCATACGTGTGTTGTTTTATCATAGAACCGTAAAACGAACATATTGAAACTAAAAATTACAATTAGTTAATGAAAGAACTAAAATTATTAAAACTCTCAGATAAGAAGACTTGTTTCTGACCTAACTTTTATTTTCAAAATTGTTAATCATTTTATAGACAGCGCTAATTAGTGCGTATATAAGATAATAAATAAATAAATAAATAAAAATGCATTACCGTCAAAATCTACCAAGAATTACCCCGAAACCTGCTTGCCAGCCTACCAAGTGAACTGCAATCACGCCAAAATCAAATAAAAGCAAATATACACCATAATGGTGTCTTGGCCCATACCGCACTCAAAAAGTAACATAAACATACCACACACCACACACAAGACGTCATGGGTTGACCAGCCTTCAGCCTTGACCCCAAAACCGAATCATTTTACGCCTATTCTCTGGCTGAACTGACTGTACCGAATACCCAGTCGTCCTAAGCCCCGTCCAATAAATAGCCAATGCGAAAAATCAATCTCCATATAAATATTTTACGATTAATTGGCGTTAAGTTCCATTCGGCACGACCGAAACTGGCTGGGTTTTACGATCACCGGAGCCGTGGAAATGCTACTTTATTTTTATTCGGCAAAATAATGCAACACCGTGAATTTAATTATGCTAATATTTTCTACCATTTAAATGCCATAAAAGGGTTTACCCCTCGTATTGAAAAGGAAGGTGGTATGTTCGTTTTCTTATGTTACTATAAAAGATAAGTCTTTCATATTATTACAATACTCTTATATTTCGCATACAATACATACCAGGAACGCTATTCTAGTTCTTCTTAAGGAAGATTCATTAACCTTTTCCTTCGGCTAAAATATTTCTTGCTAAACTGCAAAATTCCAGAGAGACATAGTAAAAATATCCTAAACAGATTTTGAAGAGATTATTTGAA
The DNA here is from genome assembly GCA_022606495.2 of Halesus radiatus. NCBI lineage: Eukaryota > Metazoa > Arthropoda > Insecta > Trichoptera > Limnephilidae > Halesus > Halesus radiatus. The sequence continues at coordinate 295,487 of JAHDVE020004418.1, read as the reverse complement.
AACACGAATTGATGAAATATCAGTGACACAAGGTTTTGAACCAAAACTTTTTAAAACAATTGCATTCAAATATTGTAATGCATTTCAATCCTGTTTTTTTTAATACTTCCTTGCCCGATACAGGACATCGAGTTCCCCATACAAATTCATAACAATATTGCTTTTTAAGCCAAAAATAATAATACAAGCTATCAACAGTTATTAATTATCGTTGATTATACTGCAAAATACATCTTAGGGTTATAAAAAAAATACTATTTATAGTTTTTCATAGAATCATAATAAAGCATTGTTGAGAGCGACGTGCGTCCTGTTACGATGAAATCATACTGGCCGGCCGAGGCGAAAGCGCGATATGAGTACCAAACACGAACGAAACATAAAGCATGTCATAGTCAAATATTATTTTGTTTTAAATTATTTATTGAAATAATCTTTTTACATTGATGATCAAAGTTTGGATTATCTAAATGGAAATAATATGTATATTAGTTTTGCATTATATTTTTAACTATAATTAGAAATCCAAAGTGATTATGATAAATTTTAAAAGCGTTTTTCAACTATAACATTATCGGTTAGGATCAATTTTTTTTAAGAATATGAATTACGTAGTACCTTCCCGAGATATTACTCTAAAAATGTCTGAGATTTTAGGAATATACTCATCAGAATTAATTAAAATATACCCCTCGGGAAGAATTACTTTCTAAGCCCGCCGGAGCAATCTCGACCCTACCCTCTTTCAGTTTTAGTGCGTGTCTTCGTCGATTAGGCCGTTTCGATCTTTAGTTGCCGTTCAACATTTGGCGAGTCAGGGCGTGTCTACGCCCGACATTATAGCGACTTACTTCCTCACTTTTTTTTGTTTGTTTATTCATACGAATACTTGAAATCTAGTATTGAAATCTTTTGTTTTTTTATACTGGACTTCTTTTCAAGTAAATAAAGGTATTTTTGAATTTTTCCACAATTTAATAGAACATATTATTTTCTAGTACAAATTAATATTTTAAAAGCGCACAGTGTGCCACTTTAAATGAAATACGGTGTTACGTAACGAATTCGCTGCAGTTAAGAAGTATTCTAGTCCCTCGGTAATATGCGCGGATTATTTATGGTGCTGGTTCCGGTTCCGTCAGGGGGGCCACTTCAATGGCCGCTTGCGCGTGGGTAAGCGTCATCACGCTTACCTCGCATTTGACATTGTAAATTCCTTGTCTTTGTGAGACACCGCTGGACTTAAAAATCTAGCTAGTAATCTCTGTAAACAGTGTTAAACTCCAGGTGACCTATTAAATGCTAGCCGCGTGAGTTTGTGTGTTCCCGGCATTACGCATCTACGATGGGAGAACGTGAACCTCGATGCCATTGACCATGTAAGCTGTATCTAACCTCTATTAACTGTGCTGATATAATAATTTGCCTCCCATAAATGCCCGATTTAGTTCCCGAGAGAGAGATTCAGTATACAATAGGCAGGGTGTGTTTTTGGGTTAAATCAATCGTATGTTTTGATGTAAATATAATGATGAATACTTGGAGCAGGTGTATTTGGGAAGTATGTTTATGAGAGATGGAAAGACTGAAAGGGATATTGAAAGGGATATACGAAACTCAATTAACGGAGGACTGAACGCGGTTGGCGCAAACAAAAAGTTGTCCAAAGAAGCGAAGCTAACAGTCCACAATGGAGTGCTGATACCCACCCTGATGTATGGCAGTGAGGCATGGGACTGGCAGAGGAAGGATGGAAGTAGACTGAATGCTATAGATATGAGATCTCAGTGACGAATCTGTGTTATCATGTGATCATGCATGGTTTTAACACAGATTGAAAAAATTGATTGTGAAAATTTTTGAGATTCGTAAAGAATTCAGGGCTGGTGTAAGCGTAATGAGTAAGATTAAGAAAGGGAAGATTAGATGGTTCTGGCATATAGAGGGAATGAACGAAGGAAGGAGTGTAAAGAGAATATATGACGCGAATGTGAATGTAAGAATAGGATGGGGAAGTCCGAGGAAGACAAAGCACAATCGAGTGAATCAAATACTTGAGTCGGGCCATGTCGGAAGTCGGAATATTAAAAATAATATTTTATTATCTTCTTTTTTTTTAATAACAAAGTAATAAATAATGATATCCTCACTGGGATTTACCGTGCTGAGGATTTCATTTACAAAATATTTAATTACATTATATTAAATTGATGAATAAATCAAAATAATTGTTAGGTGGTGTTTCAAGTGCAGTTCGTTTCGTTGGACAACTTAGCATTAAGTTATGTGAAATGCTATAATTTAGGTAGGTACCAGATACGTTATTGGTTTATATTAGGTATGTACCTACGTGCTTCCGACATTTTATGGTATGCACAAAAAAAATCTACACTAGCGACGCTACCGACTGCAAAGTTAATCATGTCAATCTCTAGGTAACAATAATGGTTTTTGTCTCCATACCAAAGCCATAAATAATTACTCAATAATTCTCAGTTTTTTCAAATTATCAAAACAATATAACACATTTTAATAAATCAATTAATAAAACATTATCATATAAATACGGGGATACACATTATGAATGTAAAAACCTCACAGAATAGAGAATTTTAATTAGTCTTTAAGTAAATCGGTTTTACTGATAATAAATTATTATTTTAAAAAATCCCTCCAAATTAGTATGGGTGCGTGTAAATAAAATCGTAAAAATAAGTCATCACAATGTGGATTAACCGCAGTTCCAAAATGGCCTTGAACGCCGAAACAGCTGTCACAATAAGAAAAACTAAAAATACTTTCTGAACTTAATAATACCATTATTAAATTTGGTTTACATTATTTTTTTAGAAATTAAATGGAGTTAAAACGAATTAAACACAAAAATGATTTATGCATTTTCTAAATAAGTATAAAATGAAAAAAATGCGCTCGACCATTCTATAAATTAACATAACTCGAGTTTGAAAAGTAACCACTTGTCTCAGACCCACTTGGTCCTCTAAAATTGCTCTTGTTTTGATTTTAAAGACACCGTTTTTTTTCTCGGTGCATAAAACCACAACATTACCATAAAACCGAAAGAATATTGCCCGCGAGTGTTGCTATTGCCGTAGACATCCGAGAGATAAGGAGGTACTCCTCTCTGCGGTGACCACAACTTCCTGAGATTTGCTTAACAAGGCGGCGTGCAGTCCAATACCTCATTAGGAATGTCTTGACGCCATTAACGCTAAACCTCGGGGATAGGTTGCTCAGGGAATCGGAAGTGGAATGGTTTACATTAATACAGTGATTGGAAGTCGTAATGATGACTGATGATGTTTGTAAAAGAGATATCAGGTTATATCAGTGTCTACTATACTACACGGATGACAGGTTGGGTGGCATAACAAGAGGATTTGAAAGGGAATGTCATGGATGGAAGTTCATAGTAGTTAGTAGAATTAATGTTAGTGAAATCATATGTTTATTTAAGAGTCATTATTGATTGTTTTTTCAAGTGGGATTTACAAATAAATAAGGTTTGTCTACGATTAAGATCAATTGTTAGTAGTTTATTTTAATTAAAATTATAAATAGTATGGAATTACAGCCTGGGGACTTTCCTGTAAAACAAACATCAATCATGTTCGATCAGTACAAAATTCACTGGTTAAATTATTAGTTCATAAAAGTTTATACGAACAAAGGCATAATATTCCATATTTTTATCAGAGTCTCAAAATTCTTTCAGTTAGATCAATTCCGTGGTACAAAATTATATTTCAGCACATTAATAACCCTATATATAATGGAAATAAACTAGAGCACAATTACAATACTCGTTTTTTTTAAATTTAATGTAAATCAAATTTAATTATGTTATTATTAAATTCTGCAAGTATTTTTACTTGTTATTATTGTGACAGCTGTTTCGGCGTTTAAGGCCATTTTCAAACTGTGGTTAATCCACATTGCGACGACTTATTTATATGATTTAAAGTGAGGAAAATTATATACTCACCGCTTCTCAGTATATTCACATTACCAAAACAATACAACACATTTAAATAAATCAATTATTCATTTTTTTAATTTACTGCATCTAATATATAATCAATTACACATGAGATGTAAAAGTGTAAAGTATGAAAAATATAAGTTTAAAGGATATAAGAGACTAAAGTATGATATGTATTTTTTAAATTAGTAAAGAGTAATAATGGATTACAATTGAGATGTACAAGTTTAAAATATAAAGTATGAAAGTTTAAAGAATAAAAGATTTAAGTAAGATATGCATTTTTTTTTAAATTTAGTGTATAGTAGTAATGAATTACATAAGAAGGTTTTGTTAAAATTGTACATATCTATTAATGAGCATATGTTCGCTTTTGACCCTCCCTAAATCTAGAAGCCATACATTGATCAGTTTATGCAGGACGTTTGTACTTTTTATTTTCCATGTATCGGGTATTATGTTGAAGAATTTTGATCCTAAATATGAAAATTGTCTTTGAGCAAGGGATGTCATGGTTTTTGCTGAAACTATTGGATTACTTCTTGAGTGTCTGGTGTCATGATAGTGGTCGATAGATGGGTAGTGGTGACGTTGTTTATGTGTGTGTAATACACTTTTCCTGATATACAGTTGTCTGATATCAAGAACTTGCATTTCTTTGAATAATTCATCACGGGGGTACCTGAAGGGTTTTTTAAGGATGACTCTTATTAGGGATTTCTGCGCTTTTGCCAGGGGTCCAAAATTATGTTGGCACAATCGCCCCATCCCAAGGATGCATATTCGAGTAAAGAATTACACATGGCATAATATATTGATTTTAGATCTTTTACGTATAGAAAATTTCTAATAGTCATGAAAACGTGAGCGAGTTTTCTGACTTTTGTGGCAGTTGAGTTGACGTGTTCTTCCCATCTCAGGAATTTATCAATAATGATTCCTAAATATTTTAAACTATCCACGCATTCTAAGTTATTGCAAGTACAAGTAATTATTTCATTGCAAAGGTGAGCAGTAATGTTTGGCATTTCTTTGGGTTGTCCCGCTTGCATTGCACTGAAATGTATGAATTTGGTTTTATCCGTATTGAGAGTAAGAAGTTTATTATCTAACCATTGCATAACCTTGTTTATACCAATTTCTTCTTTACTATGAACTTCGTTCAAGCTTTTGCCTTCATAAATCAAGACTGTATCATCAGCAAAGGTAATGATGTGATCCGCAAGGTTACTGTTACATAGGTCATTTATGTATTACTGTTACTGTTACATAGTTATTTTGGCGCTCTCGCAGCAGCCGGCAGCTTTTTATAAGCGCTCCAGTTTATCTGGGAAATATTGCTTAGTTCTTAATTTTTCCGGTGTTAAAGTAGCGTAAAATAACCGCAATAATTTATAGGTTACATTTACAAAAATCATATAATTTTAGTGTGGCCGTTTCGGGCTTAAATCAAGTTTATAATAAAAAATCAAATAAAAACCCAAATATTTTAAGTTCAAATCTGTCGCGTCGTTCTAAACTAACCCAAAAGCATCGGTCGGTCGAAGCGTTCGACACATGTGCTTATTAAAAGACCTTTTTGCTTGTTAAAAGTGTCCCAAAGTAAATGATTTACAATGTTATTCTTTGAACTGTGGTGATTGTAAACAATATCGTATACGAGCTAGACAACTCAAACTCAAACTTAATGGTGAATGTGCTATTTTGGAGCCTTTAATAAGCTGCAAAGATATCGCTGTATAACCTTGAACACTGTACCACAACTGCAATCCGCAAAATTAGATTTCGTGGCTACCGAGAAAGGCGCAATAGGAAATAAAAACATTTGACGAGAAGATCTTCTGCTGTCACGGCGACCTGAGTTCTGACCTCCAGTTCACGGAGCAGATCCGGTGCATCATGCGGCCCACGGACGTGCCCGAGAAGGCTGCTCCGCGGCCTGCTGTGGTCCGACCCCGACAAGGATACCACCGGCTGGGGCGAGAAATAGACGACACGCTGATGTGGTCTTTCCAGATCCTGAAGCCGGCCGACGAGCGCCACCTGGCGTATGGGCAAACCAACACCGAGCGTCCCGTTACGCAGCCCAGGGGCGTCACCAACAAAGACAAAGAAGATTGGAAGAAAGGATCAGTACCCCCGGCCCCCGTCCTCACCCGCCGCCCAACTTCACATAACTCCTATCATTCGTATTAGCGTCTTGCAATATATCGTAAGGAATAAATACAGATAGCTTCTATTTTTTTTTTCAATTAAACATGTATGAAAACTTAGACCAAGCCGTATTTAGTTTTGATAATTTAACTGCATCCTTTATATGGTCTATAAATAATGTATAATGATAGTGTCCAAAAAAAAAAAAAATGTCATAGATTTAATATAGGAATAATGTAAGAATAGGAAGTAAGATTTGTAAAGCGCCCTTGAGGTGATTTTTCACAAAAACGGCGCTATAAAAATCATCCGAATATTATTATTATTATTATGTAAATATTGAACAAAATAGGCCCTAAAGTACTTCCTTGTGGTACACCAAATAAAAAATATACTGGATCGCTTAGAGTATCATTGATATTCACTCTTTGGCTTCTGCTTTCTAAGTAACTACCCAGCCATTTAAATAGTTGCCGCTGTATACCGATTAGCTGTAGTTTTTTCAAAAGAATTTTATGCGAGATAGTGTCAAAAGCTTTAGCTAAATCCAGGAAGATCGCGATGCATTTAATTCCTCCATCGATATTTTTTGAGATGCTTTTCGTCAGTTTAGAGAAAGCATTTTCGGTACCAAATCCTGGTCGGAAGCCACATTGTCTCTTAGAAATTATGTTATTATGTTCATGGTAAAGGGTAAGACGGTTCTTAAAAAAAATTTCAATGAATTTTGAGTCCGAGTTTAGCAAAGATATTGGCCGGTAATTTAGAATCTGCGACTTATCTCCGTTTTTGTGAATCTATGTAATAATTGAGTGTTTTAAATGGTCACGGAATATGCCCGATTGGAAGCTTAGATTAGAAATGAATGCTATCGGAGGTGCTATGAATGATTTTATTACTTTAAGCAGATTTGCTGGGACTTTATCTGGTAAGCATTCGATGTCTTTAGGTCGTCTATTATTTTTAAGACTTCGTTTGTTGTTGTTTGAATATTGTTTATTTTATGCTCGAGATTAGAGGTGATTAAGTTGGCGAAGTCGGTTTCACTTTTATCACATTTTAAAATATGTTTTTTGGTTTTAAGTGTGGCTCTCACTGATGTGAAATACTCATTAGCAAAATACGCCATATTTTTGGGATTGGAAAAGTTTATGTTATTGATGTTCAATGTTTTTATTTCGGAAGACTTACTGTTTTTTGTTTTACTAATATCACGAAATGCTTCCCATAAGTTTTGGAGAGTATGTATTTTCGTAAACGAACTTTTTGTAATAATTTTCTTTCGTAGATTTAATTAAATTTTTACACAAGTTCGTGTATTTTTTGTAATGCGCTTGTACTGAAATATTATCTGGACACCCTTTTGCCTTTTCATGAAGTTGGTTCCTTCTATGGATAGATTTAACAAGGCCAGGAGAGATCCAGGGCGTGAGTTTAAACTGGCTGTTTGATATGAGTTTCTTACTAGTATGTTTAGATATATATGAATGTAGTTTACTAGTGAATTTCTTCATCGCAATGTTCGTGTCAATTTGGTCAAATACGTTTTGGTAGTTTTCTGAACACAAGTCCTCCAGTAAATTAGTGTAATTTATTCGAGGGACGTATTTAATTTTAGCAGTTGGAGGAGGTTTAACTTAGAGGCAGAGGACTAAAATATAGTGATCCGAAATCGATGTGTGAATAACAAATGAGTCAATGAAGTTAATATTTTTTACATGTATATGATCTAAACAGGATTTAGTTGAATAAAGCCGTTTTCGGTAAGAAGACATAAATAATCGTTTGATTGTTGGTGATATTGAGAGGAATAGTATGAATATTGAGATCGCCTGTAATGATTTGACGTGTACATTTTTTAGAACTGCTGATGGTTGATTGAAGCGAATTCAAAAAAGTGTCGATGTTTTGAAAAGATGGTGATCTATATATTGCTAAAACACATAAATAATTATTCAGTACAATTTTTAGACAGTTTGCTTGAGATAATGCAATTTCATCGACTTGCGCTTGAATTCCGTCCCTTAAGGACAATCCGGCTGGATTTATTAATATTTATAGTTGTGTGATATTCTGTGTAAGTGTTTATAATTTTAGAGGTATAATATTTGTGGATCCAACATTCTGATAATATTTTGACATCGAAAGTATAAGTAAATTGATGAAGAAATATCAAGAAATTATCAATGTTTGATGAAATACTTCTGATATTTTAATGAATTATTTTTAAATTATAAGAATTCCAACAATAATTATTTAAACTTTTAAGATCGTCTATCACATTCATGGTACCAGTTATACCGGTATCATTATAAATATCACATGGTAATTGAATCATAAAAATATTCAAATGAACGTTGACCCAATAAATTTTGCAGAATTTGTGGATTCTCTTCCAAAGTAAGTATAACACAGTATACAGTAGTATATATAAATACAAATATAATCATAGTAGTCCAACATAAGTGATAGCAAATAGAATAAGTATTGGAGTTGGAATTGCTGAAACGGTAGCATATTATAATAACACATGTAGATGAGCGAGACAAGACATAACTCGAGAGTGTATTTAGTTCGAATAATTCAAATACAGCGATGCCAAATTGGATTCGTTCGATATAGTAATTGCTTTTGTTCCTTCATCCTTCCGAACGTATATTTGTCCCGCTTTAATCCAGGTAAATCTATATTTTTTGTCTTTAGCCACTTGTCGGGTTTTGAAATATAGATGATTAGTACGAACTGTCCGTTGTTCTGAAACATAGATCGCCAAGCGGGGGCCGGCGATACCGATGTTCGACGTTTCGCGTTTGTCTTCTCTACTGGTATTATTTTTGTTGAATGTTTTCACATCAGACAAAAGCTGATTTCTTGCGAGATTGGACTTTAGTTTCATGATAATTGATCTCGGTTGCTTCTGGTTGTTTTTTTTTTTGCTGATCGATAAACAGCATCCCGAATGGGAGACCCGGTTGTTTGACAAATGTTAAAAATAACGTCATTCAAAATTTCGCCTTCGCTTTCTGGGACACCTCTAATTTACAAATTATTGGCCTTGAGGGTTCGTTCCTGGAATTCTGCCCTATTTTTGAGCACCACAATTCTGGCTTCTAAAGATCAGTTCTTTGTTGAAAGCTCATCATTACGGAGCTCAACCTCGCAGATTCTAGTCAGTAAGTCCTCGTACTGTGCACTCATGATCTGAATACTTTCAAGTATTTTATTATTTTCTTCCGTGATATCATCTTGTTTTTTTTTCAAGTTGGTAGTTTTGTTCATGACTAAATCCTGAAGGTCTTCTAGATTAATCGGCGTCTAACCGGCGGTCAAGGCGATGATGTTTTTCTGGCCGTATTTTTTTTGAACGGCTCCAAAAGTTTGTTATAGCTGGATCTTTCCGCCAGGACAGTAGTGCCAATAGCGGTGGATTTCGTGTCCCTTTTACATTGCTTGCATTTCTTTTAGGTTCGACGTTTTTGAGTAAGCCTACGCTAAGTATTCTTCGTTATTCCTCCACAGGCTAGATGGTAGGTGGCTTTGCATACTGAGTATACAAATATCGACTCGTCAGAGAGAATTACTCCAGGGCATACACGGCAAAGCATTATGGATAGTATTTATTTACTACCAACGTTGACACAATTTATAAATTTCAAATTTAATTTTGACTTTTAAACTTTTAGTAGTAAACTATGTAAGATCACTTTGTTGAGATTTTTAAATATGTTGGGACTTATGCCCAAACAGGAAATACCATAAATAGCTTCCCGATTTGTTTGTTTAATCACTTTAAGTAAACTTTTAGGAGGAGCTAAAATAATATGAACTAGTCAGTGAGTTGTATTATTTACTTATTACTATTTACTGATTTTTATTAAATTATTAGCCTAGTGAGATGAGTGCAAATGTTTTTGTTTTCATAATTAAATTTAACTAACTAACTAACTAACCAACCATCACGCCGTTTTCCCCGCAGGGGTAGGCAGAGAGGAAGGACAGCCAAACAACTCGATCTTGGCATACTTCTTGCTTCATTCACATTCATACATCGTCTCATACATTCTCTTCTGTTATTCCGACTTCTGACATGGCCCGACTCAAGTATTTGATTCACTTGATCGTACCATGCCTTCCTCGGACCTCCCTGGCTTCTTCTTCCATTCACATTCGCGTCATACATTCTTCTTTCACTTCTTTCTTCCTTCATTCGCTCTACATGCCCAAACCATCTAAGCGTATTAATATTTTTCACATGATCATACATGGTTTTCCACACATTCGTCACATAGATCTCATTTCTACTGCACTCAGTTCACTTTCATCCTTCTTCTCCCAATTCCATGCCTCACTGCCATACATCAGGGTTGGTATCAGCACTCCATTGTAGACAGTACACTCCATTGTGTACAGTCTTTCCATCTCTCGTAAAAATACCTCCCAAATACACAAACTCATCGACCTGCTAGAAGTATTTAGACTTACTTACATTCATCATTAGCTCATTCTTCATACATACTTGGTTCGTCCTAGATACGAAAGACTGTAGATCTTCCATACTGTTAGCAATCAGCAGCGCATCATCAGCATACAACAGGCAACATACTTGCAGACTACTCATTTTCGCGCCCAAACCCACCTCTTTCAATTCTTGCATACAATTATTGATGTATAGATTGAAAAACCACGGTGACATTACGCAGCCTTGCTTAACACCTTTTGTTATGTCAAACCACTCAGTAAAATCACCGTTTACCCTAACACATTCAACCCTTTCCTCGTACAGAGACGCGATTGCCTGTATAAGATTCGTATTTACTCCATACTCCATTCACAATACCTTTCATATTTTTTTCCTATCAACTCGGTCGTACGCTTTTTGTAGATCTACAAAGCCACAGAAGAGTTTCTGGTTTTTTTGCCAGAAACTTTTCTGTTACCATACGCAACGAGAAAATCTGATTCATACGCCCCCTTCCGCTCATATAAATGCACCTTGCACATCCCACATTTTATCTTTTGTTTTCGTTTGCACCCTTTCAATCAATATCCTACCACACAGCTTTCCAACTGAACTTAGCAGGATAATAGCCCCGTGATTTCCACATTCCATACCCTTTACTTTTGTATAGAGGCATGATCACAGCCCTCCTGACGCATAACCCTCCTCTGAACACTGCTTAAAAAGCTTTCATAACCATGTGAGAATTATACGGCTATCTCCTTTAATCTATTCAGCAGCAATATTGTCGAAACCGACAGCCTTACCATTCTTCATATATTAAAACGCTCTTTTTATTTCATCCATGCTGATTTTGGAATCATTCACACCATCGTCATTCATACCTGATTCGCCACTGGGACCACTTTCAGTCGGGTAGCTTTCAAAAACCTCTTCAAAGTATTTCATTCATCTCACTTTTATTTCTTTCTCATTCGTTAACCCATCTTTTGATTTTATCACTTTCATACATCCGCTTTCTGGACCATTTCTGGACTTTTTGACCTCCTTCCAAAACAGTTTAATATTTTCTTGGAAGTGTTTTGTCATTTTGATTCCTTCTTTCTCTTCCAGATGTTTCTTTCGGTATTTTACTCCAACACTTACTCTATTCTTAAATCCCTTGTATACTTTCGCTTTGTTCCGTTTTTCACTAGGAGCATTGCCAGTCGCTATCAAACATAACCACGCTGTCGTCTTCTCTGAGACTAGTACTTTAATTTCATCATCCCACCATGCATCGCCTTTCTTCCTACATTGCGTACTTATTCCACATTCCTCTCTAGCAGATTCACAGAGACTCAATTTTATGTGGTTCCATTTTTCATCTATACTTAGACCGTTCATTTCCTTCTCATTCAATCTCCTCTCCACACAACTCTCATACATACTTCTCACATTATCTTTTTATAGTTTTTCTATTTTGACTCTTGTTGGAGTCGATAAAGTTTTCACTTTAGAGCGTCAGGCCGCGGAATATGTTTACTCTCGATACAACCAGGAAGTGGTGGTTTTCAACCTCAGCCCCTCTGAAGACTCTTGTGTCTTCGGTGATGGCTTTCAACCTAGAGTCAATTACCACAAAATCAATAATTGACCTCTCATATCCTCTTTCCCACGTAGATTGGTGGATACCTTTATGATCGAAGAAGGTATTCGATATAAATAAGTTCCACTCTAAACATACTTCAAGTATTCTGTTACCATTGTCATTCGTTCTTTTATCCCCATACATACCTAAAGCCGATTCAAATCCATCCCGTCTAATTCCCACCCACCCATTTAAGTCCCCTGCCATTATAATCCTTTCGTTCCTTTCGTTTTTAGTCCCATTAAATCTCTTACGCTAGTCCAAAAATCATCTTTTACTTCACGGCTTTCAGAATTAACAGGAGCATAGCACACAACAAACAACACCCTTGTCAAACCGATTTTGAATCGGATCCAAATGATTCTTGGACTTACGCATTCATACTGCAGCATGCATTCAACCATTCTGGGAGACAGTAACGCTGCAACACCCTGAGACACCCTCTCGTCATCTGGCCTACCAGACCAGATGACGAGCGTATCGCTTTGTTGCATCTTGCCGCTTCACTTTTTTATACTCTTTGTTATACAAAGTACATCAGAACTTTTCCTTACCATCGAATCACATAGTTCATTCATCTTTCTTTCCATACCTCCTCGGACATTCCACGTGCCAATTTGACATTGTTCACGTTCCGTCCTCCTCTTTGCGCCACCGAATGGTTGGCGATGTGATGGATAGCGATCATCGACACCTGTGGCGGCCATACCCTTCCTCCTAAATACTACTACATATCTAACATAAACATAACATACCTTAACATATTTGCGTTATATAAATCCTTTGTTATTATTATTATTATTATATTTAACTATTCAAAGCATTAAAATTGTCAAAAACAAAACAAACAAAAAAAACACAATAAAACAAACAACTCTTTAAGGTCCAAAGTTCTAACTAAAATAAGGCGTCTTATCACTGCATTTAAATTGTAAAATGTTTTGGAAACACTGGTTTCAGTCCAATGTCATCCTTCTAGACGTAGAAACTTGTACCGGTGTGGGCTGGCCGGGGTGATGGGGAACGGTGGGGGTCTGCGACGGGGTTGCATAATAAGTCAGATGAATTTTTCTCCTTATATCAACAAATATGGCGTGTCACAGAACGACTAACTTCACAAATTATGACTGTTTCATCATCACATTATTTATTCCAACACTCATTATTATTATGCGTAACATAGTCATTGTTCTTATTATTGTTATTATCTGTTATATAGGTCCCATGCCATCCGTCCAGGACAGGGCGTAGGATCACAGCTTGGGGATGTAGCGGGTATAATACAACAATAAATTACAATCATCATACAAATGTACGGCAAAATTATTATATTTAGGCGCATGCATCTTGTGCTGTACATAAGTTGAAAAAAAAATTCAAAAGAAAAAAATAATGGAAAAAGCATTACAGTTTTGTTATTGAGATACTAGATTCCAATTTTATAATACCGATTTAAATAATATTATAAAAATGTAAATATCAAAATTATGAAAGTCCCAATATTATAAAAATACCAATATTATAAAAATATCAATATTATAAAAACATCAATATTTTAAAAAATATCAACATTTTAAACATCAACATTATAAAATTACCAATATTATAAAAATATCAATATTATAAAAATACGAATATTTTTAAAATACCAACATTGTAAAAAATATCAGTATAATAGAAATATCAACATTATAAAAACATTAATATTACAAAAATATTAATATTATGTAAATATCAGAAATATCAAAGCATCTGTAAGTATTAATTAAATTGAGAAATAAAATAAAAAATATATACACATATATATATATACATATACATATATACATAAAACAGCAGTACAGGTTGGTTACAATGAGGATAGACTTAAATATAATAGTAACACCGTAACAGTAAATACACCAGATATCGAGGAGCTATACAACCAAGGAGATCGTCATATTTGTTACCATCAATACACAAGGTTACTTTCCAAAAGCCAACACTTTAACATCAGTGAAAATTTCATCATAGGGCAATTGTTTTTAAATTCGTGCGGCAATTTGTTAAATATAAATGGTACAATGTATTCAAGGGTTCGTTGACCATATTTATTTTGAAATATTGGCACTGTTATTCCTATATTTTGTGTGAAACGTGTATTGTGTACATGATCCACCACTGCCTTATACAGACTTTCAGATATATGTTGCAGTAGAATTTTATGCCACAAAAGACCACGAACAGGTAATACATTAATTGATTTGTACATGATATCAATGTCTCGCCTTTGATTAAAAACTGTTTTACTTACTAGCAATTTTACCATGGCATTTTGAATCAGTTGTAAATGTTTTATGTTGGTCTTACTGGAGTGTCCCCAAGAAGTTATACCATACCTTATAGTCGATTCTGCTAGAGACAAATAAATTAGTTTCATAGTTTTTATAGGCACACATAATTTTACCTTACGGAGTCTTCCTACAATGGCTCGAAGTCGCTTACAGAGGTTGGAAATTTGTACGTCCCATTTCATGTTACAATCCACCGTAACACCTAGATAATCGTAATGCAATTAAATGAATAGGATATGATTACAGGTGCCTCGCTGTACCTTGCATGCGGGGTCTTATATGCATCAATTTCGTTTTTTAGCATTGATTATTAGACCAGAGTCATGTGACCGTTTTAATAAAGAAATAAAGTCTAGCTGTAACAATTTTATTGCAGTATCCAAATTTTCATGGGATATTATAAGTGCTGTATCATCAGCGTATACATAATGTTTAACAAACCAGAATATTTTGTTCATAAGTGATACAAAGATAATATACAGCGTTGGACCTAAAATTGACCCCTGTGGAACTCCTCTTTTGACATTTCTTCTTTTAATAAATTTGTCTGATATTTTTACCTGGATTTGGTGGTTGGTTAGGAAGTTTTTGAATACTTTGAGAAAGTTTCCTCTTACCCCTATTGCATCCAAAATATTTAACAATTTCATCGGGTCTATAGTATCAAATGCCTTTGAATTGTCAATGAACAGTACCAAAACATGTCTTTTATTATTCAATTCATTATTAATATAGTTAGAGAAATCCTAAAGTAACATTTCAGTACTTTTTTTTTTTGAAAACCAAATTGATTTGGATCTATTAAAGAAAAGCACTCCAAGTATTTGGTTAGTTTTAAAGATATGTATTTTTCAAGAATCTTTTCTAGGGCGGGTAATATACTAATCGGTCTATAGTTTCCTATATCAGTATGTTTCCCATTTTTGTAAATAGGTCTGATAATACTACATTTGAGTTCATCTTGTATTACAGCTTGTGTTAAAATTGTGTTGATCAGATGGGTTAACATAGGACCCAAAATATCTATGTGTCTTTTTTATGTCAAACATTCAGATATTGTCTATGCCAGGGGACTTTGAATTTTTGAGAAGTTTGACTATGCTCAATATGTCTGCAAGTGATGCTCGTGGTATATACAAACTTTGCGGTGACTCTATCGGGACAATATTTGACGCCTTAAAATCACATTTATGAACCATTGAGGCTGTGTTATCTGAAAAATAATTAACAAATTGGTTTGTAACATTTTCCGCAGATTGATTTTTTAGCATAAACCTACTAATTACATCGTCACAGTTTCTCATTGTCCTACTTCCTAGAATTTTATTTATTTCGTCCCATGTTTTTTTGATATCTGAAAAATTATTCTTAAATTTATCGTTGAAAAAGATTGTTTTACTAATTGATAAACTAAAGTTTTTAAGACAAGATTTTTGTGCATAGCGCAAAAGGGTAACAATTATTTTTATAAACAATAATTATTAGCCTGAAACACTCATCCAAATTGAAAAAACCTTCCGAGAAAAGATAAATGTCGCCGACAGGACTCGAACCTGCACCCTTCTGATTGCCGGTCAGATGCTCTACCGTTGAGCTACGTCGGCTTATCGCAAACCCGCCAAGTTAATCAATATATACTAGTGTTTCATTCAACAATTACGGTTTTTTATTATATTTCACCTGTAAACAACCAACTTTATTGGTATGAGGAAGGCTTGTAACGGCTAAATCCCTCACTAGGTGGCGTCGAGACAAATTATGTCTTCATTTTTATTGGTGAAAAATGTTTTGACTTGTCAAATATTTATTAATTGATAAACTAAAGTTTTTAAGACAAGATTTTTGTGCATAGCGCAAAGGGTAAGTGAAATATAATAAAAAACCGTAATTATTGAATGAAACACTAGTATATATTGATTAACTTGGCGGGTTTGCGATAAGCCGACGTAGCTCAATGGTAGAGCATCTGACCGGATATTAGAAGGGTGTGGGTTCGAGTCCTGCCGGCGACATTTATCTTTGCTCGGAAGGTTTTTTCAATTTGGATGAGTGTTTCAGGCTAATAATTATATTCGACTCACCAATTGTCACTGTCGTTCTTCCATGGCGGCTTGCATCTTGCTCGTCAACTGGAGGGATCACTCCTCCCGGGTCAGCTCGATCTCGTCGCGATGATATCGGGTTCTAACCCGATAGCGCGTTCTTCTTCTCGAGGCGGCGGCTTGATTTTGAATGAATACGGGACAATTGATCGAGTCGAGAAGCAAGGACTGGAGGAGGGAGGAAGGGAATGAATGGGGGGGGACTTCGCAATCGCACCTGGTCGAAGGTAGCTTTTAATAAACTCGCGTGAACAATATTCTTAATCCTTTCATCGACGAAGCTGGGAGAATCATGTCATCCGAGTAGCTTAAGTAATTTAGACATACGTTGTTAACATGACGGCCCAGTCTGATATCCAATCGATGTGATAACTCATCCATATATACATTTTAATGGCCTTGCTACCCTAAACTACATATCGCAAGGTGGATTAAATCCCAGCACTGCGAGGAATACGAAAGAGCACCTGGAATAAGATAATTTAAAGTACTCATAAACGGACCTAACCCCAGACAATCCAGGGGCGCTATTCCCGTTCTTTTTATGGAAGATTCCTTTCGTTTATCCTTAGGGTTAAAGACTTCTTGATTAACTACGGAATTCCGTTGAGACACAGTAAAAATATCGTAAATAGATTATGTTATGTAACGAAAGGTTGACCCTGAGATGAGTTCTAGTTACTAGTCTTGGCAAATTAGCCTGGCAAGCAACCACACCATTTCCCTCCATAAATTAACCAATCAGGCGATTCGAGCGCCCAATTAAACCAATCAGATCAAAATTAACAAAGCAGCAACGAGCGACGTGAGCGCCTTTGGCAAGCTCGGTGGCGTTGTTTGCGGCCACTTGAAACTCAGCACTTCCCGTCTGGAAGCCGAAGATATAACTGCGTCTCTGAACTGCAACTCTGAAAAATAGGCGGCCATTTTTGTTACTAGTTATTTACGAGCAAGTACAATGCAGGCGGGCTGACACCCGCAGCTAGACTTGCCTCTTGCCGTCAAAGCACTCAACATGGTGCCTTACTAAATATAAAAAACCCAATAAACTCAGGGTGAAGATGTCCGGTCTCGGCGTCATTGCCAGCCACCCCCGCCATTCGACCAGAGCACCATGTAAGCTGATTTCCCATCTCCCCATAATGTGTTGATTTAATCCCTTGTTTCATCTGCATAACTCGGTTAGAGATTCCAATCAGAAAGAGAGAGATATTACAATAGAATCCTACCTAGATTAAGACCTTTTTTACCGTCTAAACGATTATTCTTAACCCATCATGTTTGTCTAAGTTGCAATAAACACCGAGTATGAAAACACTTCCCTGTACTAATTTAACGTAGAAGTAGAAACACCCTCAACCCAATTATAAGATTGCGATCGATTCGCGACCCTGTATGATAAGAAGTTAATGTCCCCTGCCGATCTGAGCTAGGCTAATGTCCGGAGCAGACTTCAACATCGAGGAAAACACCTCCAGGGCAAGTCTTGCAGATTGTAATTGTCTCCCATAACTTCCCCTGTAACCCAACCTTTCTCTTCCCCGTTTCCCCTCTCCCTGACACTCCCAGTTTACACCACACTGGCTTTCCAACTTAGGGGCTTTCCTCCAACCTAACCTTCCCCATCCCCTTCCCTTCTTTACACAACAATTATCAAGAGATTATTTGAAAACACAAATTGATGAAATATCTTCAAGTGACTTTAGATTTTGAAATAAAATTTAAAAAAAATTAAATTATACTATAATTCATTTTAATATATTTCTTATTTTATTTTTAAATACCATAAATAAGCATTTTAACGAAGAATTACGTTTTATAAAAAGTTACCTACCTCATTAGATAGTAATGACCTTTTTTTGTCTCTAGTTCTAAAAGTGACATTTGAATTTGTGCCGATCGAAGAGATGGGTAATTCCACTTATTTTAAAAACTCGGTTCCAATTCCGAGTTTAGCCACATGGACTCCTCGGACTCGGTCTTCGTTCATAAGTCCGCCGATCCGAAATCAAAAATCGTTTATATTACACTAATGAATAGGGACGTCTTTCATTTCTGACTCCAATCCAAAACCTTTGCCGTTCCTTGAGTGTGAGTTCGAAACGAGTGGATCCGGATTTGCGAACTCGGAGTGAGTTAACTGCCTTCATTAGACTCGGCCGGTCGTACCGGCTCTCTTCAATGGCGCGCTTGACGTGAATTATCAAAAATGTCAACATCTATATAGCAAGGAAAAAGTTAAGGAATCTTCCTTAAAAAAAACGGGAATAGCGCCCCAGGCAACTACTCAATATGGACAGAAACTCACTGATAGAACTGGTTGGAATATTAACGGAATCCCTTTTTTATTTTTTTATATGAATACCGCACAAGAGTCCCAACTGCTCCCAATTGTCTGGAGCCAGTGAGACTATGGCATTCCCAATTGGGGAATGTTGTCAGGCTGAAGGTATTGGGGAGGGGAAGGAGAAGAGAAAAGGGGGTGGAGAAATACCTGGCTATTCAGATCTGGTCACCAAACACGTCTAAAAGCCATTTCAAGCAGCGTTTCAATTCTGAAAGGTGGTCTTTCACCAGGGCGATACTGAGAGTATCTTCACTCTGGAATGTGCGCAAATACAGTATATACTATTTTAAAATTAATTAATTGTGAAACAACACAAATTAATTAAATAAAATTTACTTGTCTACGCCGGGATTTGAACCCGCGAGCTTCGGATTCGTAGTCGAGAGCCTTACCCCTCGACCATGGAGGCCGTCAAACACTGCCACCTCAGGAGACACATACATCTTTGGGAGTGAAAAACACCACCAAGAGATGTAGGAAATGTGAAGAGGTTGAAGAGACTCCAATTCACTTATGGTACCAACGTTCCGCCTCGATGGGAAGAAGGCTCAGCTACCTGGGAAGACATATTATTTAACCAAATACATAGCTGACTATCCAATGAAAAACCTCGGTGAACCTTATAAAAGGGACCGGGTTACTGTCAAAGAAATAAGGTAAAACGGTAGATAGCACAATGGGCCTATCAACACATAAATAAACCGTCTCTGTATCAATAAATAAATAAGATTAGACGTTTCGTTTTGTAATACCCATATTTCTGGCAGAAGTATTACGTCATGCATATCACACATTGTGATTGCGCGAGTACCTACCCTCTGCCATTCTTTTACTGCAGTTGATGAGTTATAGTGATTCTGTTTCCAGGTGTTATTTGACTTCTCCATGATCGTGGCCGCCACGTTTTTCATTACCGCAAGAGAAATCAACTGTAGCGCGCATTTATTTCTTGCACACGCTTCTGCCACACTCCACTGTGTATTGTGCATCCCCGTGACCTGCTGCAGAAGTAGTTTTCTCATCTGCCTTCTTTTCTACCTCTTTTCTCTCTGAGTATAACTCATGAATGCTATCATCTAAACCTGCCCGTCTCACTGTTTGATTGGGTATTGTATTGTTAAGAATGTGTGTAACTTGTCAAATTATCAATAAACATGAATAATGTAACCTTAATGCGGTGTTACATACACATATACTGTCATATGTCATGACAGTTGTTACATCCAAATAATGATATTTGATTGGCACCTCATGACTTGCATATGATATGGATAAATAAAGTGAAAGATACCACATTTCGATATCCCCGGTGTAACTAATGCAACAGTTTTGTTGAATTAATTTGTCATAAAAACATAGCGTGTAATTCAATATTCATCTATTTTGACCACCATAAAAACACTGCTAATTGACTTAAAACCGTGTAGCGAGTAGAAAAAACAGCCCGGTATTACTTTGTAGTAAATGACTAGAGGTGAGCAAATAAGTATTTTTAAGTTGTTGTTTTCGCTCCTTTTTACTCCCGCCTGAATACGACTCGCCACTCACGACTCACCAGGCGCGAGACGTCAGACCTCAGACTTGCAATTACTCTAAAAGCTTCGACTGTCTCCTCGCAGATGGCTCTCGTTCCTAATGGATAAGAAGTACCGATGTAGTTAGCTCAATGTAGAAATATTCTGATGAAATAAATATAAAATCACAAAAATCTGATCTAAAGCTAAAAGTAATTGTAATTGTACCTGCTAAATTCAAAACTAAAAGATTAAAACTGGAATACAGTTTTATCTACAAGTGATGTTAATACAGCAACTGATAATGCATATTGAGAATTGCTCATCTACAAAGAAAATACATTGTAATAAAAAGTATTTAAAACCGTGGATAACTTCTGGCATTGTTAACTGCCTCATAAAACGTGACAAAATACAAAAGAATTGTCATAAAGAAGATACCGTATCCCATGGTTTGCTGCTTAAAAAACTTGCAATGGGTGTTGCTAATAAAGCACTAGATTGGTTCAGAACTAATCTTGGGAATAGAACACAGAGAGTAATGATTGATGATCATATTAGTTCAAATAAATCAATTTTATATGGTGTTCTTCAGGGTAGTGTTCTAAGTCCAATTTTATTTTTATTCTATATTAATGACCTTTGTAAATGATCATTATTGGGTTCTTAAGTTGTATTTGCAAATGATACTGTTTTGGTGTTTACTGGAGATACTTGGGATGAAACTTATGCAAAGTGTGAGTCAGGATTAAAGACTGTTAAAATGTGGCTTGATCAAAGCCTTTTAACTTTAAACACACAAAAATCTAAATATTTAGCATTTCTTCCGTAAGTCAACCATCTGTAGACCGTTCCTTAACAATGCATTGTTGTGTACACGAGCGCAACTGTCAATCTTTGGAAATAGTAGACAATATCAAATATCTTGGCTTAATTATTGATAAATATTTAAAATGGAATGATAATATTGCTGTATTAACAAACAAAATAAGAAAACTAGCCTATATCTTCAAGGCTCTTACAAATATATTGGACAAAGTTACACTAAAAACTGTATATTATTCTCTTGTTTAATCTCTTCTTTCATATAATGTTGTATGTTGGGGTTCATGTTACAAGACTACCCTAGAGTACTTAAATGTTGCTAAAAAAATAATTTTAAAAATAATAAAAAGAATTTTTTTTTATATCCATCACACTTATTATACAGTAAAATAAAATTATGACAGTAAAGCAATTGTACATAATACAGGCTGTCTGTAATTTTTTTAACAATATTGATACTGCTATAAGGTCACAACAAGTGCGCAATACTAGAATGGGTTCTTTTCTAATGCTAATTTCTTTGCTAATAACAGAACATCATTTACACAAAGGAGTTTTTCTTATAAAGGTCCTTTGTTATATAATAGGCTTAGTGACAACATTAAAACTATAGACTAGATAAATTTATTTTAAAAAATGGTCAAAAAGTCTATGTTAGCTGAGAGTGGTGATTTCGCTTTATCCATGTTATCCGTTATGTTGTAATCAATGTTGAAATCATTATTATCTACTTATTATTACTATTTTCTTCTTGTTACTTACTGATTACTACTTATTACTATTTACTTATAATTTTATTTTTTTACTTATATTTTATTATTTACTTAATACTATTTACATAATTCTATTTACATATCATTTTTTACCTATTTTTATTTACATATTATTATTTAGGTATTTTTATTTACCTATTTTTATTATTATTATGTACTTATTAAGAACATTTTGAGGGCCCTATGGATCAATCCCCCCGGCCACCATCCTCCCCCGCCGCTCCACCCTTTTAAGAGTATTCTGTGTTATTTATCCTAAAAAATATGGATAATAATTCTTTGTCTTAGCTTAAATATAATCTTCAATACAATGGAAACAATCACTCTATCATTTGTATTAGCTTCTTGCAATATATCGTAAGGAATAAATACTGTTAGTATGGGTAGGGGTAGGGGTAAGGGTAGGGGTAAGAGTAGGGGTAGGGGTTTGAGTTGGGGTAAGGGTAGGAGTTTGGATAGGGGTTGGGGTAGGAGTAAGGGTAGGAGTTGGGCTAGGGGTTGGGGTAGGTATAGGGGACCGAGTAGGAGTAGGAAATAGAGAACAATTTTTTCGTAATATTTATTTTAAAAATTATTTATCACACACACACACCCCTTTACTTCATCCGCATTTTAACACACGTTTCTACTTATTCACAAGCAATTGCAAGACCTCAAAACCTATTTATATAATATAAAAATAATTCTTATCCCTAGACATCAACTTATATCCACTATCATATTTACACTATACCGTAATGAGTACGTTTATTTTTATTACATATTAATGTCTTTTTTTCGTTCGTTTATTTTTATTTTTTTATTAGATAGCGTAAGGTGTACTACACATACTCGTACGTACGTTCACAGTTCAGTCATGACCTTATTTTATATTACCACGAAACGAAATGAACTTCTTGTAACACGACCCAAACTAGCGTAGCAACTAGGGAACAACTTTATTTAGTGATACCCTTAATACATAATATTATTTGTGAAACTTACTAATTGTGCGTTATGTCAAAATGTTATAGAATTTTAATATAAATAAACCATCCATCTATAGAAAATAAAACGTTGAAACATCATTTTTTTATTAATTGTTTTTGTGTGTTTTGTTTTTTATTAATATGTTGAACTCCATTTTTAATTTTTTATTTTTATTTAATTTAAATCAAATTAAATAATGTTACTATAAAGTTCTGCACGTATTTTAGTTTTTTTAATTATTGTGACAGCTATTTCGGCATTCAAGGCCATTTTCAAACGGTGGTTAGGCCACGTTAAGACGACTAATTTATATGATTCTATTTATCCCTACCCAATTTCAATTTTCATACTACCTAAAATGATTTATTACCGGTGAAACCGATTTACTGAGAAACCAAGTGTGATAATGGATTCTCCATTCTGTGAGGTAATTACATTTGAAATCTGTTTTCCCCGCATCAAACCCAATGTTTTCTTAATTGATTTATAATGACGTAAAAGCTATTGAATGTGTAATATTGTTTATGTCAAGTGAAAAGAGTAGTGGGGAATAAATAGTTTTCCTTACTTTATTAATTAAGGTCACATTGGGATCACTTGTTCATTTATTAATTTTCAATTGTTTAAGTAGATTTTATCTAAGACCCATTCTTTCCATATGAAAAAGAAAAGGAAACATTTTTTTTTACATTAACATCGTACAAGAGTCCCAACTGCTCACAACCGTCTGGATCCAGTGAGACTATGGCATCCCCGTTTGGGGAATATTGTGAGGCTGAAGGTATTGGGGAAGGTAAGGAGAAGGGGAAGAGGTAGGTGGGAAATACCTGACTATTCAGATCTGGTCACCAAACACGGCTAAAACCATTTCAAGCAACGTTTCAATTCTGAATGGTGGTCTTTCACCATTTTTTTTTACATGAATACCGCACAAGAGTCTCAACTGCTCCTAATCGTCTGGAGCCAGTGAGACTATGGCATTACTAATTGGGAAATGTTGTGAGGCTGAAAGTATTGGGAAAGCGAAGGAAAGGGGGTAAAGGAAGGTGGGGAAATACCTGGCTATTCAGATCTGGTCACCAAACACAGCTAAAAGCCATTTCAAGCAACGTTTCAATTCTGAATGGTGGTCTTTCACCAGGGCGATACTGAGAGTATATTTCACTCTGGAACGTGCGCAAATATACAATATATTATTTTTAATTAATTAATTGTGAAACAGCACAATCCTCAGGGATGCAAGAAAAGAGTACGTGGTGGAGTGAAAGAACGAAAGAAACACCTGGAAAAGGAAGAGGGTATCAAAATAACAAACCACTTCCAAGAAAACATTAAACTGTTTTAGAAGGAGGTCAAAAGGTCCCGTAATGGTCCAGAAAGCGGATGTGTGAAAGTGATAAAATCGAAAGATAGAAAATGTTGACGAATGAGAAAGATATTAAAGAGAGATGGATGAAATACTTTGGAGAAGTCTTCGAAAGCAACCCGAGTGATAGTGATTCCAGTGGCGAGTCAGGTATGAATGAGGATAGGATGAATGTTCCCAAAATCGGCATGGATGAAATTTAAAAAAAATCAATTAAATGTACCAAGAATGGTAAGGCTGTTGGTTTCGATAATATTGCTGCTGGATACTTTAAAGAATTTAGTTATGCAAACTTTTTAACCAGTGTCTAGAGGAGGGTTACACCCCATTAGATTGGAGAAGGGCTGTGATCATGCCTCTATACAAAGGTAAAGGGTCACGCATGGAATGTGGAAATCACAGGGCTATTAGCCTGCTAAGTTCAGTTGGTAAGCTGTATGGTAGGATATTGATTGAAAGGGTACAAATGAAAACAAAGTATAAAATATGGGATGTGCGAGGTGCATTTATGAGTGGAAGGGGGTGCATGAATCAGATTTTCTCGTTGCGTATGCTCACAGAGAAGTTTCTGGCAAAAAATCAAAAACTTTTCTGTGCTTTTGTAGATCTAAAGCATACGACCGAGTTGACAGAAAAAAAGTTATGGATGGTGTTGTCCAAGTATGGAATGAATACAAATCTTATACAGGCAATCGCAGCTCTGTACGAGGGAAGCGTTGCATGTTTTAAGGCAAACGGTGATTTTACGGGGTGGTTTGACATCACAAAAGTTGTTAGGCAAGGCTGCGTAATGTCACCGTGGTTATTCAATCTATACATGGATAACTGTATGCCAGAATTGAAAGAGGTGAGCTTGGGCGCAAAAATGGGTGTCTGCAAGTATGTTGCCTGTTGTATGCTGATGATGCAGTGCTGATTGCTAACAGTATGGAAGATCTACAGTCTCTCGTATCTAGGATGAACGAAGTATGTATGAAGAATGAGCTAATGATGAATTTAAGTAAGTTTAAAGTCATGGTGTTTGAAAGAGAGAGTACGAAAACAGTGTGCAATATAGTTGTGAATGATGAATACTTGGAGCAGGTAGATGAGTTTATGTATTTGGGAAGTATGTTTTAGAGATGGAATGACTGATAGGGATATTGAAAGAAGAGTGAATGCAGGAAACTCCACTAACGGAGGACTGAACGCGGTTGGCGTAAACAAAAAGTTGTCTAAAGAAGCGAAGCTAGCAGTTCACAATGGAGTGCTGATACCAACTCTGATGTATGACAGTGAGGCATGGAACTGGCAGAGAAAGGATGAACGTGGACTGAATGCTGTAGAAATGAGATTTCTGAGACGAATGTGTGGTAAAACCATGTATGATCGTGTGAAAAATGTTGAGATTCGTAAAGAATGCAAGGCTGGTGTAAGCGTAGTGAGCAAGAAAGGGACGCTTAGATGGTTTGAAGAAAGGAGTGTAAGGAGAATATATGACGCTAATGTGAAAGGAAGGAGAAGCCGGGGACGCCCAAGGAAGACGTGGCACGATCAAGTGAATCAAATACTTGAGTCGGGCCATGTCAGATGTCGGAATAACAGAAGAGAATGTATGAAACGTTGTATGAAAGTGAATGAAGCAAGAAGTGTATGCCAAGATCGAGTTGTTTGGCGGTCCGTCCTCTCTGCCTACACCTCCGGGGAAATGGCGTGATGGTTAGTTAGTTTAGTTAGTTAATATTTAAGAAGGCTTTGACTGTCCAACTAGGAACAAATCCCGTTTTAGGACAGTCAAATTGATAAGTTTAGTTCATATTAATATACTTATACATGAGAGAATATAAAAGAATCCATAAAAAAAATTAAGAAAAAAAATGTGTTTATTTTTTTAAGTACGCTGCAATTTTTTTTTTTTAATTATTGTACTGTATTGTAGAGTAATAATGAATTACATATGAGATATAAAAGTTTAAAGTATGATATGCATTTTTTAATTTAGTGTAGAGTATGAATTACGTATGATATGTAAAACTTTAAGTATAAAGTATAGATGTTTAAAGTATAAAAGTTTAAAGTATGATATGCATTTTTTTTAATTTAGTGTAGAGTATGAATTACGTATGATATGTAAAACTTTAAGTATAAAGTATAGAAGTTTAAAGTATAAAAGTTTAAAGTATGATATGCATTTTTTAATTTAGTGTAGAGTATGAATTACGTATGATATGTAAAACTTTATGTATAAAGTATAGAAGTTTAAAGTATAAAAGTTTAAAGTATGATATGCATTTTATTAATTTACTGTAGGGAAAGAATGAATTACATATGAGATGTAAAATTTGAAAGTAAAAAGAATAAAAGTATAAATATATAATGTATCAGTGATATGTTTCGTTATAATAAGTATCTCTGTACACTTATATTATAATGTACCAGTGATATGTCTTTATTACAAATGCTAATTATGTGTTGTAAATGTTGTTAATGTACTATGAATATTAATTATATATTATAAATATTAAATATAAAATGTAAAATGTTTGTTTCTAAAAACTATACTGCAGGTTCTTCATATGATCCCACAATGGGTTTCTTAACTCTACGGAATACAATGCATAATCTATTATACTTTTTAATTAAAAAAAATAATATTTATATATATATATATACACTTTTCAACGTGTTTTTTTGAATTACAATTCGTGGCGGAATTCCTTCATAATATCTGATTGATAGTTAGAAATCGTTATAACGAACCAGAAGACTTTTCATTTTGTTATTTCCTGCAGCGAGACATAAATATTCTTTTTCTACGATTCTAAAAAGGATGAAAAAGACCAACCTTATATGATGATGTAGTCAAAGGTATTTTCATACATATTTTGTCGGCGTAATGTTGTTATCTGTAGAAATGAAAATCACAAGACAAACAGATATTGTAAATCCTACACAACGTGTCTTATGTCAGGTAATAAAATTTGTTATCATATATTTATGCGATTTTCTTCAAGCATGGAGTCTGAAATATCACACCCGATTAAGGTGACAAGCGAGAGTACCGAATCTTCTCTAGTGGATAGACTGTGACAAAGCCCTTTCATGTTTCAATTCCGAGAGCAGGATCGCGGGGCGGGACAAGGTGAAGGAGGAAACTGGGGCTGGAGATCCCAGGGATCTCAGGAGAGACAATCTTCTTGGCTTCGGCTCCTTCACTTCTGCTTCTTTCTTACCTACAGAACAACGTTATACTCTGAAATTACATATGGATAAGGTGACGCTTTGTGATTTAAGCGCCACTAAAGAATACCTAGAAGAGAGAAAATAATATTATGTATATTGAGTAAATTTGTTTTTTTTTTCAAATATTATCATCACCAAATTTAATATTTGTATCCGGGTATCCATACAAATCGTGTTAGATTTATATTGTACAAAATAAAATAAGCACATCTCCCGTTCATTTAATTGGAAGTGGTGATACAAGTGATTCTATTTAAAGAACATTTAATTGGAAGTGGTGATACAAAGTGATTTTATTTAAAGAACATTTAATTGGAAGTGGTGACACAAGTGATTTTATTTAAATAACATTTATTCATTGTTATTGTGTTTAGTTCGTAGAACTCCATACATTTTTCAAAACAATTTGAAATAAATCAAATTTTATTTGAAAATGGCTTCGATTGTCAAAATAGCTGTCACAAGAATAAAAACTAAGATACTTGCGGAACTTAAAAATAACATCATCGCATTAAAATTTATTTTATTTAAAAAAATATATAATAATAGTAAAAATCTTCATATTACCCCTATAATTTGAAGTATGTTATTTAGTCATTGACCTACAATCATTCTAATCATTCGAATTTGACTCGCGTAACCCTACATTTCATACTGCAGTTAGGTAGATATTTGCGTGGATTTGAATCCATTTAGCGTGTCCGGTGGAGTTATTTTTAATACCATTTGAATTTGATCAACTTTTTCATACTTTTACACTACATCAGGGTTGACAATTGCCTGAATCAAGCTTCATTAACCATGAGTGCGGACTACTATTAAACTCACTTAAATGTCATTGTAACTCTTCATTAAAATATACCGATTTTATTATTTATTATTTTTTAAATATTTTAAAACGTTTTAGTAAAATAATATGAAAAGTTTCATAATTAGTTGGAGGTTTTGATAAAAGTTAGGGGACTGATTTGATTCAGCATCCCGGCCTTGAGATTTTAGTGGTTTTGGTAAATTATCTAGGTAGTAGGTACGTGTAATATATTTAAGAAAAATAAAACCAATGGACGAATGAAACCTAATTAGAACACATTATTCTTCATGCGTACGTCCACCCGTGAACTTATAAAAAAATGTGTACAAGGTACCATAATATTATACCGATGACGAGTTACCTGTTTTAATTTTCTTGTTTCAGTTTTCTATTTTATTTAAGGTCCATAATTTCCACTGTGAGTATATACGTAATGCTTGCATGCAGCACATTTTGCATAAATGCATTGCTTGCGTAAAGGACGTTTCACACAGATGCACTGCTGGTATAAAGCAGGTTTCACACAGATGAAAAAAAAAGAAAAGAGACGAAATCGAAACGAAACTAAATAAAATAACTAATTTAAAAACAAACTAACGAAACAGAACATACAAAACAAATTAACTTAAAAAAAAACAAAATCGACAATTAAAGCCAAAACAAAAAATAGAAAACCAAAAAACAACATACAACATAAAACAACAATACCTACCTGTAATATATTTATTCTACCAAAGTACCTACCTACCTATAGCGGATCAATATTTGAAATGTGAGTAGAGGTAGCTTACTTTTGCGGGCTATTTTAAAAAGTGCAACTAATGAAGGCTTGGGTAAATTTTTCATATAATAACAAAAAAAAATCCAAATTCAGCTAATATTTTGTTAGCGATTTATGGATGTGATTTGTAAATTCATTTGGAGAATGTGTTTTATAATATGTAATATTAATATATATTTGTTAGGCTAGTCGGTTATCAATAATTTAATAATGTTATTATTAAGTTCTGCGAGTATTTTTAGTTTTTATTATTGTGACAGCTGTTTCGGCGTTCAAGATCATTTTCAAACAACGGTTAATCCACATTCTGAGACTTATTTATATTGTTTTATTCTCTCCCACCCCATTGTAATTTGGACGGGTTTTTAAAATAATGAATTATTATCGGTAGAACCGATTTAGTCAGAAAATAATAAAATTCTGAAATCTGTGAGTTTTTGAAATTTATAATGTGTTTCCTCGTATTTAACTGATAATGTTTTCTTACTTGATTTATTTAAATGTGTTGTATTGTTTTGATAATGTGAACATACTGAGAAGCGGTGAATACATAATTTTCCTTACTTTATTAATTAATCTTGTATTAGGATCATTCATTCGTTTGTTAATTTCTAATTGTTCAAGTAAATTTAATCTAAGACCCTTTCTTTCTACATTTAATGGTTTAGGCCTGTTGTTGTCAAACGAGACGTGATTATTTGCTAAGAGATGTTCCGGATTTTTTTAAAGAAGCCCTTCCCGCCTGCCTGATATAGGTAGCGTTGCAGCCGGCGTAGTCACATTTTAATTCGTGTATGCCACAATTATTAATTACTATTAGAATGGGATGGAAGTGAATAAAATCATATAAATAAGTCATCATAATGTAGATTAACCGCAGTTTTAAAGTGGCCTTGAATGCCGAAACAGCTGTCATAATAATAAAAACCAAAAATTCTTTCAGAATTACCAATAACATTATTAAATTTGATTCAAATTAAATTTTTACAAAAAATAATTAAGCGTAGTTCTACGGATTAAACACGAAAACAATTAATAGCCGGTTAGTGCTAACCTAAAGTCACGTATAGAATAAGTGAACAAATTCACGTGCGCAAATTCGGTGCATAAATGCGTCCACAGCCAGCAACAGCGAAAATAACTAAATTAAAAAATAAATATTAATAGCTATTAAAAACTTCTTACGCTTTCTAAGGTCATTTTATAAATATTCTCCAGTACTAAAAATTATAAATATTTAAAATAAATACCAACTCTTGTTGTGCCACCAATCTTCTAATAAATATAACATCAATAGAAAAGGAGCCACAAATAACCATGTAAAACTATCATTTCTATAAATAAAATTTCTAATAAAACTGTGTTCATCTGAAGCGACCTGCCAGGTAAGTATGTTTTTCTGTATCTGTCTGTACATAATTAGTTAAGAAATATTTGTACAGCGCTCTTGAGGTGATTTTACACAAAAACGGCGATATACAAATCATCCAATTATTATTATTAAGAACTGACAACTATTGTAAAAAAAAACGTCATAGAAGTTACTGGAAAGACCCTACCCTAACCTTGAAGTTGAAATATAGAAGTTGCTGAAACCTCTTTATTCAAAACCTGGTCCGCCTCAGCACAGGATCTCCTAGTGAGGAGGACTATGAAAAAAATTCTATAATTTACATGTATTTTTAATATTTATACCTTCCTTAAAATATCAAAATTACATAGAAACTAATAAAAAAATATAAAAAAAATTGTTTTTCTGTTTCTTGTTTGTTCATTCATAGGTTTGTTGGTGCACTCCGCATTCCATCTTGGATTACTTCGGTTATCGACATAATGAGCCGCTAAGGGCTAAATTTTGTCGTCGTCAGTATCTTTACCAACCAATTTGTTGTGCGTTTGTGACTAACCTTCTTCTATGCGAAAGCTGTGCAGGGACACTTCAGGGTTTAGAGTCTTTTAAAAATTATGGACTCATTTAATTAAAAAAAAATTAGAGTCCTTGACGTGCACCCCGATGGAGTAACCATAAGTTACTTATACATGGGCGGGAAAGTCATAGGTAACCTCAACTGCTCTCTCTACTGCATTCCGAGTCCTTATGTAGCTTTCGTCATACAGCATTTCTGTTGTGGTCATTATGAGGCAAAGTGGCGTCAAGAGGTAATTTCAGTTTGCGTAGCCCCTATTACGATACTTCCCAAATTCTTTATCTAGCAATCGCCCTTTGATAGCGCTATTGTTGAAAATGGTATTATCTTGTGCAGAGACTAACCAGCCTGCGACTATATCCACAAACTTGAGCTTGGCATCAACAACAGCCACGTTGCATATTGTGGGAAAAGATGGATTTTCTGTTATGGAATAACTCGTCAAATAATAGCGTCATTCCCTCCTTGATACTGGATAGGAAAGTCCTATATATGGCTCCTATCACACTGAAAAATTTTGCCATGTTATGGATTACACATGCGAACTCTGAAATCTCCCCCTCGTCCACTGGCATGTTCACATACTATAGCCTTAACCTACCAATTGCGTGTATAACACACCACACTACTCTGGAGATAGTTGAATTATGGAGTCCACATAAGTCACCATTGCTCATGGGGAAACTTCCTGTGGAGAGAAACCTCAACGTCACCAGCACTCGGTCAATGGCGCTCTTTTCCTTTATATTTTTTAAATCGTGTCAGTATTCAAAAATAAATGACTAACTATATAAGATATAGTATGGAGAAAAAAAATTACCTTCCAGTAGTTGTAATATAATCTTGAATATGAAGCGTTGTACATTTCACCAGATCTTTCGACATACGATATCAGCGCCAAAAATTCAGAATCGTCCCAAATAACATATTGTTTACGAATGGTTGGAATGTCTTCGGTTTTCGTATTCTTACACATATTGGATGAGGAATTCGTCGTCACTCTCATCTTCTATAATATTATTCATGATAAATCTCAAATAAGTATTGTTGTGGCTAGAAAAGATGGGAAGGAGGAAGATCGGGTAGAAGAAAATGCACCACGATGGGGGTCAGTGTTGTGGTTCGGAAAGAATCCCCTCGATGGAAGCTGGTGTTGTGGTTAGAAAAGATGGGGAGGAGGAAGGTCGGGTAGGAGAGAATGCACCCCGATGGGCGTCAGTGTTGTGTTTCTGGAGAGTGAGGAGACTAGGATATCGGCGTAACTTACCCAAGTGATAGTCTCTTAGGCAGGTGCAGCGTCGTCCGGACAATGGATAGCTCAGATTCCGGAACAACATGAGGTTCCCTCTCTCTCAGAGTCAGGTGAGTCGACCGCAGTCTTATTTATTTATTTATTTTTAAAATTTAACAAAAAATTCGCAAAAAAATGTAACCTTACTGGGGTACTCCGTTCTAAGGCCACATTGTAGATGTTTTTATATAAAGTATATGAATTTGGTCAAGTATATTTTAAGTTTGATAAAAAAATTTAAGTAAGATTTCGTAATTATATTAAAATATTACTAGAGGAACATGATAATGCAATAAGATTAATAAGAATTCAAAAAAATTATTAGAAAACATGCCGTGACCGTTAAACCCTGTTTGGTTGCAATTATAATTAGAAGTGAGGCAATTCTACTCTACTTTAAATGAAGCGATGGAGTACTTTCAGTCTTAGAATTGATTGTGTAGTGATAATATACATTACAGGTTATATACAATCGAATGCTTAGTAAAAGGGTCCTATTCCTGACATAAAGTTAAATATCACTCTCTCTCTCTGATAAAATTCTAGACCGGGTGTATCAATTATGGCAAAGGTAAGTACAACGCATACAAGAGGAAAGGTTAGGACAGCTTACTTGAGGTTGTCGGAGCAGTGGCGCCCCATATTAACATGGTCGGGCCGCCGACGTGAGCTGCGGGCAGGGACACAAGCGCCGGACATCTCTACACTGAGTTTAAATTAGTTCATTACAAGTCACCATCTTAGGTGTTTTAAGGTAAACGGGCACGAATAGCTGCTAGGGGCCTCAAACCCGCATGCGATTACGTTGCTAAATAGACTCGGAAGACGAAATAATGACTTTAGCCGCGAACTCTTACAGAGAACGCAGGTATCGGCTTGCTGGCCCGACTGAAAGTGCGGGGGCGCTGGCTAGTCGCTCCGCGCTACCCTGTTATATCTGGCCGGTCACCCTTTTGTTACGTAACAGTATATTGTTTACACATGGTTAGAATGTCTTCGGTTTTCGTATTCTTATACATATTGGATGAGAAATTTGTCGTCACTCTCATCTTCTATAATATTATACATGATAAATCTCAAATAAGCATATTGTTTACACATGGATGGAATGTCTTCGGTTTTTGTATTCTTACACATATTGGATGAGAAATTTGTCGTCACTCTCATCTTCTATAATATTATGCATGATAAATCTCATATAAACATATTGTTTACACATGGTTGGAATGTCTTTGGTTTTCGTATTCTTACACATATTCGATGAGGAATTTGTCGTCACTCTCATCTTCTATAATATTATGTATGATAAATCTCAAAGTATGCTATTCCTTATCTTTGCCGGTTTTCCGGTCTTTGCGTCAACTGAACTATCAAAATTGTCAATAACTACCTGTTTTCGGAGATTAAATGGTAATGTTAAAATTTACGTTAAAAAAACAGTTAAATTGTGTAACATAATTGTTGTCCCTGATGTGGATGCTACAGTACAATTGTCTGTGATAGAATTGTAATGTAACATAATTGTTGTCCCTGATGTGGATGCTACAGTACAATTGTCTATGATAGAATTTCAGGAGGTGTCGATGGATGGGACATCCGTCAGAGGCGCCTGGGCAAGATGGCCGCAGACATAACTTAACACGGGCGGGGAGCTCGACGTGGTTTTTTGGGAGGAGTTAGGTTAAGTCACTGTTTCGTTTCACTCCGGAGAGTGTCTAATTAATTACCCGAAGTGGGTATGTTTTTGTGTTTAATGATGGCCAAATGGTAGGTGATGAAACCTAACCGCGCGTGCCTTGTGCTTTGGAGAGGAATCCCTGAGGAGTAATGTGCGGACACGAGGGGTAGCTGCTGCATCGACGACCACACAGGATAAGGTGGCATTCATACATCCTATTGCCTGAACCTCACGGAAGAAGCTGTGGCGGATGGCGCTTCCGACGAGTCATCATGGACTTCGCATCATGGACCGTGGGAATCGGTGAACATTAGGACCTTGCCTGATGCCGGAGGAGAAGATTCTGACCACAAGAGCCATCATTTATCCTTTTAATCCGTTCTTTTTAACTGACCACAGTCTTACTCTTCACTCTTCTCTTCCTCTACCATGATAATTGGGGTTGTATAGTCAATAAAGACTATGTTTTCCTACCTTAGGGTTTTATTTACTGTATCACAACCTTCCCGCACTTCATCCATCAGACTCACCCACGAATACTGAGATATAGTCGAACAATAGCAGGAGATGCTACAATTGATTGAAAAACGCCTTTTCGGGAAATTTACCTTTAGTAAGCCGTTTAACTAAGTCTCTTAGGGCCATCTCTTTCAACAGATGGCTAAATTTAATTTTAACAGTAAGTTGGGGTAACTCGCGTTTTAAATAGGACCACGCAATGTTTCAAGTATAATTGTGCTAAAGTAATTGTTATTAGTGTGGCTAGTCGAGAAAGCAGAATATTCCTCCAAAATGTGTAAAAATGACGCCGCATCATTTTTTGGTGCAGCCACACCGAAATTACCACCGACGATTAAATTTGATCTCCGGTGAAAGTGGTGAAATACAAACAACAACTGTAAAAATATGCCGCGGGTTTTGGTTTGCGTCGTATTGGTACACGAGTATATAACAGAAAATCTTGGCTAAAAAAATGTGGCTAAATACATCAATGGCGCTGACAGCTTTGTTCCCACAAACTATTCATGTGAGCATTTAAAAATAAATGACTTCCTATTATGTACGATATTGTAGGGAAACATATAATTTACTTTCCAGTAAATGTAATATCATATTGAATGTGAGGCATTGCTAATTTCGATATCTTTCGACTTAAGATATCGCGCCAAAAATTCAGAATCGTCCCAAATAAGCATAACATATTATTTTCTTGAATATTTTTTGGGATATTATGCCATGTTACACTTCCTCCATCTGAACCTGAAACCTCAAAACATATCTAATATGCTATTATTTACGCGTGGTCGAAATGTTTTCGCTTTTCGCTGAATTCGTCGTCACAATCATTGAAACATACGGCCTTTACTTTTGCTCTAGGCTCTTACTATGCTTTGCGTTGAAACAGACGGCCTTTACTTTTGCTCTAGGCTCTTACTATGCTTTGTGTTGAAACAGACGGCCTTTACTTTTGCTCTAGACTCTTACTATGCTTTGCGTTGAAACAGACGGCCTTTACTTTTGCTCTAGGCTCTTACTATGCTTTGTGTTGAAACAGACGGCCTTTACTTTTGCTCTAGACTCTTACTATGCTTTGCGTTGAAACAGACGGCCTTTACTTTTGCTCTAGGCTCTTACTATGCTTTGCGTTGAAACAGACGGCCTTTACTTTTGCTCTAGGCTCTTACTATGCTTTGTGTTGAAACAGACGGCCTTTACTTTTGCTCTAGACTCTTACTATGCTTTGCGTTGAAACAGACGGCCTTTACTTTTGCTCTAGGCTCTTACTATGCTTTGTGTTGAAACAGACGGCCTTTACTTTTGCTCTAGTCTCTTACTATGCTTTGCGTTGAAACAGACGGCCTTTACTTTTGCTCTAGGCTCTTACTATGCTTTGCGTTGAAACAGACGGCCTTTACTTTTGCTCTAGACTCTTACTATGCTTTGCGTTGAAACAGACGGCCCTTAACGAAGTGTCTATTTTAACACAGGCGAGGAGTTCCTTTTGAAGAGTTTGGTATTGTATGAAAATTTTATTCTTCATTAGTTTTGGTACAGATTACGTAAAAAAATGGTAATTGATGTATTAAACACCTAAAGAATAATTTTTTTAAAATTTCACCTAAAATTTGACTGGTGGTATCAACACGGGCAAAATATGAGTCATTCAAAAATTCACATCTAACTAGACTTCATGCAGAAGGTTTTTTTTTTTTTCAGAAAAAGCAGATATGTTCAGCTGCTCGAAATACAAATATAAACACACAATTATTGCATACATCCTCAACAATTATTAAGATATGTGTCTAGAGTATAAGTATCAGTGAATGTGAGGTACTTTGACGGCCTCCATGATCGAGGGGTAAGGCTCTCGACTACGAATCCGAAGATCGCGGGTTCAAATCCCGCAAGTAAATTTTATTTAATTAATTTGTGCTGTTTCATAACTATTTCATTTAAAAATAATATATATTATGTTTGCGCACGTTCCAGAGTGGAAGATACTCTCAATATCGCCCTGGTGAAAGACCACCATTCAGAATTGAAACGTTGCTTGAAATGGCTTTTCGCCATGTTTGGTGACCAGGTCTGAATAGCCAGGTATTTTCTCACCTTCCTTTTCCTCTTCCCCTTCTCCTTTCCCTCTCCAATACCTTCAGCCTCACAACATTCCGCAATTGGGGATGCCATAGTTTCACCGGTTATGGCTCCAGACGGTTGGGACTCTTGTGCGGTATTCATATTTAAAAAATCTTTTGAATATTAGCCTCTATAGCTAATTGTTTCTAATGGTACTTACACTATGTTATTCCTGTATCTGTACGTGAGACAAATGAAATATTTAGTTTTTGTATTTCATGAAGCCTATCTATTTTATCTATGTACCTACGATGATGTATTTTGAACCTGTGTGACTATTGTATTTAAGTAAATATTTTAAAGCCAATATATAATAAATAAATAAATATGTAAACAAATGTGTACATAATTTGATATACTTGCAACATTTGTTTCTGCAAATATTATTTTTGGTTTGAAGTAAAAACAAGCGCAAAAATATCTTGTGTATAGCCAAGGGTACTCTTGTGTATAGCCAAGGGTACTCTTGTGTATAGCCAAGGGTACTCTTGTGTATAGCCAAGGGTACTCTTGTGTATAGCCAAGGGTACTCTTGTGTATAGCCAAGGGTACTCTTGAATTACATGGAGGCACCGCGCAGTCCATTGGACGGACCTTTGTTAGCGTTGCGTCGAAGTACTTAAATAAAAAATGGGATGAGGAAATTGTATTATGATATTTAGGAGTATAATTTGCTCTTCTCGTTTCATGGATTCATTTTTGAATAATTATTTCATCTTTTGGAAATCTATAAATAGTAAAATATAAAACAAAATAACCCAGTTTTAGAACAGCCCTGATTTTTTTAACGGTGAAAACGAAAGCCATTCACAAAGATCATTCTTTCGCCATCTGTTTATTATTTGCTGTTCAATGGTAACACGAAAGCGACAGGGATATTTTAAGATTCCCGAATGAAATTAGTAATTTATATTCTTATATTTACGCAAGATTGTTGAAAACATAAAATAGTAATAATGAATTAAAATTCAATTAACAATGATTAAAATAGCGCAAGGAATGATTAACTATTGGTGGAATTTACTAGTTATTTTATAGTACAGTATATTAAATATTTCAGATCAAAGTAAAAAATACTAACTCTTTGATAAATAGTTGTAAAAACTAAGTTTTTTTGTTCCTTGAGTACTTCGGTTGAAACACCCAATTACTGCACATATAGCTATAGATTTTTCAGTATTTCACTTAATTCATATAATTAATTGAATTTTATCGGACTTCGACTGTCTGCTCGTCTGACAGATATCACTAACGTAAAATTTGTACTTTTAAAAAAAAAGTGACTACAAGCGTTTAAACCCGCCCACAAACGAATGTTTTTAACAACAATTGTCTATCTCTCTTTTTCATATGTTTACAGAATCAAGAATACATAGAGAGCTATATTTGGCGAGTATGTCAACGACCCATATCAATATTACAATGATCTCTATATATTTTTACTTTAAGAATAGAATGGAAGGGTTTGAAGTCAATTGGGCATTGGCCATCTTTTTCTATAAAGCATTATATCGCATAGAATAGATGAGGTGGGAACGCGCCTTAAGCCGAAATTATATAGGTACAACTTAAATTTAAATTTGGAGCAAAAATAGTAGCGACTCTATTGATTAAAAATAAAGCTACAATAGAATATTGATGGCCCTTAATTATGATTATGATTAAGTCATTTAACGGAATGGCTCCGGCTTATTTATCAGAACTGTGTATTCCTGAAAATACCAATTCACGGCAGTCAACCCTTAGGTCAGCAGCATCATCAGCTATTGGGAGGTTGAAGGAACCTTAGAGTAATAATGTATATAGAAGGAACCAAAGCGCACACCTAATATTAAGTTTGGTGATCGTGCTTTCGGGGAATCAG
Organism: Halesus radiatus; assembly: GCA_022606495.2. Taxonomy (NCBI): domain Eukaryota; kingdom Metazoa; phylum Arthropoda; class Insecta; order Trichoptera; family Limnephilidae; genus Halesus; species Halesus radiatus. Next base: position 256,800 of record JAHDVE020004418.1, on the reverse strand, counting down.
GACCTAAAGCCTGGAATGAACTGCCGCATGACTTAAGAATTATGAAAGACTCAACAGAATTCAGAACTAAACTTAAAACACATCATTTCAGACAATCGTATCCATAAATTGAAGAAATGCACCCGTAAATTAGTTAGCTAGGCTAGCCGGTTAGTGCTTACCTAAAGTCATTAAACAGAAAAAGTTTAAAAATTCACGCATCGGTGCGCAAATGCATCCAGAGCCCACAGCACTGTAAGTAAGTAAAAGTGTGAAAAAAAATAAAAAAAATATTAATATCTATTAAAAGCTTCTTACGCTATTTAAGGTCATTTTATAAATATTTTCCAGTCCTTAAAATCATAAATATTTCAATACATACCAACTCTTCTTGTGCCACCAATCTTCTAATAAATGTAACATCAATAGAAACGGAGGATAAAATAGCAACTGTAAAACTTTCATCTATATACTTAAATTTTCTAATAAAACTGTGTTAATCTGAAGCGACCTGCCAGGTAAGTATGTTTTTCTGTATCTGTTTGTACATAATTAGATAAAGAATAGGAAGTAATATTTGTACAGCGCCCTTGAGGTGATTTTTCACAAAATCAACAAATTATTATTATTATTATGGTGACGTAATATTTTTTCTATCGTTATTTATCTAGTTCACATTCACTCCGCCAGGTGCTCAAATAAAAAAATTGGTGTTTTAAAACTGTTGATTTTTTTCACGTGCGATTCTCTCAAATTTAAGTGTAAACTTACATGAGCCATAAATAAATGCAGATTTTTATTAAAATTTCAAGATCGCCGCTTGAACTAAACGAAATCGAGGAACCCTATAGAGTCCAAGAAAATGTCTACCTTACTGAAACATATGAAAAGGTCGATCAAATTCGAATGATTTGAAAAACAATTGAACTCCAAGGTTACACAAATGCCGTTCATGCAGTAATCGTAATAATAGTATTGTGGAGTGAGATATGGGAAAACGCGAGTAAAAATCTAACGCTTTGAAAAATAACTCCTCTAATAATAAAAGTATTTATTTATTTAAAACACACATTATTTAACATCAACATTTAAGAAAGATTTGACTTCCCAACTAGGAACAAATCCCGTTTTAGGACACTCAAATTGACAAGTTTAGTTCATATTTAGTGCCATTATACAAAAAAAGAAGGGCAAAAGCTAGTATTTTCATAGAATGGTAATATAGTATAACTAGAAAAAAGCTATAAAGGGGTTATGTATATGTGTTTGATAGGTACTGGTTGGTGCTTTGAGGAAAAAAATGTGTTTAAAATTGAGTATCTACTAAAACAAAAGATAATATTATTGAGTAATATTGATAAGATTGAGTTACGTATCACTCAGCTTTAGCAGCCGACGACGAAACTCAGGGATGCAGCAAATTCTCAATAACATATTAAATATATTTTATCCAGTAAGTACAAAAAGCAACTTTAGTAATTTGTTTATAAGCAAATGTTTGTCGTTTTTACTTTGGGTTTTAAATCCAGTTAAGATATTTGTATATAACTGCAATATTCGTATTTTGGTACTTGTCACTTCATTCTCATCGTTGCTGAAAGGAGTCAAATTCATTTAGCCACCGTAATATTTTCCCAAAGAACACAAATAATGAAACATAAATTCAGTCAAGTAAATCAAACCATCATATGGTAATAGTAATAAGGCCAAACCGCCGCAGTACTAGTTAGATAGAAAGGATGAAGGGTATTATACAATTCCTATGATGAAATTAGAAATTATTTTATTGAATGTGTGGTCTGTTTCTAAGAGATGGTTGGCGAATTCGGAGAACCCACTATTATTTATACATCCTAAGTGTCCGTAATGTTAATACCCGGGTAAAAGAACACTAAAGATGTCTAAATAATAATAGGTTCTCCGAATTTGCCAACCCTAGTTTACTGCATAAAAATGGAACAGGCATTTGACTAGATAACTTAGAAGCGTTAGAAATAAGGAAAGCCAAAAACACTAATAGTAGACTCATTAATAATCAAATAATAGTCCAATTCTTAAATTATTCCCAATAAACAAAGTTTACACCCTTTACGGCCAAGTACCTGCTGATCTCCCACCCTTTGCCCTCCCATCGCCTGTTATTATCAATCTATAACACATATGTATCTATAACACATGTATCTTTTACAGTAGCGAACTATGGACTAGATATACACAAGGCGTCATGGACACACTCCGAGTGCAATATAATCATAATAATAGAGATGCAGCGCCTCGCAGATGTTCGCAGAGTGAAGGGTGCATGGGTTCGCTGCTTTGATGCGCCACAGAATAGCCGGGACGAGTCAGCGCTACCGGAGATCGGAAAACACTCTTGTCCAGGCCGTCGCCCAGTGGCATGGCGCGCCCCTACATCGTAGATGGAGAATTTCCCTCAGGCCACTGTAGCATAAGTGTTAAATATGTTATTTTAATTTAATTTAATTTTTATTTATGTTTTTATTTTATATTTCTACAGTGTGTAATTTTTTTATTCTTAAAATGTATTCTGAGTCGGAATAACAGAAGAGAATGTATGAGACGTTGTATGAAAGTGAATGAAGCAAGAAGTGTATGCCAAGATCGAGTTGTTTGGCGGTCCGTCCTCTCTGCCTACCCCTGCGGGGAAACGGCGTGATGGTTAGTTAGTTAGTTAGTTAGTTAGTTAGTTAGTTAAAATGTATTCTTTTTATATGGCAGACAGAGTTTTGCACTCACCGCTTTGTTCTGCTGAAATAAAACATTATTATTATTATTATTATTATTATTAGTTCATAGTTTAGTTGTATACTGCCCTGAAGAAGCTACGGTAGTAGCGAAACCCGGTCGGCAAAAGTATAAATGAAATTAATGTAAACGAAGTTATTGGTTTATTTTTTAAAATATGTTTAATGTTTTGTGTATTCTTTGTCTGACAATTTATAATTTGTGTATACTAAGTGTGTTTTTATAACTGGATTGTTCTCACGTAAGTGTGAAAATTTGAAAAGCCCAGCATAAATAAATAAAGTGTATAAATAATTATTAAAACAAAATTATATTCATTAAACAATTAAAAAAACATGTATTTTTAGAAAGATTCTGAATAAGGAAAACAAAATATAGACAAATAAGTAAATATTTTTTATGTGTTACTCTAAAAATGAATTATTACAATAAGCATGTAATTTATTACTCTGTATCAATTATTACTTTTTTTTCTTGAATAAATGATTATGTTTAAAAGAATGTATTGGTTTATCTAATGTAGAAAAAACTACATACTAGAACGATTTCCCATTTTAGGTCGTCAATTGATTGCCATTGTAGTTATTGAGTTATTAGACTGTTGAACCATGCAATTTATCTCTATACATTGTATCCCATCTGTGTCCTATAATTTGAAAAATAATTGTAATTTAGCAGATGTAAACGGGTTGATCAGTAATTAATGTCCAATTTCCACGTCCACCGCCGTCTGTTCAAAAAAGGAGTCTGATTGGAATACATTAATTACATAAATCAATATAAGTAATTCAAGCCGTCACAAAAGCAAGTAACCGAATATCATATGACACCGGTTAAGTCTAGCGACTAGTTATTATAATTCTTTCGCCACATGAAAGCTCACAGCTCACTTTTCCCAGCCATCCCGTCATAGCTCCTTCAGCTGTCAGAGTGTGTCAATCTCCTCCACTTCTTAGGGGGGTTCTGTCATCCTACACACACACACACGCTACACAGTATCTACATTACACACACCACACGTACATGTTCGTATCTACACTCCCAACCTTAGAGTAACAATATTATTATTACTCTAAGCTCCCAACTAACCGAGTTACGTTAGTCACTACAATGCAATGCAGAGGAGAAGTCAGTGTTATTATAAATATTTTTAAGCGTAATTTCGATTGGGGGCGCTATTGGTACTTACTGCGCAGGGCGCAAGACATCGTGAACCTGCTCACAAAATTCTCCTGTCATGGTTTCAAATTGGTTTTATGTTTTCAAATCGAACATGCTCAGTAGAAGATTTCGCCTTTGCAGTACCGCTGTGAAAAGGACTCTCTTCCTCGCCTTCTGCGCAACATTGTACTCGAGCGAACTATGGTCAAACTATAAAAAAGAATAGTATGGAAAGACTTCCCGTCTTAATCATAATCGCAGCATAAACATTATACGGGCGCATAAGGTCAGAATAGTGAATATAGAACGTTACTTATAATCGCGGTGCGTTCGTATACCGGCCGTATGCGGGGGTAAAATAGCTGTCGACCGACCGGCCCCCTACCCACCTAACATCGAAATAGCAGATGTCGTTGACGTTTTACGCGAGGTTTGACAAGAATCGATCTGCTAATTCTACTTTACGCAAGGAAAATAAAAAGACGTGATAATATTCATTTGCAGAACTATCGGAAAGAGATTTTAAATCGATTTACCAAAGCAAATCTGAGACGCATTATCGATTTAGTAAGGCCGGAATTTGGATGCACATAAAAACAGATGGGCTCAATGACATTACAAACGTCATTAGACGGGGTAGAAAAATATCAGCGGATTTTTTGTGCCATAAGGAACTGTTTATATAGGTATGTACCTCAGGTACCTGTAAAGTAAATCGATGTGTCATGTCCCACATCGAATTGTGAATCAATAGGAAGAGGTGTATTAATTACTATCGATATATAAATTATTAGTCGATGGAATATACGGGAGTGCACTAACCTCTCCACGTACCAGAATAAATATTTGTTATTATTATTCTTATTGTTGTGTGGATGATCCTGCTTGTATCATTGATTTAAGGGGCTTTTAGGATTAGCCTTATTTATATTGTTTGTATAACTATTGACGAAGGTATTAAAATTGTAAATCCATTATGGATTAATTGGATACAACTTTACTACTAAAGCGGCATCACATAAATCAAGTTTACTAAAATCGTTAAATAAACTCGCAGCCCCCGACTTGTGTTATTGTAGATACGAAAATATCGGGTTTCGGCGCGGCCCTGACATAAGTCACGAGCAATAGCAGAAAAAGTCAACGATTAGTTACGCCCCTATTCCCCTGCGAGCAAACTGGCTTCACATATCTCATGGAAGATGTCACACGTATGCTGGGGAGGGTGATCTTCAGGGCCTCTAGAACTGTGGGGCGCTATTAACTTATATTTTATCACTTACTCCTTTCAAAAAATCACCACATTTCTATAATATCTGTGTAGTTCGTAATTGAATGTTGTTTACGATTATGATTAATACTCTCAAATTTCTTCAAAAAAGTGTTAGTACGCAGTAGTTTTACGTTGTTTTTTAATTTTCTAATAAAATATGCAAATTATTATTATTATTATTTCACTACATCCGTAGGTACTGTATTCTAATGGTTTTATTGATTTGGTGGTGTCTATGTTAGCAAATGCTCATCCGGAACTTGGTATTGTGTGCCGTAAGAGCAGGGGAACCATTTTCTTCAACTGCTCTAACGAAATTGGGAGTGCTACCATAAAACAAGCTCCGTTCCATTATGATTGTCTTGTGGCGATTATGTAATTATTTTGTGGTATCAGTATTAATAAAATTAATTTTTATCACCACTTTATTAATATATACATATCAACATGTTTCGAAAGCGATGCTTTCCTCATCAGGGATATACAGAATACAATATATTATAGGAATATACAGAATACAATACAGAATTCCGTATATTCCTGATTACAAAAGCATCGCTTTCGAAACATGTTGATATGTATATATTAATAAAGTGATGATTATAAAGTAATCATTATTTCATTAATTAAGAGGTACTTTATTTGCACTACTGCACTCTAAAATATATAAATACTAGCTCAAGTACCCGATGTTGCCCGGGGTTATTAATAGTTTGGAGTAAAGTTTTATAATACCTAACCCTACTTTAACTCCTACCCCTACTCCTACTCCTACTTCCTACCCCTACCCAGTAATTTAACTCTTATTTTGAACGTAAAATGTGCAAAATTTCATTAAGAAGTATCATAATTCTGCTTTAGGGGGTTATAAAGGGGGATGTGGAGTGGTTTTTCAATATCTCATGGCTCAGTGACCTTCCACTTGTTTTAAAGATCAAGTGTAGAAAATTTCATCAAGCTCGGAATAAAATTGTAGGTTTGCATACAAAACAATCACACATCATCCGGGATATTCTTTTTTATATAATAGATGATGAATTACCCAGCGTTGCCCGGGGTTATGAATGGTTGTGTTACCCCTACCCCCTACCCTATCCCTATCCCTGTGTTATGTTACCCCTACCCAGTAATTTATCTCATATTTTGAAGGTCAAGTACCAAAATTCTGCTTTAAGGGGTGAGAAAGGGGGATGGGGGCAGGTGATTTTTAAAAATCTCACGTAAAAAGTTGTTTCGAAGGTGATGTGTATAAAATTTCATCAAGCTTTTAATAAAATGGATGCTGCCCACGTAGCCAAAAATACCGGACCAAATGCCCTGAAAAAAAAATCTACTACCAAAATACAAGAGGGCTTAGGATTAAACTAATCTTAAAACAGCAGCACCTTTACACAGACATGATATATTCATCCTTACCAAAATCTAGTACCAAATCAAGAGGAGGTGGAGTTCTGATAGCAACTAAGAAAACTTTATCAGTGAAAAAACTAAACACACAAAATAGCTCGCTGGAGCATTTATTTGTGCAAATTATTACCCCCATGGAAAAAATTATCATTGGAACTATATATACTCATATATCGCCAAACTCTGATATTCAAACTTACAAGGGAAACTGTGAATACATTGGACTTCTTATTTAAAACATCCTACATCTAATATTATTATCGTCGGTGATTACAATCTTCCCAATTCTAAATGGAACTTTATTGACAGTGGCTATATTACAAATGAAAGTTCTAATGACCCAGCACGTGAAGTGATGAATACGATAAACTATTTGAATTTAAATCACCGTAATTTTTTGTACAATACATGTGACCGCCGTTTAGATCTCGCTCTCTCTAACTGCTCTAAACTGTGTGTTGAGAAGTTAAACAATCCGCACATATCGGTCGATAGTCATCATCCTCCCCTACACATTATAGTTAATATGTACACATACAAACCCACATTGAAACAAACAACACTCAACTTCAAAAATGCAGATTACGATTCTATTAATCACCAGTTCACTAATACTTATTGTACTTTCTTGACTGATGATAGTAATATTAAAAAAACCTAAGAAAAACTTTGTCAAACATTTTCCAACAGTATAAAATCTTATGTACCATCGTATGCACCAAAACACAGAACATATCCAATTTGGTTCTCCACGGACCTTACAATAATAATAATAATTGGATGGTTTGTATAGCGCCGTTTTTGTGAAAAATCACCTCAATACAAAAATTACTTCCTATTCTTTATCTAATTATGTACAAACAGATACAGAAAAACATACTTACCTGGCAGGTCGTTTCAGGTAAACACAATTTTATTAGAAAATTTAAGTATAGAGACGATAGTTTTACAGTTGCTATTTTATCTTCCTTTTCTATTGATTTTAAATTTATTAGAAGATTAGTTGGACAAGAAGAGTTGGTATTTATCGAAATATTTATATGTATTAGGACCGGAAAATATTTATAAAATGACCCTAAAAAGCATAAGAACTTTTTTAATAGATATTAACATTTTTTATTTATTTTTCAATTTTTAGTTATTTACAGTGTTGCGGGCTGTGGACGCAATTACGCACCGATGCGAGAACTTTTATAACTTTTTCTATTTAATGACTTTAGGTAAGCACTAACTGGCTAGCCTGGCTAAGCAATTTATGGTTGCATTTTTTCAATTTATGGATACGATTGTCTGAAAAGATGAGTTTTAAGTTTAATTCGGAATTCTGTAGAGTTTTTGAAAATTCTTAAGTCATGCGGCAGTTCATTCCAGGCTTTAGATCCTAATACTCCGAAAGCACGATCACCGAACCTAGTATTACGTGTGCGCTTTGGTTCTTTCAACCTCCCGATAGCTGATGGTGGACTGCCGTGAATTGGTATTTTCAGGAATACAGAGTTCTGATAAGTAAGCCGGAGCCATCCTGTTAAGTGACTTAAATACCATTAAGCAGAACTTAAACTGGATTCTTTCAGGACTCTTGAGCCAGTGGAGATTTTTGAGATGCTCTGAAATGTGACAATATTTAAATACGCCGGAGATGAGTCTTGCTGCAGTGTTGAATACTGATTTCAATTTGTTAATTTGGTATTTGGGGAGACTTGCATATATTCCGTTGCAGTAATCTAGACGTGACACAACGTACGAATTGACTAGCAGTTTGGTTGCCTTTTTTGGCAGGTTTCTCCGTACTGCTTTGAATTGCCTCAATTGAATTGAACCCTGTACTTACAGTTCTGTTTACTTGTCTTTTATTGGAAAAGTCTGCATCCAGAATGACACCGTGTAATTTAACACACGTCTTCGGGTCACATCCTGAAATATTTATTAGGGAATTATCGATGACACGCTGACGTCTGCTTGTGGCGGTTCAGAGAAACTCAGTCTTTAGCGGATTCAGCTACAATCTATTTGAGGTCATCCAGCCAGTAATTGATTCTAGACACTCAGCTACGCGAGTTTTTAGTCTTTTTCTTCTGGTAAGCGGTAAAAATAAAATTGCTGTTCGTCAGCATAGCAGTGGGATTGAACTACTTCATTTGTAAAAAGGATGAAGAGCAGTGGGCCAAAAACTGACCCATTGGGTACTCCAGATGAAAGGGTTGCATATTTTGATTGTTTTTGCCCCATCTTCACTGTTTGTAAACGATTGGTTCAATACGATGTCAGCTAATTCTTAACACCACATTTTAAACCAAAGGATTCTTCTAAACCTGTGACAAGAATATCGTGGTCAATCGTATCAAAAGCGGCACTCATGTGTAAGACTGAAAGAAGTGCCAGCTTATCCCACTCTATGGCCAGAGTTATATTCGACAAAACCTGTAGTAATCCAGCTTCCGTTGAGTTGAACCTTCTGTATGCAGATTTATATGTAGTTAACAATTTATTTGAATTTAAGTGACTTATTATCTGTGAAGCAGTAATTTTTTCTGAGATTTAAGATATAAATGGAAAATTTGAAACGGTTTGGTAATTTGAAAGATCTTCAGCGTCGATTTGAAGATTTTTTTTTAATAATGGAGTTACGACAGCAGATTTCTGTGATTTTGGGAAATCACCAATGATAAATTACTTATTAAAGAGTTGAACTACAGAGGGAGCTATTTCATTGCAACATTACTTTAGTAACCATGTTGGTTTATTACTGCCCAAACAAAAGAAAGAGTTAAATAAAATATTTAAACTTACTCATCTAATCAATGACGACTCAAACTTTTCAGCAACGAGAAAAAATATATAAAACACTATCCAAACTGTGCTATAAAGCACACATCACCTCCATTGAAAAAAAATGCACCAGAGACAAAAAATCTATGAAGGCTGTGAAAAACAATGAAGGCTTAGACTATCCCCCTGCAATGCACTATGATGGCACACTAGCTAATAGTACCATCGACTTTGTTAATTTGTTTGCGGATCATTTCCAAAGCGTATACGAAGACGAAATATCTGAAAATGAAATACCATCATATACATATCATAATACGTTACATTTACAGAACTACCACATCTCACGGGAATCCTGCTTACATAAAATTCTTTCCCTTGACCCCAACAAATTTGGAGGGCCAGATAGCATTCCGACAATATTTTTTAAACAATGCGCATCTGCCATTTCAAGTCCACTTACCATATTATTTAACCATTTACTTTCTTGTGGACATTTTCCAAGTTTTTGGAAATGTAGTTATATTTCCCAAATTTTCAAAAAAGGTGATGATACGGACATAAAAAAACTATTGTCCTATGTGTATACAATCAGCACTCCCAAAAAATTTTGAATCTCTAGTTCTTGACTTAATTTATCCATCGATACTAAAAGTAATTGATAAAAACAACACAGGTTCGTCAGTGGAAGATCAACTGCTACTACTCTGTTACTTTACCAAAACTATATTACGGAATCCTTTATGAATAAATAACAAGTTGACCGTATCTATTGCAGACTTTTCAAAAGCTTTCAATAAAGTATCCTGTATCAAATGGGCCGTATAAAAGCAAACCGAAGTGAACAGATAAGACGTAAACAAAATACACGCAAGTTAAAACTTGTTTGAAACCTGTTAAACTTTTTCAAAACAACACGTGTCAGTTTAACGACCTCTGAAACAAACAAAATCGTCATATACGTCAAAATACGTACAAGTTAAAACATGTGAAAATACTTCTCCGTATATCCAACATACGGCCTATAAAAACCAATACCCGCGGTACGCTCGTTCAATCCCGCCAGAGGCCCTGCCCAAGTAATATCTGAACCGAGACGCTCTTTTCACGTTGAAAATCGACCACCATCATTTATCTACATTTACAATCTACACGCACCTGCTTTCCTCACAAAGTGAGAGATCTTAACTCTACCCAGACCCACTCTCCTCACCAGGTGAGAGACCTCCGCTGAGACGCTGCTTCACCTCGGATGCCTCAACTTACCGCTGCCAGATAGAAATAGTCTCTACACCCAGCAACACCTAACGTTACTTCAAGTAGACTACGAGCTTGCAGCGACCGGTCGGACCATAATGCCGTCCCCAGATATGCCGCAACTTGAGTCCGACAGCCACCCAGCCTACCTGCGAGCTGGCAGCAACCGATCCGATCCTAATGCCGTCCCCGGATATGCCGCACCCTGAGCCCAACAGCCACTCAGCCTACCCACGACCTTGCGGCAACCGGTCCGACCCTAATACCGTCCCTGGATATCCCGCAACCTGAGCGACGACATCCCCACTTGGAAACTGCCAAACAAGTTTCCCGGGAGGACTAGCGAATCACAATATTGATGCGTCCCTGTGTGCCAGTGCCTAAATATTTACACTCCCTTGTGCCTAGACGTCTCGTACATATCCCATAAATTATTACTTACTAACTTATATGCAGTAGGACTGATATTCAACATGTTGGATTGGATCTCAATTTACTTATATAAAATAATCCTGTTTGTCAAAATTAAGTCTTTAAAATCTAAGATACTTAATGCAACTAGTGGTCTACCGCAAGGAAATCATCTCGGTCCCATTTTATTCCTAATATTCATTAATGACATCATAACTTGTTTCGACAATGTAGAAGTTCTACTTTTTACCGATGATATTAATCTGTACAAATAAATATCCAATATTAACTACAGCATAATCTTAGAGTTAAACATCGATAAATTGTCATTATCTCATATATAATTCATTAATACTCTACACTAAATTAAAAAAATGCATATCATACTTCAAACTTTTATATGTCATATGTAATTCATTATGACTCTACAATACATTTTTAAAAATGCATCATACTTTAAAAACGAAATAAAAAAAAAACATCAAAATTTTTTTTTTCTTTTAATTTACTTTAGAGATTCTTTTATATTCTTTTATGTATATTGTAAAAGTACAGGCCCCATGATGCAGCTTCAGTGTAAAAGAAGGACTTAAAGCACGTTGGAGCGACATTGTAAAAGTCAGCAGGAAGGTTAACTCACCTTGAGGCCAGACGCGATGGCTGACTCAGGGTTCCACCAGGATAGCTCAGTAGGTAAGAGCATCACAGCTCTTATCTGCAAAGTCGTGACTCGGCATAGCCTCATGCCGGCTCAGTATAAAAGGTACTCAACTACCAAAGAAAAAGATATGAGATTTCTAGACAGGGTTTATTTTACAGGAAGGAGGTCAACTAGTACATACGGGGGTTAAAATAACGATGGGCAGTACATAACCTATCTGAGGTTTAAATATCTCTCTCTCTCTCTGGTGAGTCTAAAATCGGACAAATCACTTTAAGCACAGTGGTTTGCAGCACATACAAAGAGGAAATAGTTTACAGCTTATATAGATCGAACGGTGTGTGTCAGCACTCGGCTCCATCGCAAAAGGTGACGGCGAGGAACGCTGATTCCCATACAGACAGCATCCTGTGACTCACAGGAAGTTAATGCACTGATCACTGACTTTACTAATTAGGTTTATGCAAAGACAATGAGTTTACAATGTAATAAAATAATGGAAGGCAAGATGACGCCAGGAACCACGCAGGGCGGCCACGCGCTCAAGGCACACTGCACTTCTTCGTTCAACTATCGGAATCTGAGTGTGGGCAAAATGGCCGTCGTACTCGTACTCTCAACAAGCGGCTAGAACATTCTACAAACGACTAGATTCTAGTATTATGTTACATAAAAATATGTAATATATGAAACTAAAATATGAACTAAACTTTTTTTTACTGTCCTAAAGCGGGATTTGTTTCTTGTTGGGCAGTCAAAGCCTTCTTAAATATTTTTGTAAAATAACGTGTGTTTTAAATAAATATTATTATTATTATTATTACATGATGGGTGTATCACTAATAACTTATTTCTCAACGTTGATAAATGCAAGACACTGACATTTTGTCGAATCAAGACCCCATTATCATTTAACTACGCTATAAATAACAAAATCTTGGAAAAAGTCAACGAAATTAGTGATCTCGGGGGTTTGTTTGATACGCAATTAAATTTTGTAAATCACATATAACAAATAACTAATAAAGGTATGAAGACACTGGGATTTATAATTAGAACTATCAAACACTTTGATTGGCTGGAAGTTATAAAAATCGTATATTTGTCATTAGTGCGCAGCATATTAGAATACAGTTCAATAGTGAGGTCCCCATACTATCTTATTCATATAAAAAATAGTGAATGCGTGCAGCGCAAATTTTTACGTTTTATTAACTTCAAACTACACATACCAATACAACACATAAACTATACATTCTTGCTAAATACACTCAAAATACATACTTTAGAAAACAGAAGAAAAATAACAGACTTAACTTTTTTATTTAAAATTATTTATTCCGTATTAGACTGTTGTGAACTCCTGCAACTAATCAATTTCAAAGTACCTCATCGACAAACTCGGCAAAATATGTTATTCTGTTACAATAATTCTGGGACTAACTACCAAATGCATTCATTCATTTTTCGTCTACATATACTTTGAAATAAATTCACCTCTGCTCTAGATATATTTAATAAAAGTTTTTCCATGTTTAAAAGATACCAGAATGATATTTTTATCTTGCAATTATTATAAGAGCATCGCATAAGAGCTATTGTTTATTTTTTTTCCTATTATCATTGTACTTACCTACAATCTAAAAACTTGTTCCTTTTTTTTCTTTCTATGCACTATATTATGTATTATGCAATTTCATGCATTTTTAGATTATCCGAAATTAAGAATAGCAAGATTAAGAAAGGGACGCTTAGATGGTTTGGGCATCTAGAGCGAATGAACGAAGAAAGGAGTGTAAGGAGAATACATGACCCGAATGTGAATGGAAGAAGAATCCGGGAACGCCCGAGGAAGATATGGCACGATCAAGTGAATCAAATACTCGAGTCGGGCCATGTTAGAAGTCGGAATAACAGAAGAGAATGTATGAGGCGTTGTATGAAAGTGAATGAAGCAAGAAGTGTGTGCCAAGATCGAGTTGTTTGGTCCGTCCTCTCTGCCTACCCCTGTGGGGAAACGGCGTGATGGTTAGTTAGTTAGTTAGTTAGTTTATGATCATTTGTTCGTTTAATTTTCTTCCTTTTGCAAAATCAGAACAGAATCCGTTGTATATTTTTTACCGCTACAATATCATTATGTTTTGCGGGCTACGGGTTGTGTATCACTGTTGTAGCTGGTGAAAAAAGACCCTTCTATCATTGTGAGAAAAACAATTAATTATTTTTATAAAATGTGGCATCTTTCCACCTAGTTTACTTTTCTTATTTGGTGGAACGAGGATATTATTGCTGGAGCTTTTTCCGTTCAACCCTTTAATGACGTCGACTTGACTCCATCAATATTTATATTTATGAAGCGGCCTCTTGGAGTTATCTATTATCGCAGTTTCTCATGTTTTTTAATTTTATTTATTTATTTATTTATTTATTTATTTATTATGATAATTAATTTTTTTAGAGTAAGTATATAAATAAGACATGAGTCATATAGTGTAACAAAAAATATAATATAGCTGTTCCTCACCATAAAGAAACATGGTTCTTGTGTTTGGTGAGGGAGCATCGGTTAATTAATTAGATCATAACTTAAAATATTGTTGTACAATAGCAGGAAAATATGAATTTGTCGTGTAAATTTTGTAATTTATCACTAGTAATAGTATTAAAGAAAAGAAAAGAAAAGAAAAGAAAAGAAAAGACAAGAAAAGAAAAGAAAAGAAAAGAAAAGAAAAGAAAAGAAAAGAAAAGAAAAGAAAAGAAAAGAAAAGAAAAGAAAAGAAAAGAAAAGAAAAGAAAAGAAAAGAAAAGAAAAGAAAAGAAAAGGAAAGAAAAGAAAAGAAAAGAAAAGAAAAGAAAAGAAAAGAAAAGAAAAGAAAAGAAAAGAAAAGAAAAGAAAAGAAAAGAAAAGAAAAGAAAAGAAAAGAAAAGAAAAGAAAAGAAAAGAAAAGAAAAGAAAAGAAAAGAAAAGAAAAGAAAAGAAAAGAAAAGAAAATAATGATAAAAGACAAAAAAAATCTAATAATAATAAAAAAATTGTTACAGTACTTTGAGGTAATTTTTTAATCAATGCTGAAATTCATGGATATTTTCTAAAATTTTAAGATCCGAAGGAAGATTGTTAAAAAAAGTTATTCCTAGATATAGGTAGGTTTTTTGCGTATGCTTAGTGTTGAATTGCAGGATTTTAATGTTATGCTGATACCTTGCGGATATATCAAATTGTAATTTATAATATTAATACATAATTAAAATATTATCATCAAAGCTTTGTTCATTCCTTACTTTTGTCACCCGTAATAGTAGAATAGTTCCATGAATGAACATGTTACTAGCTAAAGGTTGGTCCATAATGCAATCGCGTCTGCCTTTTACCTGTGTAGCTAGTTATGCGGCTGTGTGATGACGATGACTAACCCATAGATACATCTGTGAGTATGTATAAGAATGTGATTGGAAGTTAAATTATGGGAGGTCATTTAACTAGCATATAAGGCAGATACGATGTATTTTTGATTCCTCAATTTAAAGAATGAATGAATTTCTTAAATCATCATCAGAATGCGAAGTAATGTAAAAAGAGCATTACACTAGAAAAAGTTGCATGTACAAGCTGATTAAAAAATCTTAAGTAGAAACAACAACAACTGTCGTAGCGATTTTCATATCCGATGTCAAATGAAATGTATGCCGACCTCACTATGGTCTGATAAGTCGCCCGACACTAGACATTCGATCATCGTTAAATTGTTAGTTAAAGATTTCTTTACCTGCCTGTTTTCTTATCCAATATTAATCTTTCATAACCTCTGCTTTGGTTTTTTGAACGCTTTTTAGTATAAAGGAAAATCATCCAAGAAGTTACCTAATTTTAATTCCCATAAATTCGTTTCAACACGGAATACTTACAACTTATGAATATTATTACTATTTACCTTATGAATGCTATTCTTAGGGGATGCGTTATTATTGATTGTTTTTTTCAAGCGGGATTTATAAATTAATTAGGTTTCTGTACGACTAAGATCAATTATTAATAGATTATTAAAATTGAAATCCTTTGTTCCAATCTGCGAAATCCGAATAATTTGTTTATCATTATCGGAATCTGTTACAAGGTATGTAATTACAGCCACGAGACTTTCCTGTAAAAAAATCAATCATGTTCAATCAGTGCAAAATTCATTGTTTAAATTATTAGCTTATAAAAGTTTATACGAACAAAGGCATAATATTCCATACTTTCATGTCTTAATTATTTTTTAGTAAAAGCAGTTCTGCGGTATAAAATTATATTTCAGCACATTAGTCACCCTATATACTCGTATTGTACAAATCGACTAGAGCACACTTACAATACTATTCTCAATTTTAATGAAGGATTAATGATTAATGATGAAGAAATAGGCAGACTAAAAACTCTCATAGCTGAGTGTCTAGAAGCAATAACTCGCTGGATGACCTCAAATAGATTGAAGCTGAATCCGTCAAAAACTGATTTTCTCTGGACCGCAACAAGCAGACGTCAGCATATCATTGATAACTCCCCAATAAATATTTCGGTAAGTGACATTACTCCGAAGACGTGTGTTAAATTACTCGGTGTCAATCTGGATGCAGACTTTTCCCTTAAAAGTCAAGTAAACAGAACTGTAAGTACAGGGTTCTTTCAATTGAGGCAAATAAAAGTAGTACGGAGAAACCCGCCAACAAAGGCAACTAAACTGCTTGTCAATTCGTACGTTGTGTCACGTCTAGATTATTGCAACGGAATATATGCGAGTCTCCCCAAATACCAAATTAACAAATTGCAATCAGTATTCAACGCTGCAGCAAGACTTATCACCGGCGTATCTAAATATTCTCACATTTCAGAGCATCTCAAAAATCTCCATTGGCTCAAATGTCCTGAAAGAATCCAATTCAAGCTCTGCTGGATGGTATTTAAGTCACTTAACGGAATGGCTCCGGCTTTCTTATCAGAACTGTGTATTCCCGAAAATACCAACTCACGGCAGTCCACCCTTAGGTCAGCAGCGTCATCAGCTATCGGTAGGTTGAAGGAACCAAAGCGCACACCTAATACTAGGTTCGGTGATCGTGCTTTCTGAGTATCAGGATCTAAAGCCTGGAATGAACTGACGCATGACTTAAAAATTATCAAAGACTCAACAGAATTCAGAACTTAACTTAAAATACATCTTTTCAGACAATCGTATCCATAAATTGAACAAATTTACCTCTAAATTGCTTAGCTAGGCTAGCCGGTTAGTACTTATCTAAACTCATTAAATAAATAAATAAAAATAAATAAATAAAATAATAAAATAAAATTAAAAATTCACGCATCGGTGCGCAAATGCGTCCACAGCCCGCAACACTGTAAATAACCAAAGTGTAAAATAAATAAAAAAACGTTAATATTTATTAAAACTTCTTACGCTTTTTAAGGTAATTTTATAGATATTTTCGAGTCCTAAAATTCATTTTATGAATACTTTCCAGTCCTAAAAATTAATACCAATAATTCAACAAATACCACCTCTTCCTGTGCCACCAATCATCTAATAAATGTAACATCAATAGAAAAGGAGAAACAAATAACCATGTAAAACTATCATCTCTATAAATAAATTTTCTAAAACTGTGTTCATCTGAAGCGACCTGCCAGGTAAGTATGTTTTTCTGTATCTGACTAACTAACTAACTAACCATCACGCCGTTTCACCGCAGGGGTAGGCAGAGGACGGACCACCAAACAACTCGATCTTGGCATACACTTCTTGGCTTCATTCACTTTCATACAACGTCTCATACATTCTCTTCTGTTATTCCGACTTCTGACATGGCCCGACTCAAGTATTTGATTCACTTGATCGTGCCACGTCTTTCTGGACGTCCCCAGCTTCTCCTTCCATTCACATTCGCGTCATATATTCTCCTTACACTCCTTTCTTCGTTCATTCGCTCTACATGCCCAAACCATCTAAGCGTCCCTTTCTTAATCTTGCTCACTACGCTTACATCAGCCTTGCATTCTTTACGAATCTCAACATTTTTCACACGATCATACATGGTTTTACCACACATTCGTCTCAGAGATCTCATTTCTACAGCATTCAGTCTACTTTCATCCTTTCTCTGCCAGTTCCATGCCTCACTGCCATACATAAGAGTTGGTATCAGCACTCTATTGTGGACTGCTAGCTTCGCTTCTTTGGACAACTTTTTATTTGCGCCAACCGCGTTCAGTCCTCCGTTAATGGAGTTTCCTGCATTCACCCTTATTTCAATATCCCTATCAGTCTTTCCATCTCTCGTAAACATAATTCCCAAATACACAAACTCGTCTACCTGCTCCAATTATTCATCATTCACAACTATATTGCATACTGTTTTCGTACTGTATCTGTTTGTACATAATTAGCTAATAAATATTTGTACAGCGCCCTTGAGGTGATTTTTCACAAAAACGGCGCTATACATATCATCCAACGATTATTATTATTATTATTATTCCTAAGCATACAAAAAAAATATGGATAAAGATCTTTAGATTACATGATTACAAGCTGTTTATATTTTTTACCTGCTGAAATAAAAAAAAAGTATTAAAACTAACCAGTTAATAAATATATTGAAAACTTGGCTAGCTGAAAGAAACTAATTGTATTGAATAATCAGGACACGTTACTTTATGTCTGATTTATTGTTATCATCTATGTATTTTAAAATATTATTGTAAAAATATTAAGTAAGACTCTTAAGAAATATTTGTAATTTAAGTATGTTACAAATATTTTTTATTTGAAATAAATTTGAAATATATATCTATAGAACGCCTTCTTGTGGGATGCCCCTAACTACGTACTGCAGACTGCAGGTACCCTTCATTATACGTTTAATATTACATTGCATACATTTCCTTTGAACATGACATTCACACTTTCTTCCGACTATTTGAAATTTCAAAGGCTTCTGAGATCGATATGTTATGAATACATGAACTCATTCACTTTTACGTAGGTTCTACCCTTGTTCCTCTGTCCACTTTCCTTCCGCTCCTTCACCATAATTTCACAACAATCGCCCTGGCTACGCGAAGTGAGGACTCAAGCTATTAACAGTTGATTATTATTGAATGAATTATTATGGAAAAGCGTAAACAAAACAAACGTGGAATTAATCGAACTCACCGTCAGGAACTCACATGAAAAAAAGGACAGTACATAATATTATTGGTCACCCCTTCGGGTGCAGGAACGGGGCCTATTCTATCCCCAAGAGGGGGAGGTTTACAAAACAAAATATATAGGGTTCATATAAGAACTGACAAAAAACTTGGGAAAAAAATAATCTATTTAGTCTTGTATTTAATCATTTTGACATAGCATATTAATTTTAATATGTTAAGCAAATAATGGTGTAACAATTTTAATTTTTTTTTAAATAGGACTTAAACACTGTTTAGGATATAAAACAGTCATCTCTTTCTCCAACATGGGTAATAATGTTAATAATCCGGAGTACTAGGATATATAGAAGAAGAGTGGGAATCCTCTTGGGGACAGAACTTTCCTTCCCTTCTACTACAAGGCGAGAGGAAGGAGGTAGTCCCGCTACGATTCCTGCGTATGATGAAATAGAATCCGGTATATCTGGTGTAGTCGCGGAAGAGGAGGGTAGCATTAAATTGGCTATATTTTTGGCAATGACATCTAGTTTCGACGTGATGTAGGACTGAGTCATCATGACCTCATTGAGGACTTGAATCCTGCTGTTCACACTGTTGAGGTCAAATATGACGTTCAAAAATTCGTTTCTCATAATGTCAGCACAAAATTGAATGGAAAGTTTATTCTCCCTTTTCAGTTTATTCTTCCCATAAAAAACAATGGAACTGAGTTTATTCATAGCATCCAGGAAATTTGCTGATTTTTTGGTGGCATCTAAAGAGGTAGAGGCAGTAGCGGAGGGGTCCTCTGTCCTGGTCCTTTTCTTTTCTTTATTCCACTGGTTAGGGGAAGGTGCGATTGAAGCAGGTGTAAGGGTGCTTGTAGATGCAACACTTGGAGATAGATCTGAAGCTACTTTTGATTTAGAGAGGATGTCTAAAACACGATCTTTTAAAGCGGTAAATTAAGTAAGGTGAGATTCTTCAAGTTCACTCAGATCACCAGATTTAGCTGATTCATTTAGTCTGTCAGTTTGAAAATTCAGCTCTTTGAGATTTTCCGCCATAGCTGCAGTGTTCACAGGCATCCCATTCTCCGGCATTTTCAAAAGGAAAGACACTTCCACATAGAAATGGGAAATAAAAAAATAGGGAAAACTACTATGGGATGAGGGACAATGCTCGTGCTCTCAATCTATAATGTCTCCACCCTCTCTAACCTTGATCTCATTACCCTATATAAAGTGTGCAATAAGATTATCAACGGTCCTACCTTACTCCAACTAATAAACTTCAAAATACCATCCAGAAAAACTAGGTCTAACCACTTATTCCACATTAACCGGACGCGTACAAATGCTGGTGTCAGGGATCCAATCAGAAGAATCAAAATCAAACTCTGATGGATTTCGACATATTCTTTTTTATTTTTTATTATTTTTTATTTTTACTTATACCCGCTAAGCCACTGCAAGTAGCTTGTCAGCAGGAGTTTATTTCAACATTATAATATAATACAACAATAAATTACAATCATCATACAAATGGAGGGTAAAATTATTATATTTATACATATGATATGATACATGTAGTGCTTTTAAAAGAGAATTGAAATCTTTTTTCATATAATAATATTAAACAAACAAACAGTGTTTGGACATTATGTGCTTTTTTATTGATTCCTTGTATGGCAATATTTTAAATTTAATAATTATTTTTTCCCTTACATTCATGTAAGTATTATTTGTAAAGTTTGTTACCTACTGTTACTCTATTATTTACCCTGTTTTACTAGTTTACCTTCTGTTACTCTATTATTTAGAAATTGTACACCTTTTCATAAATTTTCTGTGTAACACAATCTTAAATTCATTAACTTGTGTAAATGTTATTTTTATGATTATTTGTTTATTTATCTTTATCACATTTTCAGTGAGAAATAGGTTAGGATACAGGCGAGTTCTTCAAATATTTCTATATTGTTTCAATATTACTACTGTCTGTATCTGTATTTTCTCCATAAATAATAATAAAAAAAGAAGAACTGAACATTCATCATCAAAGTGGGGGAAATAAAATCAACAATACGAGAAGTACCTAAAGGCGTGCCACAAGGAAGTTTACTCGGGCCCCACCTCTTAAATATGTACACCTACGACGTTCCCCCAGTCATTAGATGCAAAAAAGCAACCCACGCTGACGCCATGAGCCTATACGCCTCATCCATAGAGCCAAAGTTGGCCGTGAAATATCGTCAAACGGGTCTCACCACGATCGGAGACTATTATAAAAAATGGCGAATCAAACTAAATGAAGCCAAAAGTGAGGCCATAACATTCATATGCAGGTTGAAAAACAAAACACCTAAATAAAAAATCATCATGAATGGAGTAAAACGAGATTGGAAGCCCGAAGTAAAATACTTAGGCCTAACCATGGAGAGCCGCCTAAACTGGAAAGCGAACACAGGAAATGCGAGAATCAAAACACTTCAAGCAATAAAAGCAATCGGCCCCATCTTCAAAAGGAAAAGTCCGCTAGCTGAGAAGAAAAAACACCTCCTACATCAGAGACAAATTCGTCTGGTTATTACTTATGCCACTCCGGTTTGGGGTGATATATCTAAATCTACATATCAGAAAATTCAAACACTTCAAAATAAATACAAAAAAATTACATATAACTCACCGATGTAAAAAAAACTTCACACACCTAGACGAACAAAAAGAAATCCCCACACTCCAAGAATACTCCCAAAAACTAACAACCATTTGCTTAACCAACAGCTCAGCTGTGGAACGATCTGCCGGCCTCTATGTTTCCACCATCCTACAACATTGGTCTCTTCAAGACCCAAGTTTACTCCTTCCTATCCTCTAAAAGACCCTCCACACAGCATTCCTTAAGATGATATAGGCCTTGAGGGAAATTAATGCCTTCAGAGTATAGTGTGGAGTTACCGTAAAACAAAAAAAAAACAAACAGATGGTGATAGTAATAAGGCCAAAGTGCCGCAGTACTAGTTAGTTAGAAACATGAGGGGTATTGCCATAAGCCCCAGCTAGTTAGAGGATTACGAAAGAATCAGTAAAATCAAAAAAAATGTACCATGGGAGTCTCGCTTCTTCACTCAACCCAACGCTACCTCTTCTACTTGGACAACAACCTACAACTGGCTTTGACTTCGCTTTCCCTGGGACCTCCGCCTCTTTTCATCCCTGGATATCCTACCACAGCAGTTCGAAAATTAGCAAAAGTCGAGATTGCTAAGGAACAATATTTGGAGATCCGTAACGAGCCCGACGCCCTGGATATTACGGCCACTGCAACGGCTTGACCAGCTCCTATTCTAGAGTATGTACCGGACCTCGAATTGTCTGGAACAATGACCTTAAAAACCTTAAGAAGTTTTATATGGATATTTACTTTTTTTTACGCATTTAATTATTTACAGTGTTGCTAGCTGTGGATGCATTTGCGCACGGGTGTGTTAATTTTTTTACTTATTCTGTAAGTGACTTTAGGTAAGCACTAACCGGCTAGCCCAGGTAAGAAATATGATTGTCTGAAAAGGTGAGTTTTATGTTTAGTTCTGAATTCTGTAGAATCATTGATCATTCTTAAGTCACGCGGCAGTTCATTCCAGGCTTTAAGGCCATATAACCAGAGAGCCAGAATTCAATGTTTCAGTAAAAAACGGTTATCGCGCTCGACGGGAGATGGCGATACTACAGTGTACTCCAGTCCCGCGAACCAACGTATTGTACAGTGTGATTCCGATAAAATTATTGATGAATCTCGGCATGGAAATGCGTAAACATGAAAATAAAATAACCAAATGCATCTACCAAGATTTATTTCATACAAAATTTGGAATAATATGTACCTACATTCAAAATGGAAAGCAAGAAGGTACATTTTTTTGTTGTAATTTTACAAATAGCGAAACTAAGAAGACAGTTTTTTGATTTGTTAATAAATATTTATATTAAACAAATCGTGCGATAATATTTTTTTCTAATATTATTTTGAAAGAAAAATAATAATAACAATATTAACCGCCATACCCATACGAACGTAAGCAATACGGCTGATATATGATCGCAAGCCGTATCCCGTACGTCCAGGTACAAAAAAATCTATACCCAAAACCCACAAGACATTCGAATACGTCGTGTTTGTTCCTGCTTTATCTCGTATAGTATTTCAACGGATAACGGATGGGTTCGGATATTTTCGTCTTTCCTTTTCAAGTTACGTCAATTTATTTGTTGTTTTCCAAATAGCAAAACTAAACAAAACGGTTTTTTTGATTGCGGATATTATCATTAAATCAAAAAACATATATATTATTTAAAAAATAATTTTATTGTTTAAAAAAAAAATCTAAAATTAATATTAAATGAAAAGCAATTGAAGACTTCATATTTTACACTTTATTAAATTCCGCCATTTTGGATTTTGGATATGAATATTATAAAAATAATAAGTGTGCTCTAAGGCAGTCATATTTTGAAACACAGCTCGTATGTTTTTGGCTAATTTAATTAATATATACAGTTTTTAAATTAGTATGAAAAAAATATTTTTAGCTTTTGTTTTGTATTTTCAATACGTATTTGTTTAGTTTTGGAATACTTTTAGCTTAAGTTCATGAAAGAAATTAGGGTATTCACCATCAATCCAATTATCAATACGGATATTATAATAATGTTAATACTCAATACTATTATTATTCTTAGAGTTGAAGTTTCTAAAAAGGTACATATTTTTTACTTATATTTAGGTATGGTTTACCATGAATAGAATATACAATTATGTACGGTGAAGCTCATCTTTGTTTTGACATATGATATTGTAACCCGAAAACTCATTAAAACCGACCGGTCATAGATTTAGAGCATTTTTTCGGGATTTGAAAAATTGAATCTATGAAAATTATTTTAACTATGAAAACTAGCTTGTAAAAAAAATGTCCTGGAGTTCCTTTATGTGATTATTATTTATTTATAGTAGACGAGCTATACAGGGCTCAAGGTTTGCATCGCACGTGTGCATTTGTGCAAATAAAAATCCATCAAAATTCTGAATTGTTGAAAAAATTAGTAAACATCAACACAGACATAACCATTCGACAAGAAGAAGAAATGAAATAAGATTACCACTTTCGGAAGAAAACAAAATCGCAAAACTCATTACCACATAATGAAAACTCGTTACTATATAATGCGGAATGAACTGCGCATGATTTGAATGATCAAAGACTCGACAGAATTCAGAACTAAACTTAAAATTCATATTTTCTGACAATCATATCCATAAATGGAAGAAATGCACTCGTAAATTGCTTAGCTAGACTAGCCGGTTAATGCTTACCTAAACTCACTTACAGAAAAATTTAAAAAAAATTCACGTAAATGCGTCCACAGCCGCAATACTGTAAATAACTAAAAGAGTCAAAAAAATAAAAATGTCACTATCTGTTTATTTCCGTTTAATATTTTTGCAATAGTGAAAAATCTGACTGAATACCATTGATTCGTTTGGACTACCCTATACATATAAGGTGCATGCATTATTAAATATATCGCTAATCAATGTTTTTCTACAAAATATTAATTCCAAAAATGTTTTATGTTGTGACTTGTGTTTTCTGGTGAAAGATTTCTAATTTCGTATTTTTCTGTCAATTTTTAACCAAATAATTCGTAAAAAATGTTGCTAATCAGAGCGCCGCGAAAACACGTCTACCCGCTGCCGCCTCTGTGCATCTAGTGACCATTTGACCAGTGTAAATAAGTATCGCGCTAACTAGATAAAATAGGCAAATGCGAGTTCGTAAATGTATTAAAATATTGCACTTTTTCAATTATTATTTTTTTTTCTAAATATGTCAAATTATTTAATAATATCTAAGTACAGTAGGTGAGTAAAAAATTGTGAAATATATCGATTAGTACGTGCGTAAATAAATAGACAAATTGAAGGAGTTTCGTAGCAAAAAACGTGCTCGGAATTTTTTATTAATGATTTTATTTAAAGTAAAATTGACTTTCCGAATAGTAGCCAAGCTAGATAATGTATTGATTTATAATACTGTACCATTAGGTGATACGAAATATGTGTGTTTTATAACAAACTTTCGTTTGAAAATGTAAAAATCTGCACAACGACCAACGGAAGAACTTTATTACATAAACATACATTTACAATTTTTCAAAATTTCTAACTTACTATGCTAAATAAAATAACAATCTTTCAAAATCAATTTATGTTTTTTTGTGGAAAAGAGTCGACACGTCTAGAATACGTTTCCAAAATGCCTATTTTTCAGTTGTGGCTGGTTATATCGCCTTAAGTCCTGATACTCCGAAACTCCTGATGACGCTGCAGACTCTAAGGGTGGACTGCGGTGTTTTGGTAATTTTAGGAATGCACAATTCCGATAAGTAAGTCGGAGCCATTCCGTTTAGTGACTTAAATACCATCCAGAAGAGCTTGAACTGAATTCTTTCAAGACATTTGAGCCAGTTGAAATGCTCTGAAATGTGAGAATATTTACGCCGGTGATAAGTCTTGCCGCAGCATTGAATACTGATTGCAATTTGTTAATTTGGTATTTGGGGAGACTCGCATAAATATACCAGCTCCACTAAAGCTGTTACTGAAGTTCTTACTAAATTTATTAAATTTACTTCTTAAAGTTCTTCATAGCGATCCGCATATTAATGCGAACGTTTGTGATACGCTTTAGTTAACACAATTCTCCGGGTCGCCTAAACAAATACTAAAGTCTATCGGTATATTTTTGGAGATGATCTCCCTCATGTTTATAACCATTTGAATGATTTAAAAATAACAACGGACAGATATTAAAGAGGGGAGAAAGCTCGAAGAGGGAATGAGTAGTAAAAGCTAGCGTTAAAGTAGTTAGACAATAAAAATAATAAATAATTAAATCCGTACAAGTGACAGCCCCCTGCATGGGGTAATCAGCATTTAATGTTTCCAGGCACATCGGTAGTTACTACACTGTAGTATGATCATGATTACTACCTGGAAACAATGTTTCCTATCTTAGTAATCTCAAATCATATAACGTAATGCTGTTTTCATTGAAGAATCTCATATGGTTTTAAAATCTTCTACCTCCTATTCCTAAGCCAGCGTTTTGAATAGGGTTTACAGAGCGAACTTTTTCCTCTGACGTTCGTAATGCATCGAATCGATCCAAGTTTTTGCCTGTGATGGTTCGTCATAGCAAGAATCATGAGTGTTTGATTTAGCAATCAAGTACCTTGAAAATTAAGCATATTAAATTCTACAGGAATCCTAATCATTTAAAGGTAGGTAAGTAGATGAATCGAGCAGAAAAGCAATATTGCTGTGACAGCCAAGGCCATGAAAAAAAATGCAGGATTTTGATTTTAATTACTATATCAATTAATAACATAATATTGACAAAACGAGTTTTTCCAACATCGTACAGGTCTTATGTTTAATTGTAGATTCATGGGATCCAGATAGATCAACGGAGAAAAAACCCCGTGGAATGGTGTATACAAAGCACTTTCGTGTGTGGTGGTGGTTACAGCAGTATTGCTTTCCTGCGACTATATGTGAAGATTTATGTATTTTTATAAATGTTCCGATTAATAATCACTTATTTAACAGTATCCCTATAGCCATGTGTGTCGTTCTAGCATGTGTTGCGTCCTCTCGCCTTAACCCCTTCTTCTGGGTACAGTTTCAGACGAATGGGCCCATCGGGGAGTGTATCGTGTTACCCCTGTTCTCCGCGTGCCGGGTCCTGTCAGAGTGCCAGCCCTCCCCGCCGGGACCCCCCCCTAAAAGTAACAAGTGAATTGTGGCCAATGGGCAAGTGGAGGGTTGGTTATAATCATTTACAGCTATTTTTGGGATGATTTATGAAGTTTGGCTGAATTTGTTTTCAACTGATTTCATTGACTTATTCACCATCGCGTCGGCCTTATTGAATCGGAGGGTATGCCGGACGAAAAATGTTTATAATTATATATACTTTTCAATATTTAAATTGGAGAGATGGTTTAAATCCATTATATTCCGCTCTAAAGAAATTGACGATGGTATTTAAAACTGTAATTGATGAATTTGCGAAACGTACTTCTATCTACCGATGTGCTATAAAACATTAATGGTCATTAAATTACCTTTAACATATTTGAGTATTATATCTATTAATTGTTTTTGTGTTTAGTTCGTAAAACACCTTTTTTTTAAATTTAATGTAAATCAAATTTAATGATGTTATTATTAAGTTCCGCAAGTATTTTTAGTTTTTAAAAAAATTAAAGGTGTATTAAAAAGCGAGAATTATATATGGTGAGCCGAAATATTGTCACATAACTCCACTTCTAAGGGATCGCCTTCATTGGCTTCGATGCCCTGAAAGAATAGAATTCAAGATTTGCTAAACAACCTTCAAAGCACTCCACGGAAAGGCACCAGCCTATATATCTGAACTCTGTGTCCGACAAAACCCAGGTGATAGACAGCTTTCTTTGAGGTCAGCAGATTTGAATGCTGCTAACCGATTAGTTGAACCCTCTCGGTCAAATAAACCCGTGTACTATGATCGCGCTTTTTGTATATCGGGCCCGGTCATCTGGAATAAGCTTCCCCCAAATATTGCTAACATTTAGAATTTAGCAGAGTTCAAACGGGTATTGAAAACAAAATTATTCAAAAAATCCTATCCGACATAAAACACAAATTCATGTACGTAGAAACAGAATTTCAGGACATTTTTTCATAGCTTATTTAGTTGCGGTTTTCTCTCCTTGTTATTTAATTCCCTTAGTATTCTGTTAAATACCATGTTTATAATGTCATTTAATTTTCTCTTGCTCTGTTGTTATTTGTACCTACTTTATATTTGATTATTTACACCCTTAGTTTCTAAATTGTTATTTTATAATACCTGCTCATGAATATTTTATATCATAGTTTAAATTTGCATATTGTATATATATTATAATAACAGATATACTACGTAGTATATCTGTTATTTTACAATTATATTAGGTTAGGTTAGTTAGTATTAATCGCACTTGAGGTCAACCTTCACAAAACTGCGCTATAGAAATTAACTCTTCTTATTATTATTATTTTTAAGACTTTTAAAGTCATTTTATAAATATTCTCCAGTACTAAAAATTATAAATATTTCTAATAAATACCAAACTCTTCTTGTGCCACCGGTCTTCCAATAAATGTAATATCAATAGAAAAGGAGGATAAAACAACAACTGTAAAAATCATATCTTCTTTAAGTTTAAATTGTCTAATAAAACTGTGTTCATCTCAAGCGACCTGCCAGGTAAAGTCAAGGGTTTTTCTGTGTATATTTGTACATTAGATAGAGAATATGAAGTAATATTTGTACAGCGTCCTTGAGGTGATTTTTGACAAAAACAGCGTTTTATAAATCATCCAATTATTATTATTCATTATTATGTTACCAAAAACAACACGAATAAATATATCATACATAGGATATCGGTAATAAAATAATAAGGAATGATAAAGTTGTGGCGTCTCTCGTCCAATGTGTGGGTGAACTGCAACACCTCGGGAGTGATATGTCCAATGTGTTGGTGAGATGCAACACCTCGGGAGTAATATGTCCAATGTGTGGGTGAGCTGCAACATCTCGGGAGTGGAATGTCCAATGTGTGGGTGATCTGCAACACCTCGGGAGTGATATGTCCAATATGTGGGTGAGCTGCAACACCTCGGGAGTGATATGTTAGAGGATTTATTTTTCTTTTTAACAATTTTATCGAATAAATTATCCTCTCAGAGTTGCTACAATACTAGAGGTACACAATGTGTACATTTTATGGAGCCATTTTAGGCAAAAATATGATTGAATTTAGCAGATCCAGTTTGCTCCATTTAAATAATTTCCCCAGTATTCAACGCACACGTTGTTATTCTCTTCAACGGGCCCGAGGAATCCCGGTGAGAAAACGATGTAACCAGATTCCACATTGTGGCTGCAGCCTTGATCGGCATAGTTTTTTTTATTCCCGAAACTTCATGAGGATGTTAACAAATATATTCTTTGTTTATGTTTGACAGTTGGATTTGGCAGTGTCGGAATTGGATTCACATTCTCGAGTATTTTTGTAGGAAATTCTTTTTCCGTGACAATAAGGAACTCCAGTGAAAAATATAATGGCTTTAAACACATATAATAATAATAATAATAATAATTGTATTACTTCTAAAGCGCCGTTTTCGCGGGAAAATCACCTCAAGGGCGCCACACAATTAATTAAATCTCATATCACTTGACATACAACCAATACCTTGAAGCTAAAATTTATTAGTAAAGGCTTATAAGTAAGACTTATAACTATTGTCTTATATAGATCATCAAACGCCGATTCTGAATATACAACTTTTATTATATTATATATATATGTATATACGTAGAATTTATAAATATTTTTTAAAAGCGTATAAAAAATCATCTCATCAAAACACCTTGTTATATTGGTATCTTTGCATTTACAATATCTGAAGTCACGTGCGCATTCTGTTTTTGGATTAGTATGGACATTTTTCTTTCGATTTTGTTTTGAATTTTAAATATACATTTTTTTATTTTGTTGAAATTTAAACTTAATTTGGGTGACTTTGAGCTCTATAATTATTTTTTAATATAAAAAAAATATTATATTTTATTTTTATTTTATTACATTTTCATGTACCCAATATTAAATCCAATTTTGTCAAGAAACAGGAATCCTACATAAACCTCTCAACATATAACGCAAAACAACCTAAAATGGTTATATAAAAAGTTCAACACATATTTTTAAGTATTTTCTTTCATTTATACATCTATATATTTATTTTGTTACCCGTCTCAGAACAGACATCATCGAGTGAGACGGGTAAAGTGCATGTAAATGTTTAAATTTTATGCCAATATACGCCCGGGTTGTCGGCAATGAAATGATACTATTATTATTCTTTGAGTTAAAGTTTCTAAGAAGCTACATAAATTTATTACTTATGTTCAATAATAATAATAATAATCGGATGATTTTTGTGAGAAATCGCCTCAGGGGCGCTGTACAAATATTACTTCCTATTCTTATATTATTCTTATATTACGTCTATTCTACGAATTTATTATTTTTTATTTTTTTTAACATTTATTTTCTCTTTTTGGACAGGCCATCATTACACATTATTTATAGACCATATAAAGAGATGAAGTTAAATTATCAAAACTAAATTTAATGTTAAATTGAAAAAAAAGAAGCTAACTGTATTTATTCCTTAAGATATATTGCAAGACGCTAATACAAATGATAGAGTGATTGTTTCCATTATATTCAGGAATGTATTTAATATTGCAAGACGCTAATACAAATGATAGAGTGATTGTTTCCATTATATTCAAGAATGTATTTAATATTGCAAGACGCTAATACAAATGATAGAGTGACTGTTTCCATTATATTCAAGAATGTATTTAAGCTAAGACAAAGAATTACTATCCATATTTTTAGGATAAATAACACAGAACACTCTTAAAAGGGTGGAGCGGCGGGGGAGGATGGTGGCCGGTGGGATTTATCCAGAGGGCCCACAAAATCTTCTTTATCTTGGTTACGCCCCTGGTGGCGTGAGGGGTCGGATTGGTGTTGGTCTGCACGTACGCCAGGCGCTTGTCAGCCGGCTTCAGGATCCGGAAGGAGCACTCCTGCATTATCGAATTCCCTGCAGTACCAGTTGCTTCTTGGCAAAGAACTCATACCCGTCCTCTACCACCTGATGCACCCGGCAGATCAGGTCAAAGTCGTGCTTGTTGAGGTACTTGGCCACTATCTCAATGACGTAGGTAAAGGCTCGTTCTCGCCCCAGCTGGTGTTCTTGTTGGGGTTCACTTCCCGGTTGTATGCAATATTTTTTACAACCACCGCACTTCACTAGTTCACGTGTTCGACCGACCGCCGCCAGATGTTACCGATGTCTAATGCGTTACTTCGGAAGAACGAAGCAAATTTCAACTCAAAATATTTGGCTTTTTATTATAAACTTGATTTAAGCTCGAAACGACAGCACTAAAATTATGTAATTTTTATAAATGTAACCCAAAAATTATTGCGGTTATTTTAAGCTATTTTTACACCGGGAAAATTAATAACTTCCCGATCCTTCCAAGGTAAATCGGGAGCGACTACAAAACGCAGCCGGCTGCCACGAGGGTGCCAGGCCTAGTTATGGTTTACCTTGAATAGAACTTAATGATATGTACAGTAAAACTCATCTTTCTTTTGACATTCGACATTCTAACTTCAAATCTGATAAAAAAAACTTTGGAGCTTTTTGGCAGGCTTTGAAAAATACAAAACATTGAAAATTATTTTAACTATGAAGACTGACTTCAGAAAAATAAAACGAAATATATTGGTATTTAAGTTTGAACGTCATTATTTATAAAAAAAAAATTGGACTGGAGTTCCTTATTGTAAGCCCAAATTGAGCAGATCCGGATGATAAGTCAGAGCTTCAGTAGGAGAAACTCTTGCGATTTCCATACTAAAGACACCTTTGAGATTCGAATAGGATTTCCATATTTTCTCTCCATTTTGTTCATTGATATTTCTCTCTGCATAATCTTTCTATGGCCAGCATCAGGTTTTTACCAGTCCACTCTTCTCCATCTCTCAGTCTGTTTATTTGAATATAAGTACTTCCTCGATATCCTAAAGTAAATGAAAATATGGATGTTATGTAAGCGTAGTGAGCAAGATTAAGAAAGGGACGCTTAGATGGTTTGGGCATGTAGAGCGAATGAATGAAGAAAGGAGTGTAAGGAGAATATATGACGCGAATGTGAATGGAAGAAGAGGCCGGGGACGCCCGAGGAAGACATGGCACGATCAAGTGAATCAAATACTCGAGTCGGGCCATGTCAGAAGTCAGAATAACAGAAGAGAATGTATGAGGCTTTGTATGAATGTGAATGAAGCAAGAAGTGTATGCCAAGATCGAGTTGTTTGGCGATCCGTCCTCTCTGCCTACCCCTGCGGGGAAACGGCGTGATGGTTAGTTAGTTCGTTAGTTAGTTAGGATGTTATGTAACAATTGGAAGATCCTAGAGTATTTCTAGTTTCTTGTGACAGAAAAGAACCCGGTAGCCAATCACAACGTCCCGCCAGCTCGGCAACCAATCCGATGACTTCCCACCTTTTAGCATGGTTAATCAACCAATGAGGGCTAACACAGACCATTACTGACCACATAGAACAGGGTAGCGCGAAGCGACTCCCGAGCGCCCGCCACTTCTAGTCCAGCATTCGAGCTATCACCTGCTTGCTCCATGGAGCCCGCGGCTCAGTTTATTTATTACATCATTCGGGTCCGATTGGAAACATCAATTGCATGAGCGCTTGAAGCCCCTCGCAGATCGTTCCCATTTTACCTGAAAACACCTAAGATGGTGACCTGTTATTAGCTATTAAACTCAGTGTGGAGATATCCAACGCCTGTGCTCTTTGTACGTTGCCCACGCCAACAACCCCGGCCATGGCGTCACTGTACAAGCATCCTCAAGTAAGCTGTCCAAACCTTCCCTCTTTCATGTGTTGTACTTGTGTGTTTGTCATAATTAATTAGCCCGGTCTAGAATTCCATCAGAGAGAGAGAGAAGTAGTCTAACTCTAGAACATAATAGGTTCCACTACTTGGCGTAAAATTGTACATAACCTGTATGTCTATGTTCTCGTCACAATAAACTCTGAACTGAAAGTACGCCATATCTTCATTTAAAGTAGAAAAGATTGCCTCTCCTTCAATTATAAGACCGCGGTCGACCCATGTGACCCTGAGAGAGAGGAAATCTCATGCTGTACTGAAACCTGAGCTATTGTCCAGACGACGCCGGAACCCGCCCAAAACACTATCACCGGGTAAGTCGCACCTATATCCTTATCTCCGACTCTCATTTGCCCACGGTCCTCATCTCAGCATCCCCTCCTTCACACCAGGTGCCCATCGTAGTGCTCTCCTAACTATCCCATCAGCTAACACTGGGGCCCATCGTGGTGCTCTCCTAACTTCCCTCATCAGCTAACAAGGAACATAAAAACAAATCTTGCTCAGCTTGAATTTATTTTTATATTAATATTAAAAATAAAAATTATTTACTTTTTAATTTCAAATATAAATTAATTATTACCCATTTTAATACTTTTTTGTTTATGTTTAAAAATACTCTATTTTTACATTATTGTGTACTTATTTTTATCATTTGTCTATACTTGTAATTATTTTTTAGTATTCACATCCGGACGAAGAAAGTATCGCTTTCGAAACATGTATAAAGTGGTGAATAATAAGTACTTTTTAAAATTAATTTATTAATATTGACGCCACAAAGTGCATACCAATCGTTTGAAGATCACTTTGTTTATTATGTATCCACTTGCTTGTAATCGGCAGCAGTATGTTATTCAACCCAAAAGATGATCAAATTTTGCAAAATTTTTCGGGTGAAATTTTCACCAACCCTCCGCGAAAGCAACACACGTATCACAGTCGGGTTGGCATTGACTTATTTCGTTCAACTCCAGAGCCTCTATCGAACGGTTTTTGAAAAATTGTCGTATCTTCACCAAATTCAAAGTTATTTTCACCTGAATTCACTGAATTCACCCGTTATAATGCGGATATATGACGTTAATTAAAATAAATTGAAGCGGACAGGGGACCTTCGTTAAATTAACATATGATAATGCCTACATTTATCATACATATATATGGCTAGTTTGATAGTTGACAACTATTACAAAAACTTCCAAATGCATTACATGAATAACAATAAACCGTAGAAAATAA
The DNA here is from genome assembly GCA_022606495.2 of Halesus radiatus. Classification (NCBI taxonomy): domain Eukaryota; kingdom Metazoa; phylum Arthropoda; class Insecta; order Trichoptera; family Limnephilidae; genus Halesus; species Halesus radiatus. The sequence continues at coordinate 223,041 of JAHDVE020004418.1, read as the reverse complement.
ACATCTTATCCAAATAAACTCCCCCAGAGGAACGCCCGTTTCATACAAACTTTAATTTTGGATTTGAGGCCAAAATACCTACCCGAACTGAATGATCTAGTTTTGAATTAAAAATATAATATATATCTAGTACGGCTTAAAAGAATTTTATTTATTTAAAGTTGTCGCTGAAAATTCGATTTCTTTAATGTCCTTTATTTTATAAATTAAAAAAAATTAAGAAATTAATATAAATATTTGCACATTTCAGAAAAATTGAAGATACCCACCACTTTCTCACCCTGGTTTAAGAAATTTATGGTTTCTCCTTCAGGGTGCACGTCAAGAAATCTAATTGTTTAATTAAACGAATCTAATTATTTAATTGACGAATCTATAATTTTGAAAGAATCTAAACCTTAAAGTGTCTCTGCACAGATTTCGTATAGAAGGAGGTTAGTCACAAATGCACATCACATTGGTTAGTACAGATACTGACGACGACAAAATATAGCTCTTATCCGTTCATCCTGTCGATATCCGGAGTAATCCGAGATGGAACGCGGCAGTGTAGAGTGTACCAACAAACCTATGAATAAACAAATAAGATACACAAAAAAACAAATTATTTACAAAACAGACCGTAGCCACGAAACCGAGTGCAAAGCCACTTTCTGCTTCCGATACTTTTCCCAGTAAATTCCAAAACACCTGCATAACCATCATTAATAATAATAATAATAATCGGATGATTTTTATAGCGTCGTTTTTGTGAAAAATCACCGCAAGGACGCTGTACAAATATTACTTCCTATTCTTATATTACATGTATTCTACGATATATATTTTTTTAACATTTATATTCTTTTTTTGGACAGACTATTTATAGGACACATTATTTATAGACCATATAAAGAGATGCAGTTAAATTAGCAAAACTAAATACGGCTTGGTCTAAGTTTTCATACATGTTAAATTTAAAAAAAAAAGAAGCTAACTGTATTTATTCCTTACGATATATTGCAAGACGCTAACACAAATGACAGAGTGATTGTTTCCATTATATTCAAGAATGTATTTAATCTAAGACAATGAATTACTATCCATATATTTTTAGGTTAAATAACACAGAATACTCTTAACAGAGGGAGCGGTGGGGGAGGACGGTGGCCGGGGGGACCGATCCATGGGGCCCTCAAATCGGGGCGGCGTGACGGAACGGTTGGTATTGGTCTGCACGTATGCCAGGTGGCGCTTGTCGGCCGGCTTCAGGATCTGGAAGGAGCACTTCAGCGTGTCGTCCACTGACATCATTGCACCTGCATTATCGAATTCCTCCCAGTAGTTGGGCGCTGAGAAGTGGGTGGCCAGTTGCATTTTGGCAAAGAACTCATACCTGTCTTTTACCACCTGATGCACCCAGCAAATCAGGTCAAAGTCGTGCTTGTTGGGGAACTTGGCCATTATCTCATGACAGAGGTGAAGGTGAAGCTCGTTCTCGCCCCAGCCGGCGATTTCCTTGTTGGGGTCGGACCACAGCAGGTCGCAGAGCAGCCCTTGGTCGGCTCCTTCCCGGTTGTATACAATATTTTTTACAACCACCGTAGCCCGAATAGCAGTTGTAAATCACTGACTTTTTGGCACTTCACTAGTACATGTGGCCTTTCGACCGATATGTGACCGATGCCGATGCGTTAATTTAGAAGAACGAAGCATATTTCACCTTAAAATATTTGAAATATATTTGGGTTTTTATTATAAACTTGATTTAATCTCGAGACTGCAGCACTAAAATTATGTATTTTTTATAAATGTAACCTAAAAATTAAATTAAATTAAATTATCAAACTAAAAGCGATTATAAAAAGCAGCTGGCAGCTACGAGGGCGCTTAGACTGACTCAAGTGACCTGAAAGAATCCAGTACAAACTGTGCTGGATGGTGTTTAAATCAACAATGAAATAGCCTCACCTTACATCTCCGAACTATGCGTCCCGGAAAACACCAGTCCAAGGCAGTCAACTATTGGATCAGCATCATCATTGGCTATCGAGAGGACCTAAATGCAAACCAGAAAATATTAATTTCGGAGATCGCGCTTTCGGAGTATTAGGGCCTGAGGCTTGGAATGGACTCCCCCGGAACTAAGATGCATAACAAGTCCAACAGAATTTTGATTCAAATTAAAAACTTACTTTCTCTGACTTTTATATCCGTAAATTCAATATACCTTCCTCCAGTACTCATGTAATGCCCACATATCCTTACAACACGTATCTTGTTTTATTAACAATATTCGAAGTCTCACACTTCAATTCGTTTCTTAATGAGGGACGAATCACACATTTAGGAAGATAAATTCTAAAATATACTTTTCTGTTCCAAAACTCGAGCATGAACATTAATAATTTATAAAATAAATACCAAGATTAAATAATATTTCTAATAACATCCGTTTTCCAATATTATGTCCTCTGTAAGTAGAACCGTATATAAATTTTGCTAATTACCAGGTAAGTGTGGTCCTGTATGATATTATCTGCCTGTACTTAAAATTAATAACCTGTATATTTTAACATGGAATCGCGTTCATGGGTCAAATGCATTGCACATATCATTTGCGGCTCGATGAACCGGGAATGCAATTTTTTAGCCATAAGTAGTAATAAAAAAATTCTCTGTAGTTAGTGATAAGATAGAGCATTGAAAAAAAAAATACAGCGCCCTTGAGGTGATTTTTCACAAAAACGGCGCTATGCAAATCATCCAAATATTATTATTATTATTCTTATGAATATTCCTAATTCCACTTGGAAAGCTAATAAAATATCTCATAGCGAAGTGCATAGCATTTTTCGCAATTTTTGATTTATTTAAATGGCAATAAAGCACAATTTAGTTATTTCCGCTACATGATAGACACACGAAACAAATCTGCTGGAAGATGAGTGTTAATTGCGCAACGATTCCCACCCAAGCGCGAGTCAGTCGGGCCCGAGCAGAGTGGAAGACATCAATCAGGGGATTACAATATATACATAAGCACATAACAATACAAATTCCATAAACCAGCGCAAGAATCTCCGATAGAAAATATCATATGTAATTTATGGGTTTCTCCAATTTAATGGCAGCAGTTGTTACAGATTTAAAGCACTCACGTGTTTTCTGAGCATTCAACTTCTTTAGAAAACGTTGGGAGAATTATAAATCTGTGTTTTAAAAGTTTAGAACGAGAGCATCGATAGTCGGGCAGTTGGCAGTTGGCAGTTCGGCAGTTCGGCACTCGGCAGTTCTGTCACGCCATCAATATCGATAGAAGATTTGAATTCGTGCTTTACGCGCCAGTCAGCAGTGGGATGATTAGACCAAATCAAATAATCGCCCGGCTTTGTGTAATCACTTTGTGAACTTCTTCTCCGACCTTGTTTCGGAGACTCGCTAATTCGGTGATCGTGACCGCCGACTGAGACTCTTCTGCTTTACATTTTAAAATTTGGCGCGAGAAAGTCGACGGAGTGTCATTGAGTATACCTTCACCTCCCTAAGGGCTGGCGCTCTCGGTTATCCCACCAATTGATTGAATTAACCGTCGATAGATAGAAAATCTCTTCCACCGTAAAACGGTTATTTCGGTACTTCAATAATAAACGATGTGATAATAACGCCGCCTATTAACGGGAGGTTCGGAAAGTGTGACGTCAGGCGGTGTAAAATTTAAACCCGAAATAATTCCAGTACGTGCCCCGGAGCCCATAGCCGATAGATCAACCCTTCAAACGGTGGCGCCCAATGAGCTTCTGTTCGTCAAAATACCTCGACGTCTCTTTTCGAATGGTATGCTTTTCAATTTCAGCGCCGATCTGTTTGACGAAGTGCCACCTCCCTAGCTCCGTTTGCCGCTTCGGGTCCTACAATCAGTCTTACTGATCCATTTAATGTCTAATTACAAACAGAACTTTCCCAGTAGATAAACATAAAACGTGACTAAAGTCCAAAACTGGAATCAATTTGTAGCAAGTGTTATTGCCGCTCTCCACGTCGCGGGCAAAAGCTCGACTTTTTAGATCAAACCGACAAACCTAAATGTCCCGACAAATGAATGTCTCCGATAAACGACCATCTTGGTAGCGATTCGTGAGGATGTCTTTTTAATATTGTAATAACAACTACCATCCACCTAAATGACATTGTTATCTCCTTTGCTACCTGTTGGGAGTTAAACTTTGGACACGACGCGCGACGGGGGATTTTAATGGGTGTAAATAATCAGTGTAACGGCCTTACATCAATAACCCATAAAGTATTATTATATAATGGAATCTTTAATTGCATGTAAGTACCTACGTAATTAACATATTACCTACTTACACATTTTGTAGGTACCTTACCTACACATCGTAGTAAATCTTTTGGTATTGGTACCTATTTAATATATTTTGTTTATTTGTACTTACTAGTGGCGTGCATTGCCCCTTAACCGAGGCCAGGCTGTAGCTTTGATTATTATTACTCATCACACCATAACGAATGAAACACAAGGTGCTCAAGGCAAATCGCAACTAGGAAATTAGCTGGTGATTTCTGGAAAAACTATTATTTTTTCAAAAATGTGTAAAAAGGAAGACAGGCACAGGTTTTCAGATTTTATATACTGCACGTCACCTATAGCAATTTTTTTTAAATTTTGTCTTTAATAGATGTTTTGATGTAGTGACGAACCCCCGGGGACTAACTAAAAGTAGTAAATCCGTTCGGAATGCAATTACAGGTCTTATTGAATCCCGAACCGGCAATTGAACGACAACTAACTTCCGATGGATTTTAACGCTCCCTTCATGTTGTGTTTCTTTAGTATGTCGTCAAATCAAGGAGATTTATTACCTACCTACCTAGGTAGAGAACATTTAAATTCACACTTTATGAGTTTTTGCTCACCTAACTGGATTGAACGCGGTTGGTGCTAACAAAAAAGGTGTCCAAAGAAGCGAAGCTAGCGGTCTACAATGGAGTGCTGATACCAAACCTGATTTATGGCAGTGAGGCATGGAATTGGCAGAGAAAGGATGAAAGTAAGCTAAATGCCGTAGAAATAAGATCTCTGAGTCGAATGTGTGGTAAAACCGTGCAAGACCGTGTGAAAGCAAGGCTGATGAGTAAGATTAATAAAGGGAGGTTTAGATGGTTTGGGCATGTAGAGCGGATGGGATGAATGAAGAGCCTAGAGTAAGGAGAATATACGAAGCGATGGAAGAAGAAGCAGGAGACACCCGAGGAAGGCATGACACGATCGAGTATGTATGAGACGATGTATGAATGTGAATAAAATAAGAAATGTATGCCAAGATCGAGTTATTTGGCGGTCCGTCCTTTCTGCTTACCCCTGAGGGGAAACGGCGTGATGGTTAGTACTCCATCAATAGTGTTTAAACTAAATATCTAAACTTAAAGTGAAATAATAATGATAATGGTTTTTATTCCAGGATGTGGGGAGAGTAGTGCAATCCCACTTACCCTATAAGGAGTATTTACATAGATACATAGTAATATCAATAGTGTTTAAATTAAATATCTAAACGTAAAGTGAAATAATAATGATAATGGTTTTTATTCCAGGATGTGGGGAGAGTAGTGCAATCCCACTTACCCTATAAGGAGTATTTACATAGATACATAGTAATATCAATAGTGTTTAAATTAAATATCTAAACGTAAAGTTAAATTAAACATAAATGTCTAAACACAAACTTAAATTAAACATGAACATACGAGTATATACAGAAGATTCAATTAAACATACGAGTAGGTAAATACGCAAACATAAAGTTAAATTATATATGAAAACAAAAACATTAGATTGACAAACATATCAAAAAAATCTATTGATCTTTCATGGTTGAGATTGTTGGGGACAATAATAATAATAATAATGTGTATAGCGCCGTTCTTGGTAAAAAATCATCTTAAGGGCATCTTCTAATAAATGCCACATCAATAGAAAAGGAGGATAAAACAGCAACTGTAAAACTATCATCTCTATACTTAAATTTTCTAATGAAACGGTGTTCATCTGAAGCGACCTGCCAGGTAAGTATGTTTTCTGTATCTGTTTGAACATAATTAGATAAAGACTAGGAAGTGATATTTGTACAGCGCCCCGAGGTGATTTTTCACAAAAACGGCGCTATACAAATCATCCAATTGTAATTATTATTAAATTTAATGAATAATAGTTTATCGCGTCCAATAAAGAACACAATATATCATATTGACAAGTGTTTTATAGCTAATAATATTCAGTATAGTAAATACGGCTGTCTGATATTAATGAGCCACTTGCCAAATAAAAAAATAAGTAAAAATCTGCGTTACCGATTGATAGCGAAACCATTATTAATCCGTCGAGTCTTTTTAGGAGATATTTCTCCCAGCCCGACATAGAATCATAAGTCATGTTATCTCATTTTCTACTGTAATGAGATATATATGATTTTAAGTGTATTAGAAAGAGAGGCTTTTTATTTCCATTTTAAAGTTTACCATGCATATTTAAGAACAAATATTATTTATTCTCAAAAAGACTCGAGAGGTTAAATTATTCTCTATGATCGAATCAATTCAATCAACAATGAAATGTCTCATTACCGTCGCTTTAAGCAATAAATGGGTTTAATCCCCCATAAACTCACCCGAGGGTCACTGCAGAGTACAAAGTGGAAGGTCGGGGACACACTCATGGCGGTGCACGTGCAGACTGCGGGCTGAAGTATTATGGTTGCGAAAAAATCTCTATATTCCTAGAATCGCTGCACAGCGCTCAGTGTCCCAAATGTTGTTAGACACGGACAAATGTTTCACATTAGAAGCTCATTCACTGATGATAAATCACTTTCCCAACCTACTCTTAGGAACTAATATACTCCCGTACAATGAGTAGTTCAGAAAGGGAGTTATTGCAATTAAGCTGTTGTGTTGTCAAAATACTGCACGTGTTTTACAAAATATTTCTCTGTTCGAAACATACCAACGTTCTAACATAAAGAAACGTATGAGTTTATAAAATACTTATTGTATTTATTTATTACAAAAAAATTACAAAATTATAACATAATGCATGATATATATGATTTTTTTTCTTATTATTATTCTACTCTCCATAAGTTGGGCTCCAGTAGCTCGTAGTTATGGGAGGAGTAGTATTTATATAACATCAATGTCACACATTTAAAATACTTATATTTATATAGCATCGATGTTTACACATTTAAAATACTTATATTTATATAACATCGATGTTTACACATTTAAAATACTTATATTTATATAACATCGATGTTTACACATTTAAAATACTTATTTTTATATAACATCAATGTTTATACATTTAAAATACTTATATTTATATAACATCGATGTTTACACATTTAAAATACTTATTTTTATATAACATCAATGTTTACACATTTAAAAAAAATTATGAGAACCTTGCTACGATGCACTGTGAAAAAGTCTTTATTATCGCCTTAATATTAATCCTATGGAACAAATAGAAGAGAAACATGTTAACGAATGGTATCATGAATACAATATTCGGTATTTGTCAGCGGAACAAGGGAAGATATCCGGTAGATGGAATCCTTTTTGTCCTGTCATTTAGTCTTCTATAGCCCGATTCGCTACGCCTCGCCGTGACCAATGCCCACTACTGCTGTAATTCTGATATAGTAGGTATTACAGCCAGCGAGGCTATTGTGCCGGACTGGGGACTGGAAACTGAGGACTGGGGACCGGGGACTCTGAAAGAGTTGCATGGGGGGGGGACCTCATATTATTTGGGTTTAATTCGCTTTCAGTACGATCCAGTTTTATCTGATAGCTTGTCCAATGCAGCTGAGATTGGAAATGGGGTGGGCAGTGCAGATGCGGAGGGGTTCTCAAATTTTAATTCGATGTGTATAATAATAATAATAATAATAATAATTGGATGACTTGTATAGCGCCGTTTTTGTGAAAAATTACCTCAAGGGCGCTGTACAAATATTACTTTATATTCTTTATCCAATTATGTACAAACAGATACAGAAAAACATACTTACCTGGCAGGTCGCTTCAGGTGAACACAGTTTTATTTGAAAATTTAAGTATAGAGACGATAGTTTTACAGTTGATATTTTATCCTCCTTTTCTATTGATGTTACATTTATTAGAAGATTGGTGGCACAAGAAGAGTTGGTATTTATTGAAATGTTTATAATTTAGTACTGGAAAATATTTATTAAAATGACCTTAAAAAGCGTCAGAAGCTTTTAATAGATATTAACACTTTTTATTTATTTTTACACTTTTAGTTATTTACAGTGTTGCGGGCTGTGGACGCATTTGCGCACCGATTCGTGAATTTTTTAAACTTTTTCTATGTAATGAATAGGTAAGCACTAACCGGCTAGCCTAGCTAAGCAATTTAGGGGTGCATTTCTTCAATTTATGGATACGATTGTCTGAAACGATGAGTTTTAAGTTTAGTTCTCAGTTCTGTCGAGTGTATTGTTGTGTAAAGAACGGAAGGGGATGGGAAAGGTTAGGTTGGAGGAAAGCCCCTAAGTTGGAAAGCCAGTGTGGTGTAAACTGGGAGTGTCAGGGAGAGGGGAAACGGGGAAGAGGAAAGTTGGGTTACAGGGGAAGTTATGGGAGACAATTACAATCTGCAGGACTTACCCTGGAGGTGGTTTCCTCGATGTTGAAGTCTGCTCCGGACATTAGCCTAGCTCAGATCGGCAGGGGACATCAACTTCTTATCATACAGGGCGCGAATCGATCGCAATCTTATAATTGGGTTGAGGGCGTTTCTATTTCTACGTTAAATTAGTACAGGGAAGTGTTTTCATACTCGGTGTTTATTGCAACTCAGACAAACATGATGGGTTAAGAATAATCGTGTAGACAGTAAAAAAAGGGTCTTAATCTAGCTAGGATTCTATTGTAATCTCTCTCTCTTTCTGATTGGAATCTCTAACCGAGTTATGCAGATGAAATAATAATAATAATAATAGTTGGATGACTTGTATAGCGCCGTCTTTGTGAAAAATCACCTCAAGGGCGCTGTACAAATATTTCTTAACTAATTATGTACAGACAGATACAGAAAAACATACTTACCTGGCAGGTCGCTTCAGATGAACACAGTTTTAGAAAATTTAATTATAGAGATGATAGTTTTACATGGTTATTTGTTTCTCCTTTTCTATTGATGTTACATTTATTAGATAATCGGTGGCACAAGAAGAGTTGGTATTTATTGAATTATTGGTATTAATTTTTAGGACTGAAAAGTATTCATAAAATGAATTTTAGGACTCGAAAATATCTATAAAATTACTTTACTCGGCGTAAGAAGCTTTTAATAAATATTAACGTTTTTATTTTTTTATTTTTTTTTTATTTTTTATTTTAAACTTTGGATGTTTACAGTGTTGCGGGCTGTGGACGCATTTGCGCACCGATGCGTGAATTTTTAATTATATTTTTTTTTATTTTATGACTTTAGGTAAGTACTAACCGGTCAGCCTAGCTAAGCAATTTACAGGTGAATTTATGGATACGATTGTCTGAAAAGATGTGTTTTAAGTTTACTTCTGAATTCTGTTGAGTCTTTGATAATTCTTAAGTCAATTCTTAAGTAAGAAACAAGGGATTAAATCAACACATTATGGGCAGATGGGAATTCAGCTTAAATGGTGCTCTGGTCGAATGGCGGCGGGGGCTGGTGTTGACGCCAAGGCCGGAGATCTTCACACTGAGTTTAATGAGTTGTTTATATTTAGTAAGGCACCATGTTGAGTGTTTTGACGGCAAGAGGCAAGTCTAGCTGCGGGTGTCAGCCCGCCTGCATTGTACTTGCTCGTAAATAAATAATAACAAAAATGGCCGCATCTTTTTCAGAGACGCAGTTATCTCTTCGGGTTCTAGACGGGAAGTGTGAAGCGCAGCAAGGAGCGATCCCAAACCGCCGTGGGCGCTCGCGTCGCTTGCTCCTGTTTTGTTAATTTATGATCTGATTGGTTTAATTGGGCGCTCGCATCGCCTGATTGGTTAATCTATGGAGGGAATTGATGTGGTTGCTTGCCAGGCTTATTTGCCAAGACGAGTAGCTAGAACTCATCTCAGGGTCAACATTTTGTTACATAACAGTATACATATATTTTACTTGCAATATTTGATGCAATTGACGAAAAATTCGATACCGACAAAACCTGTGTTGATTTCCAATGTAATTTAGAATCGTATCATGTTTAACAATAAAGTAAAGTACCTACGTAAAAACGGTGGTTCTAGGGAGAGGTCGGGCTACGAGCGGCTGCGACGAGTAGTGGATAGGTTGGGTTACTGGAAAAAACAAAGGTTTTAGCACAATACGTAACTACCCCCTCTTTAATGAAAAAATGTTGTTGTCAATCTATCAATCTCCCCGACTTGGAGGTAATTGGGTGACTGGGGAAACGTTTACATATTTCCGCGTAAAAAATAAATGATTTTGCAATTTTTCTTGAAAATAGAGTAAATGTTTTGGCGCCGTTTAAACGAAACTAAACAGTTGGGTGTAAAAATCTCGCTTGTCCTCCAAACAAATACAGTTTGTGGGTTCCTCTGCTACTGGCCTCTATGACTCTATGGGGTTATGTGGCTATGTGGCTATGGTGGAAGCTGTGTATCGGAATACCATGAGAAGTGAGGGGAGACTTAAATTAAATATTTCGCCTTGATCAACGTTCACTGATACAATAGTTATTTTCAATGGCGTGCAGTCAAGGCATGACTGCATTCCAATTTCCTACCCAGCAGTTTATTATATCTTGCTATACGTCAAATTATTGCAACGAATCAACGCAGTTCACGCTACCCTCACCCTCATCACTATAAGGCAGTCCGCTTAATATCGGCCACTCGATACCTCCTTCACATTTTTTTAAATTGTTTTTTTTTTTATAGTGTATGATTTGATACTGTGCATAAATTGATAAGGAACATAAAGGATATTATGATATTCTGCAGCCCTCAGAAATGTATTCACGCGATCAGTGTTGATTTATTCAGACGAAATCATGATGGTCGTCACTATAAGTCGTATTTTGGAAACTGTTGCTTTTTGTTATAAATATTTTTGTAAATTTTTTTTTTATTGACGGATAAACTGTCCAATTACATAAGATACATAACACGAAATGAAATACACAAGAGTTATAGAAAAATAAAGCATATAAATAATACCTGAATGAATCCAACGACAAAATATACATTCAAGTCAAAGCTGTACAAGATTTTGGTAGAGCCTAGATTTTTAGACATTCTACATGATAATCTTTGCGGTTTAATTTCGTAAAGCCTGACAAAAATCATTTAGACTATTAACAAAAATGTCGAAGCCCTGGCTTGAGTATACAAATCTCGACATTCTAGACAGTGGAGAATGGTATTCATTATTTTACTAATTTATGAACCTACAATAATTATGTTTTTATTTTATTTTTATTTTATGTGTGAATATATATATTATTGTGTTCTGTTGAAAATAAAGTGAAATATTTTTTTCCACGTAGGTTATATTTAATTAACTACAAACCTCAGGGGGTCGGCATTACACGAACTCCCCCCACATGCACAGACATGCATAGCCAACTCTCTGCTAGGGGTGGATGGAATGCACATTTGATCAATTGCTATGATTAGATTCAATATATAGATTTTAAATCGTAATATTTATTTTGATATTTCCGTTTCTATTACGAAATGGTTACAGTCGTTGAATTATTATTAATAGTTACTTGCATATTTTTTTCAGGCGTTTTGTAAAACCGACTTCCATAAAAATACCATTTCCTTTTTGAGCATGGCAGATATAATTAATTACCTACTGAATATTCATATTTTTATAATTTCGTTCCAAGCTAATAAAAATATGTCACCACTACTCATTCACAGACCACTATTACGACATTCATCATTCTAGAAGTAATCCAATAGTTCCACCTACTACCATGACAATCCTTGCTCAAAGACAATTTTCATAATTAGGTTCAAAAATGTTCAACATCATACCCGATATATGGAAATCGAAAAGTACAATTGCTCTGCACACATTAGTCTATGATTGCCTTCTTTGCTTAGGGACAGTCAAAAGCGAACATATGCCGACTGACAGTTTATTCTTTCATTTATTTTTTTATAATTAGAAACATATACATTACTGGCGCTTTGGCCTTATTTCATGGTTTGATTTACTTAACTGAATTTATGTTATATTATTTGCGCTTTTTGGGAAAAGATTACGATGGCTCAATGGATTTGACTCCTTTCAGTAACAATGAGAATGAAGTGTCAAGTACCAATATTGCAGTTATATATAAAGATTTTAACTGGATTAAAACCCTAACCGAGGAAAGTAAAAAGGACAAACATTTGGTTATAAACAATTTACTAAAGCTGCTTTTTGTACTTACTGGATAAAATAAATTTAATATGTTGTTAGCTATTTACTACGCCCTTTTAGGGCTGCATCGACGAGTTTCGTCGTTGGCTCATAAAGCTGAGTGATACGTAACTCAATTTATCAATGTTACTAAATAAAATTATCTCTTTTAGTGCTCAATTTTAAACGTTTTTTTTCCTCATAGTACCAACCAGTACCCATCAAACTCATATACATATTTTTTTAATCAATCAATAACATCATCGTCTTTGTCCGCCGCTCAGACGCCGACTAATCTAGAAGACCTTCGGGATTTAGTCATGAACAAAACTAACAAATTGGAAAAAAAAACAAGATGACATTATGAAACAAAATAATAAAATACTTGAAAGTATTCAGTTCATGAGTGCGCAGTACGAGAAATAACTAACCAGAATCCGCGAGGTTGAGCTCCGTAATGATGAGCTTTCAACAAAGAACTCCGCTTTGGAAGCCAGGATTGTGGTGCTCGAAAATGGCGCAGAATTCCAGGAACGAACCCCCAAGGTAAATAATTTTGAAATTAGAGGTATCCCAAAAACCGAGGGTGAAATTTTGAAAGACGTTATTTTTAACATTTCCAAAAAACCGGGTCTCTCATTCAATAAAACGAATTCGATGGTGGTCAATTATCATGAAACTAAAGTCTAATCTCGCAAGAAATCAGCTTTTGTCTGATGGGAAAACATTCAACAAAAATAATACCAAGAGAGAAGACAAACTCAAAACGTCGAACATCGGTATTGCCGGTCCCCGCTTGGCGATCTATGTTTCAGAATAACTGAAATTTCGTTCAAATCACCTACGAGTATATTTCAAAACCCGACAAGTGGCCAAAGACAAAAAATACAGATTTACCTGGATTAAAGCGGGACAAATATATGTTCGGATAGACTAGCATTATTATTCAGGTATTTTCTAATTTCGAGTGCTTCTAAGTTATCCAATTTTTTGTTTTTATTGTTACGGTGAAGAAAGGGTGCTTCCGAAACCGGTAGAGTTTTAATAAAATAAAAGTGGTCTACAACAAATTTATGTATTTTTTATTGTAAATTATGCCGAGCCACAAACTTAATGCTTTTACATTAACTTTGTGGCTAGGATTATTTATGTCTTCTCACCGAAAACGGCTTCATTCAGACAATCAACACTCCTACTCGTAAACGGGGTGCGACTAATTCCTGTCCACTTCATTGGCTCATTTTTTATTCAAACGTTGATTTCCACTATACTACAGCCCTCTGCCTCAAAGTTAAACCTCCCCCAACTGCAAAATTGAATACTTCCTTCGGATAAACTACATGAATTACCTTGAGGACTTGCGTTCAGCAAACTGGCAAAACGTATTTGACCATATTGACACGAACATTGCGATTAAGGAGTTCACTTGTAAACTACATTCATGTGCCGGACATAGTTAATTTATATGTAAATTTTACGAAAATTTAGTATTAAAATGTTTAATTTTAAATAAATCGTAAAAGTCACGTGGCATCACACTAAGCACGATGAAGCAACATTTCCTGGCGTAAAGATAAAGAATAAGATAACGAGCACTTCTCGTCTACGTTTCTGTATCGGACGTCCCGTCTCCCAGATTATTCCGACGCGGCCATTTTTCGTCTTCGTATTTATATATAAGAATTTTATGTTTTGTTTGTTAATATATGTAACGGGCGGTGTGGCGAGCTTGTTCGCACCAGACCGCTCAAACTGAAATGACTGAATAAAAAGCGTTGGACTTGTCGGGACCACCGGCGGTCCGCGCTTGGTGGGAGCCTGCAAACGCCAGTTTGCGGCAGTTAGCATTCGACCGCCAGCCTGACAAGTACTCCTCTCTGCCCGCCGCCCGCTCTGACTTCTGAACCACTCGCCTTGTTTCACTCTGACCACTGCTTACCTCCATCGGACTACTGCCTCGGACTGGACCCAATAAGCAACTGCCTCGGACAAGATTAACAAAAGTCGTTGTCGTCAGTACCGTTCCTCCTTGCAAAAGGAACGGTAGGAGAGCTATCTCCCCCCCCACGAGCCTCGCTCCGTAGATTGGGATCAGTTGGCCTCTTTAGTTCGCTGGTGTACCAGATTACGTCTAGTACAGTTTCTGAGTAACGTTTTCTCGTGCCTAACCCGAAGAGTCGCTAGTGACCGATAACGGGACATTTTTCCAACCCCCGCCAATCCTACCGCTTGCCCGGAGACGGTCTCGGCCCTTGGCTTAATCCTTGATTGGCTGGACCGCTCGGCGGCCTAGCAAAGTGGCTCGATTCATTGTAAACCTAGTAAATGTATATTGTTTTCAACGTTTTCCGAGAATGTGGTAAACAGAAAACATCTGGTAATTAAGTTCTATACCCTGTCAATTTTAATTATCTTATAAACCGGCGGCAAAGTCCCAGTACCCAACTTTACACGCCATTATTTTTGTGAAAATAATTATTATGTGTTTAATACAAATCTGGTGAAGAGCAGGAGAGGCTTAATCGAATCTTGAAGTCGAGATCCACAACCTAATTCTTTAATTTAGTCGATTCGATATTATCTCTGTCTTCCGCAGTTCACGGAATAACTCGGGGTAAAAATGATTCGCTAGACCGGGCGTCGGTTACACGGTACCGCAACCGAGTACAAAAGAAAAAAAAAGAAAAAGCGAGCGAGCAGAGTCAGAGACAAGTCTACGGCGGATTGAGACACTGCCAACAGAGGAAATAGACGAGGTTATAAAAGGAGGTACTGCATGGTGGTGGATTGAGGCTATCTGGTGCCGCTAGGCGCCTGTTTGCGACAACTGCCTTTCTCAAGGCAAAAAACGACAAAAATAATTTTCTGCTTCTGATTTCAGATCAAGCTCGAAATTACTTCCCCACGGCACGAACTACCCGCATTAACAATGGACATCACCATGAGAACGAAATCCAGCAGAAGACTCCTCAGCAAGTCAAGACACTGCAGGAAATTAAAACCAAAGACAGAGGTAGAACTTCCGCAAAAATTCCCAGAAGGAGCCATTGGCTACGACATAAACCCCATAACCAATGAGGTGTTTTTTGTGTTCCCAAGAGTACCATCCCCGACGCCCGGACCTAGCACGGTGACAGAAACCATGATGGAGGAGGAATGGAAAAGAACACCGCTGCAAAACGCCCCCACTCGCCACCCAAACCCAAAATTTAACCTCGTACATAAAAATAAGTACGAGACACTCCAAGAGGAAGGCGACGACAAGACAGCCTATACAGTACCGCCACCAAAGAAACACTCAACAAGTGGGCCCCCCAAAACATCAAGACACCGCGGCAGCACCCACGGCAACGAAGAGCTCAAGAGTGCCGCCCGTAACCATGACCATAGGCAACATGACACACGGGCAAATCACCGAAGAGGTGAAAAAGAACATAGGTGCCGCGACGTCCAACTTTCGATTCAACAAGGGCGGCAAAATCAGTGCCGTGGTGAGCTCAGTAGAAGCCCACACACAGATGACAACCGCACTCAGGGGCGAAAAGAAGGCATTCCATACCTTCACTACAGAGGAAGATAAATTAAAGAAAACAGTTATCAGAGGGCTGTCCAAAATACCCAGAAGAAATTATGGAAGATCTGGAAGCGCAAGGCTTCCCAGCCCAAACGGTGATCCAGATGACTACCTCAGGGTCTGGATACCCACTCTACTTAGCCCACTTCGGCCAAGAAACAAACATGGGCCACATGAGGACCACAGTGGTCTACCTGTGCCAGTGCAGAATCTCAATGGCCAAGTACAGGAGTAAACACCTGCAATACGGCACCAAATGCCACAGATGCCAGAATTTCGGACACGGGTCCAGAAATTGCGCTCACCCAGCACGCTGTGTGAAATGTGACGGAGCACATCCCACAGCAGATTATGCCAAAACAACTCAAGAAGAGCCGGCCAAATGCTGAAACTGTGGTGGAGAGTACCCAGCCAACTACAGCCAATGCCCAAAGAGAGTGGCGTACATAGCAGCCCTCGAACAAAGGCAGAATAACGCCCAAAGGCGTAGAGTTCCGGAGCCTAGGGCTCAAATAACGACGGCCAGATTAGACGGCCAATCCTGGGGTAATGTAGCAACGGGGGAGCACCAATCCAACCTGAACCGGAACAACACAGAGAGCCTCAGCCAAAAAATGAGCAAAGACAAAGACCTACAACCGCAAATAACTCGGATGACGAAGACATAATGTCACTCCTCCGAGGACTCATCAGAAGACGCGGAAGACTCGCGACCTGCACTTCGAGAACCGAAAAGATAATCGTCCTCATGGAACTCCTCACGGAGACCATCACCGGATTGACGAGGTCCAGAACAGCAGCACCAACGAAGAAAATTAACATGTTTTCTTTCGGAATTTTTTCCCTTAGGAACCTAGGATCACGGAAATGAAAGAGGATGCAGCTAACGATAAAAAAATGCTTTTTCCCAATTTTTTCCCACAGAAATAATAGATCAGCAGAATCCAGAGAGGAAGCAGCCTACAAATGAAATATTTAACATCATTAAAATTAAAGAGGTAAAATTAGTAAATAGTTCAGAACTAAATGTTTGTTTTTTCACCATTCTTTGCTTAGGGTTTTTTATCTAGTTAAAACCTTTTCTCTAAAAATTCATGTAATGTAAAATAAAATCAGTCAAGTAAATAAAACCATCAGATGGTGATAGTAGTAAGACCAAAGAGCCGCAGTAGTAGTTAGTTAGAAACATGATGGGTATTGCCATAAGCCCCAGCTAGTAAGAGGATTACGAAAGAATCCGTAAAATCAAAAAAAAATCAGAGCTCAACACTGGACCGACCTTCCGCCTTCGCCTGCCACTTCACTGGACCCTTCTGACCGACTTGGACTCCTTCTCTTCACCCCTGGCTCTCTCCTACCTTAGTTAAAAGTCGTTCGCCTTTCTCGAGGCGCCCCCCCCCCCCTTTCTCATCCCTCCCTGCCATTCTAGACAGCCAGTTTAGACTCACGCCTTTTATTATTATTATTATTATTATTATTATTATTATTATGATTATTATTATTATGATTATTATTATTATTATTATTATTATTATTATTATTATTATTATTATTATTATTATTATTATTATTATTGTTATTATTATTATTATTATTATTGATATTATTATTATTATTATTATTATTATTATTATTATTATTATTATTATTATTATTATTATTATTATTATTATTATTATTATTATTATTATTATTATTATTATTATTATTATTATTATTATTACTATTATTATTATAACAGGTTATTCTGTACTATTCTTTATTAGGTATTATTCTGTAGGTTTCTTACATTTTATTGTTTAATAATGTGTTTATGTGTGTATAAAATAAACATATTTTGGTGATTCCGGCACCGAGCTGTAATCTCGTGAAAATGGATTGGGATTGCAATATTAATATTTATAGAATGTCATGGGGTTAATTGTGACTGAATTAGACGGAGCATCGCCTAACTGCCGTAAATGAAGACTGGAGACTGGAAACTGGAGGTAGGTTCAAGTAGCAACCGGCGACCGGTCACGTAATACGTAATAAGATATTTATCCGTTTTCGTTTTCTAGGAACGATATCGCAATATGATATTCTTGCGAAGGCTTTGTTTTTCTATTATAAACAACAGAGCGTATTTTAATGTTTTTACTTGGAATATTTTCGTTCGCCTTTGTATCCGCAATAATTCTAGGTAGCGTTATATATTTTTGTTATATTTCGATTTCTTTACTTAAAAGCAAATAGTAAGAGAAATATCATATCATTATTTCTGTAATATTACGAATACCATCTTCGTGTTTCTTTCTGCCGAGGTAGTAATATTGTGAAAATATTTGTAATACAATGATCATTCGATTGAACGTAATAAAATTATAGGTTTTGTACTTATTAGGGAAATACGTACAGCGTATGATTTGGACATATTTCTTGCTCACGTACAGCTAATAATGTTGGCAGATACAAACTTATCTATTCCAGAATAATACATTATTCCAACACAAATGATGTTCCAACATTTTTCGCAAAAATTAAGGGTATTTCTGATCACCAATGCTTCAAAACACTCAATAAATAGTGTATTGTCAATGATATGCACTTTAATATTGAGAAATGTTGCACTTTCAATTTTAGTCGTAATAGAAATACAAAGAACTTTTCCTGTGTTATTAGTATTACTACTCTTAAAAAAATATCTTCTCTAAGAGATCTAGGAATCGAGAAATAAAATGAATTAAGAAAAGGACGCTTAGATGGTTTGGGCATGTAGAGCGAATGAACGGAGAAAGGACTGTAAGAAGAACATATCACCTCTATCTCCAAAAATGTTCTCATTGAACAACAGCATGGATTTAGATCTGCTAAATCTACCACAACAAATTTATTTTCCTTTACTGATACCATTATTAACGCTCTGGACGATAACTCCCAGGTTGATGTTCTTTACACTGACTTTTCTAAAGCTTTTGATAAAGTTAATCACTCAATTATTATTGCAAACTTTAGGCTATCGGTATTATCGTTATTAATTATTTTAATCGATACTAAAATAATTAATTGTATTATTGACTCACCTTCTTTATTGCAACTCATTCAGTTCAACATTTCTTGCCGTTGACTGAGAAAAAATGAATCGCTTTTCCTCAATAAACACTCTACTAATTATGGGTACCATTCTCCACTGTCCAGATTGTCAAGATTTGTTAACTCAAGCCAGGGCCTTGAAATTTTTGGTACCAGTGTTAATGACTTTTATAGGGCTTTACGAAATTAGAACTCGAAGATTATCATTTAGAATGTCTAAAATAATGGACTCTACTAAAACCATGTTCAGGCTTTGACTTGAATGTTCTCTCAAATGTATATTTTAGTTATTGTTTATTAGATCGAGTTGTTTGGCGGTCTGTCCTTTCTACCTACCCCTGCGGGGAAACGGCGTGATGGTTGTTTTACAAATATGAAAAAATTGTTAAAAAAAATGCTAAGAATGTTATATTTTAAATTTTGTTTACATGACCAACTCAGATCATGCGACGTATGTCTTAAATACTACAACATTAATTTACTTAATATTAGAAGTCAAATAAGTGATTTAATATGTTGTACAAAATAATTCACGATAATCTAGATACTATATTAGATAGTTTCTCTGGACCGCCACAAGCAGACGTCAGCATATCATTGATAACTCCCCAATAAATATTTCGGGAAGTGACATTACTCCCAAGACGTGTGTTAAATTACTCGGTGTCAATCTGGATGCAGACTTTTCTCTTAAAAGTCAAGTAAACAGAACTGTAAGTACAGGGTTCTTTCAATTAAGGCAAATAAAGGCAGTACGGAGAAACCTGCCAACAGAGGCAACTAAACTGCTTGTCAATTCGTACGTTGTGTCACGTCTAGATTATTTGCAACGGAATATATGCGAGTCTCCCCAAATACCAAATTAACAAATTGCAATCAGTATTCAACGCTGCAGCAAGACTTATCACCGGCGTATCTAAATATTCTCACATTTCAGAGCATCTCAAAAATCTACACTGGCTCAAATGTCCTGAAAGAATCCAGTTCAAGCTCTGCTGGATGGTATTTAAGTCACTTAACGGAATGGCTCCGGCTTACTTATCAGAACTGTGTATTCCCGAAAATACCAACTCACGGCAGTCCACCCTTAGGTCAGCAGCGTCATCAGCTATCGGCAGGTTGAAGGAACCAAAGCGCACACCTAATACTAAGTTCGGTGATCGTGCTTTCGGAGTGTCAGGACCTAAAGCCTGGAATAAACTGCCGCATGACTTAAGAATTATCAAAGACTCAACAGAATTCAGAAGTAAACTTAAAACACATCTTTTCAGACAATCGT
This sequence comes from Halesus radiatus, assembly GCA_022606495.2. Taxonomy (NCBI): domain Eukaryota; kingdom Metazoa; phylum Arthropoda; class Insecta; order Trichoptera; family Limnephilidae; genus Halesus; species Halesus radiatus. Next base: position 202,674 of record JAHDVE020004418.1, on the reverse strand, counting down.
ATCCATAAATTCACCTGTAAATTGCTTAGCTAGGCTGGCCGGTTAGTACTTACCTAAAGTCATTAAATAAAATAAAAATATAATTAAAAATTCACGCATCGGTGCGCAAATGCGTCCACAGCCCGCAACACTGTAAACAACCAAAGTGTAAAATAAAAAAATAAAAATAAATAAATAAAAACGTTAATATTTATTAAAAGCTTCTTACGCGTGTAAGGTAATTTTATAGATATTTTCGAGTCCTAAAATTCATTTTATGAATACTTTCCAGTCCTAAAATTAATACCAATAATTCAATAAATACCAACTCTTCTTGTGCCACCGATCATCTAATAAATGTAACATCAATAGAAAAGGAAAAACAAATAACCATGTAAAACTATCATCTCTATAATTAAATTTTTCTAAAACTGTGTTCATCTGAAGCGACCTGCCAGGTAAGTATGTTTTTCTGTATCTGTCTGTACATAATTAGTTAAGAAATATTTGTACAGCGCCCTTGAGGTGATTTTTCACAAAAACGGCGCTATACAAGTCATCCAACTATTATTATTATTATATTATATCTTAGCAATATTGAAATAAATGTACCTAATTCCTATTATTTAAGATGCCACAGCATATTCCACCTAATGTGACATATTCCGAAATAATATTTATATATATATATAGAGATTCCTTCTTGTACTATGTTGATCAGACGCGACGGTACGCCAGGTTTTTGTTGATCCGTTAGAATTTGTTTATCCACCCTAATTTGTTGATCTATTACCGAAGCAGGCATATATACGTTGATCCAAAAGATCAACTTTCCTCATTTTTCGATCACATATACCATACATGTTACACTTTTTCCCTTTGTTGATCCGATTTGAAAGAACCAATCAGGGCGCTTGTTTGTCAAAGGCGTGCACGTGGTTCTTTACTGTGCTCATTTGTTGATACGATTTAAGCGAACCAGAGTGCTTTGCTTATCAACTCGTACATCTGGTTCTTAACGAGTATAGGTACCGGCGCCCCGGGAACGATTCATTAGATGAACACTACCTCGACGATTTTTTTTTTGTGAATATCGCACAAGAGTCCCAACTGCTTCTAACTAGGGAGATTCAATTTCGGAGGCCGGTGTAGCACCGCCGCCCGGGAACCATTTAATGGATAACCAACACCTTTACTATAGGTCACCCCAAGTGATTCGCAATGTTTGGTGACTTATGATTGATGATTTTTCTACGTGAATACAGCACAAGAGTCCCAATCGCATAAGAGTCCCAACCGCACAAGAGTCCCAACTGCTTTCAACCTGGGAAATTCAATTTAAAAGGCGGTGTAGGTACCGCCACCCCGGGATGTAATGGATAAGCAACACCTCTAACATAGGTCACCCCAAGCGGTTCGCTATGTTTGGTGACTTAGCAGGGGTGCTTGGGTTCATGGGGGGTTAAGTTTGTGCAGGTCTTAACAGTAGAGTTTGTATGAAAGGATATATGATTTTTCTAAGAGATTTTCGCACAAAAGTCTCAACTTAAGTCGCTCCACTAACCTCTCGGGAATTTAGATTTAGGCAACGCCCCCCAAAAATAGTTCTAAAGACCTAAAAAGTTTGACATATTGATAATTTCACGAGCTTTAGCAGATATAGTAGAATGATTAGTTGAATTACTTTGGGAGAGCCAGTCCATGTTTGGAATATTATAGTCGCCGATTAGCAGCAGTCTGGCTTCGACGTCTTCAGTGTGATTTTGATATATTTCTTTAGCTGATCCAGGTGGAATGTATGCACATCCAAGAACAGTTTTACTTAGATTCGTCTTGATTAGATCAAACAGCTGTTCGATGTTTTTGTGAGTGCATTTCAGTCTGGAAGAATTTATAGATTTGGAGACAGATATTAAAACTCCATCACCTCTTGATATTGCACAATTTAGTCCTCTGTCTCAAATGTGTCAACTATGTAATAAGATAGAGTGTCCTACTATTACTTAAAAATACATAATAATGATTGGGCTAATTATATTATGTTTCACTTGTGTCTCTTGTTTACATTGTATTGAGTATTATTGAGTGAGTTTTTGTAATTTCATGTTTTGTGTAATAATGATTGGGCTAATTATATTATGTATCACTTGTGTCTCTTGTTTACATTGTATTAAGTATCATTGAGTGAGTTTTTGTAATTTCATGTTTTGTGTAATAATGATTGGGCTAATTATATTATGTATCACTTGTGTCTCTTGTTTACATTGTATTAAGTATTATTGAGTGAGTTTTTGTAATTTCATGTTTTGTGTAATAATGATTAGGCTAATTATATTATGTATCACTTGTGTCTCTTGTTTACATTGTATTAAGTATCATTGAGTGAGTTTTTGTAATTTCATGTTTTGTGTAATAATGATTGGGCTAATTATATTATGTATCACTTGTGTCTCTTGTTTACATTGTATTAAGTATCATTGAGCGAGTTTTTGTGATTTTATGTTTTGTGAAATTTTTGTATATTTACTGAGTTTTTACAAATGAATTGTTATCACATAAGTGTGAACATCTGTAAAAACCCAGTATGAATAAAAAACAAAATTAACAGAAATTATCCGAAAGCGCACGCATGTAAAAATACTACTCGTATTTTAATTATGCAAGAAATAACTATACGGCTATTTTCTCCAAAAAAACTCTGTTCTAATACCCATTGAGTTTAAATATTATGGCGTTCTCCGCTCTCAATGTGAGGAACTCTCTCTCGGAATTCCCTTTACATAAACTCTCGAGTTATTCAGCTTCCTAAGTGACACCTTTTTTGAACACATCCCATAAATTAATAAAACATTTACATGGAATAATAAATAGATATATTCAAATTTGGTGTTGGCCACTAAGTTGCGTGGCACCACTCACGCATACTATTATATGGGTACTATCCATGTATGTATTATACTCGGGCCGTGCTAAGTTGCGTGGCACCACTCACGCATACTATTATATGGGTACTATCCATGTATGTATTATACTCAGGCCGTGCTAAGTGATCGGCCATCGGCCTCTCCTCTCCGTGACACCAATACAAGGACAGATTTGAATAATCAAATGTTTATCTGCGTATTAAGCTCTAACGTCGGCAATACAAACTACTGTTTTTATACAATCGATAAATAATATTCTTAAATTAGGCTGACGGGACTTCAATATCGTAAAAGTCTAAATATTTCCCGGCTCTTACAGTAAAACCCATTCTAGTATATCGTCTGCGGTCTCATGGCATCTATTGACGGGAGGTGGTTCAAGATACTTTAGGTCAAAAATATTATTTTTGAACTGAATTACAGATATTTGTTTAGAGAGCTTTGGTAAGCAAGCGAGGTAAGTAAACTTCTGAAATCCTATTGTCAATTAAAATAAATTATAAAGATTTGTTTTTTGTCCACTGACTAGTTATATGCACCTGATATTGAATTTTTTAGACCGAGTAAAATATATTTTATAAAGCAAAAAATAATTTGTCAAATAAAAATAAGGATGACAAATAAAAACTTACAATAATATCGTTATCTATTTAGCTTTCATTTAAATTATGTATTATTCATTAAAATTTCAACAGCACTCTGATATTAAAGGTACAGGGTGTTAAATAAATAAATAAAATCCATTTAACCAATTTAAAATTCAATCTAACACCGATATATAAATAATGTGCTTTCTGGTCTATTGACAAAAAAAAATATTAATTTTATTCTGAAAGGCCTTTTTGTGGAAGTGTTTTACGATGTTAGCCATTATCAATGATACATGCAATCGGCAGCTGCATAGTAAACAACTTTAACTACAAATAGTAATTTCAATATTGCGATTATTGACGGCGCGTTTTGAAAATCATAAAATACTATTAATCTCCAATTACTCGAAATATACAAACTCAATTAGATAAAACGAATTTTTGAAATTGAACTTCCTCCCAGCAAATAAAGCATTCGAAAGACGCCATCTGAGTCTTGGGGGACACCATTGTAATCCGGTCTTTGTGTGATTTGTGAAAAAAATGAAATTTCTACATTTAATAGTGTCATTTACAAAAATATGCGCATTGTGATGCTTCAAGGCGGAGATGGGCTTTTATCCGGTGATTTGTGGTCCTGTCCCCCATCCCAGCATCTATTGTGAGGAACACTTCTCTGTCAGATGACGATCCGAAACGGTCGCTGAATAGGGAACCTCTCCGTTAACTAGCTATAGTCTTGTCGAGTCACTCTGTCCGTCAGTACTCTGTACTCAGCAGTCTAGCTATTAACTAGCTATAGTCGTGTCGAGTCACTCTATCCATCAGTACTCTTTACTCAGCAGTCTAGCTATTAACTAGCTATAGTCGTGTCGAGTCACTCTATCCATCAGTACTCTTTACTCAGCAGTCTAGCTATTAACTAGCTATAGTCGTGTCGAGTCACTCTATCCATCAGTACTCTTTACTCAACAGTCTAGCTGTTAACTAGTTATAGTCGTGTCGAGTCACTCTGTCCATCAGTACTCTGTACTCGGCAGTCTAACTGTTAACTAGCTATAGTCGTGTCGAGTCACTTTGTCCATTAGTACTGTGTACTCTCTAGTCTACCAGAGTCCAGGAGTGAACCCACTCCCAAAGTTTAGCTGGGCTCTTCTGAATCATGGATCAATCATAGAGACAGGGAAGATGCCAATTTGATATTCCTACCTGTGCACATGTTTTAATTTTTATTTATTTATTTATTGTATAATATACGCCCTATATGGGCTTTTACATATAAAGTTAGTTATAATAAACAGGTGCAAAACACATCACAGTAGATTCAAAGATAATAAATCGAACAAATACAGGAATAACATAGTGATTTTCGTACTTAATTAGATTAAATTCGTGTATTGTGTGTCATTTGATGATGAAGTGGGTAACCTTGACACTGCACATAAAACTAGCCGATGACGTTAATAAATTACGTTAATTACCTGAAGGACATTGAGGACATGGAGGGACAAAGGAGAGCGATATCCGTTAGAGCAGGTATGCTGTCAAAGCGTTTTCACCTTTGCAGCGCAAGCGTCAAAAGGATGCTGTTCAACATAATCTGCACATCTCTGTATACGTCTGAATAATGGGTGCATTACACTGCATCACGATGGCAAAAGTTAAAGTTACCAACAATAATGCATATAGCTAACTATTCCGTCTACCGAGATACCGCAGCGCTACAGAATGAAGTGTACAGGGCGAGTGCACTCTTTCAGGGCACTTCTCCGCCACCTCATAGGAAGCCTATAGTACGAAGAACGCCAATCCAAGAACACCACCATTACTGCCCCGACTGCATGGATGGAGTATCCCTTGATGGCCCTTTGGAGACGGGAGACCGTCAAATATCCACCATAAACTCGTTCATTTTTTCTCTCTTAAGGAATGAACTTATTTTGCATATTTTAGTAAGTGTTGACGACCTCCATGGTAGAGGGGTAAGGCTCTCGACTACGAATCCGGAGGTCGCGGGTTCAAATCCCGGCGTGCGCAAGTAACTAACTAACTAACTAACCATCACGCCGTTTCCCCGCAGGGGTAGGCAGAGAGGACGGACCGCCAAACAACTCGATCTTGGCATACACTTCTTGCTTCATTCACATTCATACAACGCCTCATACATTCTCTTTTGTTATTCCGACTTCTGACATGGCCCGACTCGCAAGTAAATTTTATTTAATTAATTTGTGTTGTTTCACAATTAATTAATTTAAAAATAATATATAGTATATTTGCGCACGTTCCAGAGTGGAAGATACTCTCAGTATCAGCCTGGTGAAAGAACACCATTCAGAATTGAAACGTTGCTTGAAATGGCGTGTTTGGTGACCAGATCTGAATAGCCAGGTATTTCCCCATCTCCATCTTCCCCTTCTCCTTCCCCTCCCCAATTCCTTCAGCCACACAACATTCCCCAATTGGGAATGCCATAGTCTCAGTGGCTCCAGACGGTTGGGAGCAGTTGGGACTCTTGTGCGGTATTCATATAAAAATTAAAAAAAGGGTTCCGATTTTTTATTATTATCACTTATGGGACGTATTGCATTGCACTACCCTGCATACCTTCTGGAATAAATAGCTATTATTGTTATAAAATCTTAGTGTAACAGGTAGAATATTCGCTTCCTTCTCCCGGAGTCTCGTTCCTTTGGACTAAGAAGAAGCTAACGAGAAGCAGCTCCGCCACTCCACCGGCAGAAAGCACAACTTGGTGACGTGGTCTCCAGAGTCCAGAAGTCCATTCCCGGCATCTGTACCGTGTACCATGTTACGTTTTATTACAAAAATGAATCAATAAAAAGTTAAATTGTGGTTCCGTCTGCTGTGTGAGAGTGTGTACCATATACGGTGAATATTTCCACGCGGGGCAATACAGCGCGGTGTATGGGTTCAATTATTTTATCAAATACAATTTGGCAAATCTTGTAGCACCATCTTGTTTACGTAAGATGACCATCCGTTTTATTACTATGTTGCTATGAACTCCTGCTGAAGTAATGGGTTAGTTTAAGGTAAGTAGGTATATATAGTAGATTCAAATTTTTGTATTCTTGTCGCAACTGGTCACCGGACAGACTCATCTACCAAATCTTTGTATTCTTGTCGCAACTGGTCACCGGACAGACTCATCTACCAAATCTTTGTATTCTTGTCGCAACTGGTCACCGGACAGACTCATCTACCAAATCTTTGTATTCTTGTCGCAACTGGTCACCGGACAGACTCATCTACCAAATCTTTGTATTTTTGTCGCAACTGGCCCCGGACAGACTTATCTACCAGATCTTTGTATTCTTGTCGCAACTGGTCGCCGGACAGACTCATCTACCAAATCTTTGTATTTTTGTCGCAACTGGTCACCGGACAGACTCATTTACCATTTCGTAGTTGCTTATGTAAAATCTGTAATTAAATGTTTATATTTAACGTTTATTATTATACGTAATTATGCAATGGTGAAGATGCACTCACTAAGTTGACATGTATCATATATTGTGATTTTTGAAAGATAGTGGAATTTTGTTGTAGAGTTTAGTACCATAGTATAATTAGTATTTTGTCCAAATGTTGTGTTTGTGGTTCCTTCTTGTGTGTGTTTCTGACTATGAGATCTATTGCGATTTTACTAATATGTGTGTTTGCCGTTATTTCCTGTTTTTTTTTGTATTTATGAATTCGAATTAGCATTGTTTTAGAGAATAATTGCATTAATAACAAAATGTTAATTTTGTTGAAGATTTCACATCATCACAAGCTTATTTCGATATTAATCCTTTTTGTGCAAAATTTACTTGCTGCAATATTCCATGTATTCCAGCTTTTGAAAATGATAACAGTTGAAATGTGGAGTTTATTTTTGAGGAGCTTACTCTGTTTGCAAGATGTAATAAACCTACAAATACTATATTGAGTTAGAGTATTTTTAACAATAATGGAACCATCGCAGGTTGCAACTGAAGAGACGAAAATGGTTAAAATGTCTTTATTATTTATTAAAAAATGTTATTCCATCAGAAAAATTCGGTTTTTTTGTTAAATTTTAAACTTCGATTTTCTTAAGGTACGCACAGCTTTTCATCCTCTAGGAACTGCACCCCACCGGACACTAGGTTAGGTTGTGCCGTTCCGTCATCCTTCACTTGTGTCAGAAAGAAATCAAGGTGGGTTTCATTATACACATGAAAAAATTTATTAGCAAAGTTAAGAATTATTAAGTATTAATACTAACCTGTATTTACTCCATTAATTTGTATGGGCAATAAAAACATTCTCTTGCTCTGTTGTTATTTGTACCTACTTTATATTTGATTATTTACACCCTTAGCTTCTAAATTTTTATATTATAATTTCTAAAATGTTCATCTAAGTGAGTCTGCTACTCGAGAATATTTTAAATTGTGGTTTTAATTTGTATGCATATAATATATATGTTATTTTCTAATTACGTTAGGTCAGGTTATTTTGTGTTGATTTTGTTTCACGTTTGATATATGTACTTTATGTTTGATTATTTATACTCCAAGTTTATTCTAAATTGTGCATGTAATTGAATCTGCTGTTCATGAATATTTTATTTCATGGTTTTAATTTGCATTTATGTACTATAATAACAGATATACTATGTAGTATATTTGTTATTTTACAATTATATTAGGTTAGGTTAGTTAGTGTAAAGCGCACTTGAGGCGAACCTTAAAAAAAACTGCGCTATAGAAATTACCCCTTATTACAGGACGGCTATACTATCATATATTTTCAATAAATATTAATATAACTTAAGTTTACTGTTTGTTTTATATGTACGAATATCTTTTACTTTTATAAATAAATAAATACATAAATAAATAAATAAATAATTTAATAAATAAATAAATAAATAAATACATGAATAAATGAATAAATAAATAAATAAATAAATGAATAAAAAAATAAATAAATGAATAAATAAATAAATAAATAAATAAATAAATAAATAAGTAAATAAATAAATATAAATATATAAATAATTAATTTTTTTTTAAATCAATAAATAAATAATTAAATAATTAAATAAATAAATAAATAAATAAATAAACAATTAAACAAATAAATAAACAAATAAATAAATAAATAACAATAAATCAATAAATAACAACAACAAACAAACAAACAATAAATAAATAAATAAATAAATAAATAAATAAATAAATAAATAAATAAATAAATAAATAAATAAATAAATAAATAAATAAATAAATAAATAAATAAATAAATAAATAAATAAATAAATAAATAAATAAATAAATAAATAAATAAATAAATAAATAAATAAATAAATAAACATAAATATATGAATAATTTTTTTTTTTAAATCAATAAATATATAAACAAATAAATAATAAATAAATGAATAAACAAATCAGTAAAATAATGAACAAATTAACAAGTAAATAAATAAATTAGTAAATTATTACTATTATTGTGGCCTCGTGTTAAAACATACTTTTATTGTCGCTGTTAGGCATATCAGACTTACAACGTACGTCAGTAATAATCATGTTTAAAATATAAATTTACAAACCTAGGTCACCAATCAACATCGGTAAGTATTAAATTATCAGGAAAATAATAAAATATTATAAATAAATAAAATTCCACGGGACGCAGTTCCGAAACATTGATTTTAATGTGACTTGATATCGGATTAATTGAATTAATGCGCATGGGCTTAGCATCTAGCGACTTGGGTGATAAATTCTTTTTACAATTTTAGCCGCTATCAGTTTTATATTAATTTTATTAAAGATTCTCTTTTCCAACAATGAAGTTTCGTAATATCTCTTGTCCCCTGTCTCCAGTCTTCACCAATCCCATTAGCCGGCGTCCAAAACGCATCCAACGGCTTCGAGTCTCCATGTATTACGTTGCTAGATTATTATTTGCCGCATATTGAAACTAATTTACGATTAACAAAGATAGGGAGGGGTCAGTGGTTGTGAACTCTGTTCTTAAACGTCTAACGCTTATTTGCCGTTTTAAAGCAATTTGTAAATACAGAATCAATCCGACTCGAAAAGATTTTTTATGAGGTTAAGAAATACAAATTTTATACATTTTCTTTACATGCTCTTTTGATATTTCTACTTTGCGTATGATTATTGTTATCTAGTTATTGTTAGTTAGTTTATTCCAAAACGTTATAAAATATTATATATTATTCGATGAGATGTTATTTAAGCGTTCTTGTCGCATATAAACATTATTATTTGTAACCAAAAAGCCAGATCACATTGTTATATTATACCGGAAGTAGTTTCATGCTTACGTATAAAATTGTATTGAGAAATTTGTGGACGAAGTGCACTACCGTGTGTCGAAATCAAATTGAATATCTTTAAAGAGCTCTAGAATAAAAAAACTCTGATTATCATGAAAAGGGCACATTAATGAATGCGCATTGCGCGGGGTATTTCATAAAGCTCCCTTGCACAAAAGCCCTTTCAGAGATTTCATGCCCGAACTATCAATTCACAATACATGTTTCCAAAGCCAATAGAACGGTCGGAGCTAAAGCTGATTGTCGCTAGCAGATTGGAGTGATTTGAATATTTATTTTGTGATAGTAGATACATATCACAGTTCATCTGCAGTGGTACACAAATTTTATTTGATGGAATTGTGTTATTTGACAATTTATTAATTAAAAATAATATATGGCATATTTGCGGCACGTTCCAGAGCGGTAGATACTGTCAGAATCGCCCTGGTGAAACACCGCCATTAAGAATCGAAACGTTGCTTGAACTGGCTTTAGCCATGTTAGGTGACCAGATCTGAATAGCCAGGTACTTTCCCACCTTCCTCTCTCCATCTCCTTCCCCTACTCAATACCTTCAGCCTCATAACATACCCCGATTGGAGATGCCATAGTCTCACTGGCTCCAAACGGTTGGGAGCAGTTGTGTGGTATTACATAAAATAAAAACAAAAATGTGATCCTGCCACCCAAAGAGAGTGAACAAGGGTGATAATATATAAAATAATAAAATATTTCAAAAAGTCTAATCACTCGAAAACAGTGGAATTTTTAGTGAACACGATATTCAATAATTTTCGGAACGGTCTTGGGGTTCCCACCCACAGACGAATGGTTATTCACCGCTTACCAGACACCTGTATATTATATTATATAGTTAGGCAGGGAGGTACCTATATATGTATATTGTATGCAAAATTCATTGGACTTCAATTTTATTATATTTTACCTAATTGTTTGAAAATGTTTTTGGTTTCGCTGAGAAAACTTTAAGCAATATCCCGAGAAGTTCGGCACATCGCCCTGGAGCTATTGACTATGACTATGACTATGACTATTGACCAGTAACCGCTAACTGCTAACTGCTAACTGCAAGTATCTACCAACTAATAACCCGTCAGCCGTTGTCCTCAAACACTATGTATTGTTTGTCATCCAGAGACGACTTAATAATACGGCAGTCGGTCGGTACGAGGAAACTATAAAAAGAATTCATTAGTCTGTCGTCGGGCGACTTAGTTAGCATATATTTTAATAAATCGGGGTTATTTACAATTGTTTCCCGCCCGTCCCACCAAGTAGCGGGCAGTGAGCGACCGGCAACAGCAACAGCAACAAACATCATGGGCGTTCTAAGTCCGTCTCGGGAACTACCTCTTGGCCTGGCGCGGCTCTACCTGCATAATATGTTGCGGGCAGCCGGAATCTTCTCTTGAGCCTAATTATTGGTTGTCCGCCCCCAGTCGGCCAATGTCAATATCATTTTCTCGTTACGCGGCCGCCCCCCCACTGCCACTTCCCGCCGCCGTTCCCTCCGTACCACACCATTCCCTCGTGCTCTTCTTTATAACGTAGGGTCCTCAGAGATGGGGAAGTACCAGTTTTGGACACTGAAAAACTGCTTGTACTATGCTACTTTGAGAATAATAATAATGAATGGATTATTTCTATAGCGCCGTTTTCGTGAGAAAATCACCTCAAAGGCGGAGAATGGTTCAGATTGTTTGAATGGTGGCCTCTCGCCAGAGCGATTATGGATCAAGACGCAAATTACAGGGTATTTACGATATTACTAAAGCAATTTTCAAATATTTTTTTTTGAAATATATTTTCCACAATTCCATGACATACTCGTATTTATAATACACTGTGATTTGCACAGTGCCTTAAAATGTCGAGGGAAAGGTAGGTTTGAGAAGGTGATTGTGACTGTGAATGGAAAATTATGTAAATAAATTCATTAAAAATTCATTTGTATTCACCACTTTATTAATATATCAACATGTTTCGAAAATGATGCATTCCTCATAAGCAATATATAGAAGACACAAAGTGAATACCAATCTTTTGAAGAAATTAGAATTACATAGAAGAATAGAAAAACCTGTGCTGAGGTGTTCGTGTGGTTGTGATATAAGTTTGGTTAATTTTAATAATAATAATAATATTTATTTCAAACACACATTAGTTTTGTTGCATTATTTCTATTTATTCTAGAGAAAAATACATGTTTATTTCACAGATGTAGTCTTAAAAATCCTATTCAGGGTAAGTGATAGTGAGCGAAAATCACTGAAAAAAGGACGGTGGAGATAATTGTTTATCTAGAAACTCATATTCCACGGAAAGATGGAGAAGTGACCGCCAAGATAATATTTTATTATAAGAGTTGGCATATTTTTGTTCGGCGTCATAGTATTTTGAATAAAGTGAATACTTTGTTTATTGTATTTTTGTGATTACGTTTAGATATATGAATTTATAAATCGTTATTTAAAAGTAAAATAAAAATCATCTCATCGAAACAACTTGTTATGTTGGTACCATTGTATCTGGAATGTCTGACATCACATACGCATTCTGTTTTGTGTGGGAATTTTTATTTTTCGATTTTGATTTGTATTTTAAATGTATATTTTTTTATTTTTGGCGAAATTTTAAATGTATTTGGGTGACTTTAAGCTGTATAATTGTTGTTCAATATAAAAACTATTATGAGTGAAAGAAATTAGAGTATTCATTAGTAACCCAATTATCAATACGGATATTATGAAAATATTAATGCTCAATACTATTATTATTCTGAAGTAAAAGTTTTTAAAAAGGTACATAATTTTCTTACTAACGTTTAGTTAAGGTTTACTATAAATATAATATAAAATTACGTACGGTATAGCTCATCCTTGTTTTGACATTTGACATTCGAACCATAAAACTGATCAAAACCGACCAGCCATAGATTTGAAGCGTTTTGGCGAACTTTGAAAAATTGAAAATTATTTAAGTATGAAAACTAACTTTAGAGAATAAACGAAATGTACTGGTTTGAATGTTCATATTTGAAAGTTTGAATGTGATTATTGATAAAAAATAAAAAATAAAACGATTTTACTGGAGTTCCTTATAATAAAGTTTGATTATATACTCGTCGTAGCTATTTAAAGCGTCTTTGCCCACGTGAGGTCTGTTGAGGACCTGATTTTTAATATGGCTATTCGATTTATGCATAGATTTATTGGAAATATATGCAAGTACTAATTTTTTCGTAGGTTAATCGTGTTAATTTTTATTAGTTTTTGTTGTGGTCACATCAAATAACTGATAATGCTTTGGGGGGGCGCGAGGTCCAATCAAGTACAATTAAATTAGTACTAGCAGAACAAACAGTGGGGTACTGAGGGTGAAAAATGTTGGGGAGTGTTTGAGGGTCTTGTAAAGCTGTTGGAAGTGCTATCTGATTTGTTGTTAGTCACTGATCATACGGGCTGTATAAGTGATGTTTCGTGTTTTTCCACTTAAATGAAGCGATCAGGATATTGTAAATTTTACTCCACAGATAAGTACCGCAAATTAATCCAATTACTAAATGCAGGAGGGTTGCTGCTGGTCCCTGGCTCGGTCTACCAATCTCAACCCCGCTCCCGCCCCTGGACTGGTGCACTCGGATTAAGATAATATATTAATTACTCCGTGATGATGACGAATCGCGTTATAGTTCTGTGGGAACCTATCTTCGCTATGGAGATTTTACGATACTAATTATACCATTTATTAATCGGTATATCAGTGAATGTGAATGTTCAAATTTATCACCGACATAATCATAGGATAAATTCTTAATATCGTCATCCTTCACAATACCTTTCAAAATATCGAACGGAAGTTATACGTACGACCACAAATTGATGCATCAGTTTAAAATGTACCGAGAGCATCTCCTGTCCCGATCCTATCTCCCTCTTCCCCCTCCCCCTTCCTTCTTATTTTGTCTTTTCTTTATCTTGTTACCTTCAAAAATAAAAGATCTGTATTTAACCACTGTTCTCACAAGAAATTTGGTTGGCTTACCTTTTGGTAAACTTCCTTTGTATGTATATTTGTATTAAAAGCTGTTTGTTTTTTACAAATAGATAAATTATATTCACCAACCCATAGTACTCGTGTTTTCTGTGCATTTCCAATTGGTTAGTTCTGATTTCCCCGAGACCATGGAATCTTTAGAAGTCAGGGTTTTATTTGGAATTTAAAATCATTTGTATCCTCATGTCATTTATGTGATATCAATGACCTGTTCTTAAAGTTTTTTCAAAAAGTCTTCTTTGTTAGCCCCAAATTCCCTGAGATACACAATCGAGTAAGTAATAATTGTTTTGTATTGTACTTACCTATCTATATTTGTGCTATCGATATTTCAGTGGGCAATTAATGTAATAACAATGCTAGCAAATGTTTGTTTGTAATATGGACGAATAATATGGTAATAATAGCGCCTTAATGGCATATTACACTGCAGGCCGATGGCGGTGTGGAGCGGCCTTAGCATTGGAGAACTCAACTGTCGCAGTATCGGACACACAATATCTGCTGAGATCTTCTTCGCAGATTGCAGATAGCATTTACCATCTTGTTCAATCGGCATCTGTTGGTGAAATCCGATGCAAAGACCGCTGGGACCGACAATAGGGTAGCCACTTTATCGCCAAAATTAGACAGTGCTCTGTACTACCTACTTACATACTCGTACATCTTACCCACTTACAAGCTCAATGGTTTTCGGACAACTGAGGCATAGCAAAGGTTAATTTTCTACAATTATTGTTTGCCTAGATATCGTTACCTAGCTTAGTTTTTGTTTTAAAAAAAACGTCTCGATAATTTAATTTGTTCAGGCACTGTTAGGTTACATTATGTATCACTGTTTACATTGCCTGAGTTATACCTATGAGAAGTAACTGATCTGGGCAGATGCAAGCTTTGTATCTGTGCAGTATGTGAGTCTTTACTTCTTGTCCGACCACGCATCTTTGTTTCGGTGCTGAAACAACTCTATCCCGAGGCTAGTTTTATTATTAAAAGAGAATCCAACCTAAATTCCATTCGAAAGCACGTAAAATAAACAAATTACCCTCCGTCTGAAGTAGCAAGTCGCCCCGGGAACCGCGGTCGGGAGCAGTAACATACATATATTAGCCGATCGCTTTGAGAATGCTTCGCCCTGTAAATAGGCACGGGAATAAAGAGTAAGCGCTCTTTGTCATCTGTCCGGGGAACAAGTCCAGGGTATTATGCTGCACCATTTCGCAGGGCTGTGGCTGCTTTAGCTATATTACTGCGGTGCTTTAATGATTATTGATACACCTGGGGCAAATATCAAACATAAAGGGTCTTCGTTGTATCGAATGAATTTTAATCCACCAACAAAGAGATTTATATTATGTAGGTAGCACAGTGTATTGAAAAAGAACAATACCTATGCATATATATAATGTGGGTTTATACAATACGTAACAAAGGGTTGGATATACCCCGATCATAATTACCGCGCAACCTTTAATTACCCGACAACCTCCAATTTCGGCCAATTTTTCCCAGAGTCGAGCCAGCCTCCTCCGGGCCCGCGCGGGTGGTCACTCGGAACCTTCACGAATTAGTCGATCCCGTAGGACCAATTACGCTGTCACGATGCGGGCCATAATAAAATCATTAAAGGCAGAGGAGTACGTACGGGATCATCCCGGACCACACGTGTACCTAGTTACGGCACCAGCTCAACCGACTGACCACTGATCCATTGCCTCGAGATGTAACGATGCGCGATGCCTGCTAACTTGTCCAAATCACCTCAACTACATTACAAATTTATGATTACGGCCAGCGATTTAAGGACGAGTGAATACATATTGAGGTCTGATCGATGCTAAAGGTAGTCCACATATACCATTAGCTAGGCACTGAGAGGGTTCCTA
Source organism: Halesus radiatus (assembly GCA_022606495.2). NCBI lineage: Eukaryota > Metazoa > Arthropoda > Insecta > Trichoptera > Limnephilidae > Halesus > Halesus radiatus. The sequence goes on along the minus strand of JAHDVE020004418.1, from coordinate 186,875 downwards.
TGCACTTTTCTTCATGTGAGGATCTTGAAAGAATTGAAATGTAAAATATGACAACTAGCGTTTATAAAAAACAAACAGTAATTTGAAGCTGCGTAAGAAAAATAACAGATAATATCATTTATGATATCAACGTGAACTGCATACTGGGTAAACCGAAAGATCATACTCTACTTCACATTGATGATATCAATGAGAACTGCACACTGGGTAAACCGAAAGATTATACTCTACTTCAAAGGCTATCGTTTTTGCATCACAAGTGAATAAAACTTCTGTTGCAGTTTGTCCATTGTTAATTTCTTTCAAATTTACCTTTGATAGCGATCAATACGTATTATTGATGTGTATCATTTCTGGGTCCCCATTGTACGGCGACATGAATGCCATTCAATTGCCCTTAAAGACGGGCACCGATGTGTGTTTAGCGATACTTTAGAAAATGAAAAAATGGCAGAAAGACACCCGATACCTGCTAATAACCCGGGAACGACGTCTCCTTTGTGCCGACTTTCTGCACGATTACGGATGCAGCCGACCATTCGTCATATACATACCTTTAGCTTCTGCCGTAGTGCAAACAACTGAATGAAATGTTTCTCACATTTTTCAGAATGATGGAATGTCTGTCAAACTTTCGCGAAATCATTTACCCTCATACAAATAATTCATGTGTAATTCATATGATGCCATTTTTCTTACACATCACCGTATAGGCACTTCATGGAAGTTAAATAGTTCAATCTTATTAAATAGTTTTTACTACTGTACAATAGATTGGAGATCGACACTTCCGTAGGCACATACAATGAATAGCGATGTAACAATTTTCCAGAGTAATGAAGAGAAATGGATTGACGACCTTAGTTTTATTTTGTTTATTTGGGAGACCAACAGTTTACATAAAAAATGAAGTATAATAAATAAGTAAATAAGTAATAACTTGACCATTTACAGGATTCCACTTGGATATTATTTATAAGTGAATCTAGTAATTTTCGAAAATATAAAAGTAAATATAAAAATGTAATGATACGAAATAAAGAAGAATCTAAATTTAAACGTTACCGTAATTTGTTATGGGGTCTGGAAAGGAAGGGTGGAAGGTTAGGGGGTAGGGGGTAGGGGTAGGGGTGGGGGTAGGGGGTAGGGGGTTAGTGGTGGGGTAGGAGGGGTGGGGGTAGTGGTAGGGGGCAGGGGTGTGGGTAGGGGTAGGGGGTAGGGGTAGGTGGTAGGAGGTAGGGGGTGGTGGGGTAGAGGGTAGGTTGTGATTAAAAGTCAAAACCTATGTGAGGTTTTGACTTTTGGATTCACTTATCACTTAGGTTTTGACTTTTGGATTGAACGGACACGTGCAAGCGATCTGTTCAAAGCAAAACTCAAGACATAAGGCCTCTGAAGATGGACAATGTGATTTGTCCGAAATGTCGGGAGTTAAAAAGTCCTTCTAAGGACTACATTACGCGGGTAAACTGAGAAAATTATTCTACATATACATATATATAGATATACAAAGAAAAAGTTAATAGACTGGTCGTAGTATGAGGTAAGTAGGTATCTGAAGTTATAAAAGGCTTGATAGATCGCCGGAGTGCCTTTATGGGGTGTGCCATCAAATTTTGAGTAGTGCGTGTTAAAAATATGTAATGCCGATAAATGAAGGAGTTTTGCTTAGAATTAGTGTCGCACCGAGGAAGGCTAAGAATTTGGTACGATCTGGTCAGTCTATTGGGAACTCGTAGTTGGATCCGTTGTAGGAGTTCCGAGCAATCTGGGGTGGATCTAGCACTTTTCTGCAGAAAGAGTACATCACCCGAGATTCTTCGATCTTCCAACGACAACATATTAAAAAAAAACGGCCGAGTCTTGTTGATTTACATGGGGGCGATAACTACAAAAATGCTTCTATCAATATATAATATTTGTTATCACTCTATTAAATATTTCTATACATCTTAATAAAATAAATAATTAAATTTTATGACATTTCATCAACAATTTAATTCTAATTAAATTCAGTAGAACGCTCCATTAGTATTCTGCCTCATAGCTTCAGCGTTATACACCCAGGCCTTCCTCAAATGTTTTCGGCATCGCTGAAGGTATTATCTGTCCATTCGATGCCGGCAATCATCCCCAAGTTGTGGGTCACCTCTATTTACTTCTCCCGGTGTCTGCTGTTTTACGGTCATCCATTTGTTGTACCATATTACTCAATATACTCCGCGAGTATCGAAATCGTACCAATAGCGTTAGCTCCCCCGCATTGCTTTCGCTCTGTCTTGCATAGGCGAAGTCGATGCGAAAAGGACGCGGTGCGGCGCAGCGCGACGTGGTGCGTTGCAGCGCGGGACAAAGGGGAACAGCGACGCGATCAGTTGATTTGATATTGTTACGCGAAGTGGACGTGACGTTGCTTGCTATTTTTGAATATGGCTGAAGTAGAAATGCCTTTATGGGCCAAGCTAAGGGAGCTTTTCTTCATACCACGAAAATATTAAAGGAAATGATCTAATATAAAAATATTGCGCAAATATTTTTCTATTTTCTAAACATGATATTAATAAACCATCACGCCTTTTCTTCGCAGGAGTAGGCAGAGAGGACGGACCGCTAAAGAACCCGGTCTTGGCATACACCCTTGCACCATCCACATCCATTCATCGTCACATACATACTCTTTTGTTATTCTGGTTCTTGACATGGCCCGACTCAAGTTCATAATAAAATAATAATAATAATAATACTTGGATGATTTGTATAGCGCCATTTTTGTGAAAAATCACCTTAAGGGCGCTGTACAAATATTACTTGCTAGGGGTTTTATCTTATTATGTACACATACAGAAAACATACTTATCTGGTAGGGCACTCTAGATTAAAGCATTAAATTACAATGTTTTGGGCAGAGATGTTACGACTTTGCACGTACAGGACACATATTAGAAAACACTGCACATTGCATGACATTGATGTTATTGTTTAAATCCTATTTATCATTGATAGTATATACATTAGAAAGTTATTGGCAAAAGTAGAGTAGGTATTTATCTGAAACATGATTTTATTTGAGAATTTTAATAATAATTTTTTTTTGTTTTATATGAATACCGCACAAGAGTCCCAACTGCTCCCAACCGTCTGGAGCCAGTAAGACTATGGCATCCCCAATTGGGGAATGTTGTGAGGCTGAGGTATTGACGAGGGGAAGGAGAGGGGGAAGAGGAAGGTGGGGAAATACCCGGATATTCAGATCTGGTCACCAAACACGGCTAAAAGCCATTTCAAGCAACGTTTCAATTCTGAATGGTGGTCTTTCACCAGGGCGATACTGAGAGTATCTTCCACTCTGTTACATTTACAAATATTTATAATTATTTGTTTATTAGGTAACTGAACCATTCATGGATATGACTGTCCGAAGAAATGCGTTTTGAGTTTTTCTCTGAATTCTGTCGAGTCTTTAATCAATCTGAGATCGTATGGCAGTTTATTCCAGGCTTTAGGGCCTGAAAGCTTGCTTACCAAACTTAGTGTCTGGTGTGCGCATGGTTCCTTCAGCCTTCCGATGGCATTTTCCATTGGAATTTTCTGGGATGCAGAGTTCCGATAGGTAAGCCGGGGCCATCCCGTTAATTGATTTAAATAACATCCAGCAAAACTTGAACTGGATTCTTTCAGGACATTTGAGTCAGTGAAGATTTTTTAGATGCTCTGAAATAGTTGAGTATTTAGATACGCCTGTAATTAATCTTGCCGCAGCGTTAAAAACGGATTGTAATGTGTTAATTTGATAGTTTGGGAGACTTGCATATATTCCATTGCAATAATCTAGACGTGAAAAAACGTACGAATTAACCAGCAATTTAGTCGCCTTTGTTGGCAGGTTTCTCCACACTGGTTTAATTTGCCTCCATTGGAAGAACCCTGTGCTTACAGTTCTGTTCACTTGGCTTTTAAAGGACAAATCATCGAATGTTTATTTCTTCGGGCAAGTAATAAAAATAAACTTGCTGGTCATTAGCATAGCAGTGGGATTTAAGACCAAACGTTTCGATTATTTTAGCGATATCTTTTGTGAAGAGGATAAAAACTAGTAGGCCCAGGACGGACCCCTGGGGTACTCCAGGTGAAAGGGTTGCATAGCATGATTGGTGTTTCCCCACCTTCACGGCTTGTACACGATTTTGTAAATATGACGTAAGCCAATTCTTAACGCCACAGTTTAAACCAAAGGATTCTTTCAATCGTGTAATAAGCAAAACGTGGTCAATTGTGTTAAAAGCGACACTCATGTCTAAAACTGAAAGAAGTGCCAGTTTACCCGACTCGATGGCAAGAGTTATATCCGACAAAACTCGCAGTAAACCAGTTTCCGTTGAGTGAAACCTCCTGTATGCAGATTGGCATGTAGTTAATAGTTTATTTGAATTTAAGTGACATACTATTTGTGAGGTAGTATTTTTTTCCAAGAATTTAGATATAAATGGAAGATTTGAAACGGGTCTATAATTTGAAAGATCTTCAGCGTCTAACTCGGTTTTTTTAATAGTGAAGTTACGACAGCTGATTTGAGTGATTTTAGAAAATCAGCCATGCTAAGTGACTTATTAAAAAGATGAACTAGGAAGGGAGCTATTTCATTCCAACACTTCTTCAGTAGCCAAGTCGGAATATGATCGAGAAACACACTGCTTGTTCGGTGAATTTAGTACTAGCTTCCTTACTTCTTCGAGGGATGTAGATTTAAAGGTAGAAATGGTTCCGCCATTGTTTTTTTAAATGATGGTGGTGGGGCGGAGGTTATTGGTCATGCCATGTCTTCGTCCGGCGTCTCCGACTTTTTCAACCATTCACATTTGCGTCGTATATTCTCTTTAGACTCCTTTCTCAGTTCATCTGCTCTACATGCCCAAAACATCTAAGAGTCCCTTTCATAATCCTACTCATTACACTGAGTTTCGTATGTTAAAGTAAATAAAATACTATGGTTAAAGAAATGTATGATAATATTAATTCCATTTCTTTGGGATACATATTTCGGTATAGTTTTGATATAAAAAAGACCCTTGCGTCCATCCACGATCAGCGACGGCGACTGGAGTAGCGGTGCCGCTTCGCATCTCTTCGTTTCGCTTTAAATCGTTGTCGCAATCGAGTTCGCGCGACTTTGCCTACGCAAGATGCAGCGTTATCATTATTCATTTTTTCTGTTCCGCGGAGCGACTCCTCGCACGATTCTTTCAATAGTTCTTTACTTGGCCGCTATTTATTTTTATCTCAACGGAGAGCATTGATGTCGGAGAGCCGGTGTTTGCTCGATAGATTTCACGATAAGATTTTTGTTTTTGTTTGACCTTATTCGGGTAAACAAAGAGTTCTAAACACATTTTTTTTTTCTTTGTATAAGGCAATTCACCCTAAGGAGAGTGCTATGTGCCATTAAAATTAAGAAAATGTTTGTATTTTTATGTAAAATCTATAAGAGAATAGGAGATCTCAAATATTGAAGTCATTCAAGTCTATGAACTTATATAGAACTGAGAAAATGCGAGAATTATTGAGAGACAGTAAATATGGGATATTAAGGGGAGATTGGTGGGTGATTTTAAGAAGTAAACGATAAATGCCTTTGAAGGACGAACGATTTTTACAATTAAAGAATACATGGTCAAGGGTCTCATTTTCCACGCCGCACTGGCAGAGGGGACTATCTAGGACATGGATTTTAAACAAATGTGATGCTATAGAACAGTGACCAATTCTCATTCTTGAGATACAGGAAATAAATCTTTTGGATTTTTTCTTGCCGTGGAACCAAGGTTTACATGGGATGTGGTTTTGTATTCCAGCGTAAAAAGCACCAGTTCGGGTTTTCGAATTAGCCCAATTTTCTTCCCAGGAGTGAATCATGTTGGATTTAAGAGTAGGGATGACGTCAGAGATAGGAATTCTAAAATCTAAGGGATAAGAGCCGGAAATTGTTCAAGTTTAGCGAGAGAATCGGCTTTCTCGTTACCCTCAATTCCTAAATGCCCAGGGACCCAAACCAATATTGTCTCGAAATTTGAATCATTTAATGATTTGAAGGTGTTTTTTATATTACAAATAATATAGTCTTCTGGATAATGGTTGATATTTGAGGAAATTTTTAATACTGCGCTTAGAGAGTCAGTGCACAGTAAGGCTCGACGGATATTGAGACGCTGGATTTGAATTAAAGCTTGTTCAATTGCGAAGCATTCTGCAGTAAAAATAGAAATTTCTTTAGGTAATTTATAAGACAGATCTAAATTGAATTCGGGAATATGAACCGCAGCTCCACAATCTTTGTTATCAGACTTAGAACCATCTGTATAAATAAGTGAAAAACCAGGGAACTTGGAAGATATAATGTTTTTAAAATTTTCCTCAACGTTTTGATTAGATGAAGTTAAAATGTTAGTCCGAAAGTCAGAAGTTATTACGGAGGGGAAAAAATTGATAGAATCATATGGGATAGTGAAGATGGGGAGGATAGGATCTTTTTGTAGATTTTGGAGGGAAGAAGACAGTGATTTGTATGAAAGAAAACTTTTTAGAAGGAGAGGAAATCGATTATTATCTGTCAATCTTTTGCCGTTATTTAAATTATTGAACAAATGATCAAGGCTTTGTTCTAAAGAATGACGCGATATAGAAAAAGATTTCAAAATATATTTATCAGCCAGAAATTGTCTTCTCAAAAATAAGGGGGGATCAACACATTCTACCTGGAGAGAATTAATTGGAGAAGATTTCATCGCTCCAATAATCATTCTGAGCGCTTTGGATTGAATTCTTTCAAGTTTTTTATCCAAATATTTAGGGAGAGGATCGAAAAGAAATGTACCATAATCCAAATGGCTTCGCACTAGGGAACTATACATTAATTTAAGAGTAGTAGGATGAGATCCCCACCACACTCTGGAAACAGCACGCATCATATTAAGCCCTTTTTCACACTTAGCCGAAATATTCTGAATATGTGGGAGCCAGGAAAGTTTGTGATCTAAAAGTATCCCAAGAAATTTAATTTTCTTAACGATTTGGAGAGGGATATTATCAAAACAGACCGAAAAAGGGGGTATTTTTCTTTTGCGCGTAAAAGCCACTACCTTTGTTTTAGAGGTAGCTAAATTCATTCCATTTGTCAACAAAACACATTTTTGACATATTTCGTATTTACTTGGTTGCATAAACCAGTCAACTTTCCGCATAAAAGATAAAATATTTTTTCAGCGTCATAGCGTCACAGCGTCAAATACTTGGGGCATGTCATCACTGATGACCTAAACGATAAAAATGACATAGAACGCCAAAGAAGAGCGCTATGCGTACGTGCCAACATGCTCGCCAGGAGATTTAATAGGTGCAGTCCTCCGGTAAAAAAGCAACTATTCCAAACATACTGCATGAGATTTTACACTAGCGAACTATGGACAAGATATACACAAGGCGTCATGGACACACTCCGAGTGCAATATAACAAATTTTTCAGACGCCCCCTACCCAAGCCAATTAACGATTTTTAATTATGTTGTAACTATTTTTATGTTAGAATTTACTCAGTGCTAACGCAAAGAAAATTAGACAACTTACGTTAAAGAATTCTATTAATCAGAAATATACCAAGTGTTAACAATTCAGCGTTTAATCTACGAGTTATCAGCCCATTTGCTCTAACCTTCTCGGTTTATTCAAATAATCACCACAGAGTTGAAGATTTACAACCCCGGGTCAAACCGAGGACTTTCGCCCAAATCGAATAACTGCCAATGATAATACAATATACAATGTGCATTTAACTTGAGATAACCATCGACATATGAAAGTTAACGTTCCGTTAAATAAAGAATGGTTTCTCTCTACGTTTATCGCCTCATTCAAAATAGTCCTATTACGAGACAACGGCTGCTCTGATGGAGCCTTGTTTAATACGAAACCAATAAAAATGCATTTGCTTTACGCTGTGGCATAGAATTTACATACAATAAACTCAATTAGATTTCACGGCCATTAAGTCTGTAATGTATTCTCTCCTGGTAGACGACCGGTGGAAATTGAGCCATATATTAACATACCACCTAGCAACATCAATTCTATACACAAAACATATTAACTGCGGACAGGGCCCGCTTTGCCATCGGACATTCGACGCCCGACGTACTGTAAGTTGAATATCTTCGAATGTGAAAGCATTCATGTAGAATATTTGTTGGGAGTTGCAGTTTTATTTTACCATTTTTAGGCGTGTTCAAGATGCCTCTAAAATGGGAACAAACCTCTTGTTCTAATCAATGACAATATTCACTAAGAATACGATTTAATTGGCGAATGTAGTGTTTGGCATTTTTAATTTATTTTTTTAATTGTATAATATTAATCATATACAGTGGCTTATACCCGCTAAGCCACTGCAAGTAGTTTATTTCAATAATATTATACAACTAACTAACCAACACGCCGTTTCCCCGCAGGGGTAGGCAGAGAGGACGGACCGCCAAACAACTCGATATTGGCATACACTTCTTGCTTCCTTCAATTTCATACAACGTCTCATACATTCTCTTCTGTTATTCCGACTTCTGACATGGCCCGACTCAAGTATTTGATTCACTTGATCGTGCCACGTCTTCCTTGGACGTCCCCGGCTTCTTCTTCCATTCACATTCGCGTCATATATTCTCCTTACACTCCTTTTTTTATTCATTTGCTCTACATGCCCAAACCCTCCAAGCGTCCCTTTCTTAATCTTGCTCACTACGCCTTGCATTCTTTACGAATCTCAACATTTTTCACACGATCATATATGGTTTTACCACACATTCGTCTCAGAGATCTAATTTCTACAGCATTCAGTCTACTTTCATCCTTCCTCTGCCAGTTCCATGCCTCACTGCGATACATCAGAGTTGGTATCAGCACTCCATTGTGGACTGCTAGCTTCGCTTCCTTGGACAACTTTTTGTTTGTCACAGGGCTATTAGCCTGCTAAGTTCAGTTGGTAAGCTGTATGGTAGGATATTGATTGAAAGGGTACAATTGAAAACAAAGGATAAAATATGGGATGTGCAAGGCGCATTTATGAGTGGAAGGGGGTGCATGGATCAGATTTTTTCGTTGCGTATGCTCACAGAGAAGTTTCTGGCAAAAAAACAGAAACTTTTCTGTGCTTTTGTAGATCTACAAAAAGCACACGAAAGAGTTGACAGAAAAAAGTTATGGAAGGTGTTGTCTAAGTATGGTGTGAAAACAAATTTTATACAGGCAATCGCATCGCTGTACGAGGGAAGCGTTGCATGTGTTAGGGCAAACGGTGATTTTACGGGGTGGTTTGACATCACAAAAGGTGTTAAGCAAGGCTGCGTAATGTCACCGTGGTAATTCAATCTATACATGGATAATTGTATGCAAGAATTGAAAGAGGTGGGCCTGGGCGCGAAAATGAGTAGTCTGCAAGTATGTTGCCTGTTGTATGCTAATGATGCGGTGCTGATTGCTAACAGTATGGAAGATCAACAGTCCCTCGTATCTAGGATGAACGAAGTATGCATGAAGAATGAGCTAATGATGAATGTAAATAAGTCCAACGTCATGGTGTTTGAAAGAGAGAGTACGAAAACAATATGCAATATAGTTGTGAATGATGAATACTTGGAGCAGGTCAATGAATTTGTGTATTTGGGAAGTATGTTTACGAGAGATGGAAAGACTGATAGGGATATTGAAAGAAGGGTGAATGCAGGAAACTTCATTAACGGAGGACTGAACGCGGTTGGCGCAAACAAAAAGTTGTCGTTTTTTAATATGTGATAAAATATCTTCTGTCATCCATTCTTTTATAATCCAATGTCTTGTATTGGGTTTTACATCTATAAATATTTTACTATTTTTATATACTTCGTTAAACTTGCTTTTTATTTGACTATATAAATTATTGTAATCATTTGTCTGAAGCAAAGCATTCCAGTTATAATTTCTAATTAAAAATCTATTCGTTTTTGAAACTTTCCGCCCTTTATTTATAGGTCTTTTATTAGTTTTATAGTACGGAATGTTCTCAACTGTTGCAAAGTGGTCTGCAATGATGAGGTCACAAACACATGCATAGAGTATGTCAGTTTCTTTGTGTTGTAATGTCATTGATACATTCTGTAAAATAGTTATTTGAAAGAGCATTTTCATAGTGAACAATCACAGGATCTATATAATTTAACAGATCAATATTTATGTCACCAAATATTAGCATATTTTGCTTAGAGTTTGAACATTTTGTTAATATTGATGAAAGTTCATTGATAAATGATTGTTTACTAAGATTTGGTGGTTTATATATTGCTTGTACATTGAGTATAGAATTATTTAGTCATGTTATTGTACAGGAAATATTCTCGAACAACTTTGTTTCAAGTAAATTTTGGGTGAAAGGTAAAGTATTCCGAATATACAAGGCTATACCCCCTCCAGATTTGGATGTGTGACAGTAACTAATGCTATTGTAACCGGGAATTTCGAAAAAAAATTATGTTCCCTTTTTATTGAAGTTTCACATAGCATTAGTGTATCTATGTTATTCCAACAATTTGTAGGATAGCATATAAAACATCCCAGTATTTAGATATGAATTGAATGTTTAGTTGTACACAAGTAAAATTACTTATATCATGGCCAATTTTATGTTCTTCCGTCCAGTGTTTCAAGTTATCAGTCCTGTTGTAGTCAAATGTACGTCATAATCGATGGTCGCAAAGTCCTTGGGAAGAGCAGCCTTATAAACTGGGCAGGTGTCCTTGTCCCCAGTCGAATGTCCAGTGGGCTTGCCAAACCTGGTACAGGTAGCACATACTGGCTTGGCGGCAGCTTTTGGGCAATCTGTCCTGGCATGACCTTTACTTGCACAATGTCGACATCTCTGCTGGTCCTTGCAGAACTTGAAGGAAGGTCCGATCATTTGGTACTTGTAACACTCTGTAAGCCCAATAAAGTCACGAACGCGGCACACATCCCAGTCAACAAAGACCTTCCCTTGCTTCATCAGCACGTGTCGTAGATAGGCAGGCACCTCATAGACCCGGGTGGCATGTCGATCCTGTCCGAGCACCAGCTAGGTGACTTAGCTTGCTCGTTTTCACTGTGGGTTCTAAGTCCTCTTTGTCCCGGTTTCCCGTTAAGGTACTCCTGAGAAAACATTCATCTGTTAAGTCCTGAGGAACATTAAAGAATATCACTCGTGGATGCCGTTTTGTGGGTAGTCGGGCACTCAGAGTAGCCGAGTTTGCTAGACATGGGGTTTTGAGTATTTTTTCCTGGTCTTCCCGAGTATCGGTTTGGGTAACTATGCCTTTGTTATGGATGTTCCTTATACCCGTAACGCGGATCCCATGCTCAGGTTGTAAGACATCCTTCAGGAGCTGCTTCATTTCGTCGCTGTCCTTAGCTGAATCCAGCTTCGGAAATATTCAACTCTATTATTTTTAAAAATTTTAAAGCATTTTTAAAGATGTATGTACAACATACAAAATAATTACTTATAAAAAATAATAAAATTTAAAACATAAAATAAGTTAGACATACATAATCTCAGTAAATTGTATACAAGGCATACTGGCATTATACAAGTAGCAACAAAGCTTTACGTTTAAATGCAGCTTCATTGATGCTAAATATGTCCATATCCAAAGTGATTCTATATAACAGCAAGATTGCCCTCCCCACCGGCATGACCATTGGCAAGTTGGTCCTGCAGGCCGGGAGATAAACAGTCTATGCTGTCGGTGACGGAGATAACCATCGGGAACATAGAAATGAATGTTCTCCATGACAGCCGAATTTTCTAACCATCCGCGAATCAGTCTGAAGAAATGTGTCACAATGTGTACATCCCTTCTGACCCGCAGATGGTTCATTCCGAGCATACCTAGGAGAAAGTCGGTAGGATAGAGCCACGGGTAGTAGCCATACTTCCTCAAATAAAGAAATCTTAGAAATTTCTTCTGAACTCTCTCCAACATGAGGGAATACTTCACCTGATGTGGGCTCCAAACCACCGACCCACTCTCAAGCCTACTCCTTACTAGCGAGTTATATAAAATTATGAGAACCCGAGTGTCTTTAAAATTCCTTGAAGTACGTAGGACGAAACCCAGCACTTTTAATGAAGTACCACAGGTGACTTCAATATGAGCATGAAATGTCAGCCTACTCTCAAACACGATACCAAGATCTTTCATAGTGGAGACACATTTTAAACTTCGGGCGCTCATATTATACCGGTAAAACCAAGTATGACATGCCCTTGTGAAAGAAAGAATGAAACATTTAGAAATATTGATTTCTCTTACTCCAATCAAGAATTGAATTGAAAGAATGAAATTTTTAAAAATCTGATTTCTATTACTCCAATCAATAATTGTATCAATATCCGATTGGAGTCGATTGCAGTTTTCTAAAGTTAATATTTCTAAGAACAGTTTTAGGTCATCAGCGAGAAGAAGAAACCTGGAATGCAGAATGCTCTCTGCGATATCGTTAATAAAAATAGAAAAGAGGAAGGGGCCTAAATTAGAGCCCTGAGGAACTCCAGAGAGCACAGAAAATAATTTAGACAAAAATATTCTATGCGATACAAATTGTTTTCTTCCAGTAAAATAGCTGGCAAAGAATATTAGAAACCGTAAAGAAAAACCTATCATTGACAGTTTATTTAATAAGATGTCATGGCGGGCTTAGGGGTCCCAACACTAAGTCCTGTATGGGTGATTGGATGTCGTGACGTGTTCTGAGGACCATTTTGACCGTGTCATCAAACGATAGGCTTGCCTCCGTGGCATCAGCCACTCGACGTATCACTGGTCCCAGATCAGACTCTAGCTACTGAATTTTATCCAACAACTGTCTAGTATAATTGTCTGCCATCGTTTTTTCAGCCTGCAAGACCTTGATGTTTGCAAGGGCTAAGTTGAGATCTCCTCTTAGTTCTTGTTTATCAAGCAAGAACTGGGTCACTGATCCAAGAACACTCGTAATATTTCGAGACACCTTGAACTGCTGTTCTTTTGATACCTTTGACGGTTTTTCCGCCATTGCATCCTGTAAGGACTTCAGGGATAATTGTGTCCCGGAGAGTATTTTTTGTCCTTATGGATTACCGCGGTTAGGGTCGATATCCATCTCTGTCTCCTGGGCATCAGAATCTGATTTTTCCGAGTGGATGGTGTAGGGGGAAGCAATAGTGGGGCTGTTATTTTTTCGAGAATTCTTTTTTTTTCCCGTATTCACATAAAGCAAAACTTTTTATTTCTTCGTAAGCTGAGATTTAAATTGTAAACAAGTGACTTCACAATTTCACAGAAATAAGCGGTCATTGATTCAAATGAGATCACTACACCAATAGGAGCACTGAAAAGTGAGCTCATAAACAAGGTAGCCAATCAGCGCATTCTGCAAACACTGCTCCACTGTCTGACAATTAAATAAAACACAAAGTTTATCGAGACAAAAAACAGTTCAAAAATGCAAAAAAAAAACACAAGAGAATACCACCACAAATAAAATCGCGGTCGATTTATATAGCAATAATCGTCTTTCTCCCGGCAGATAAGATAAAATAATTAATCTTTCAATTATAATCGATAGCTTGACAGATCGTCACGAGTTCGAAGTATTGTTGAAGATTGAAGCAAAACTCCACTTTTCTCCCTGCTGAAGCAGTATTATTCTACTTTTAAAACGCGTTGAACTTTCACTAAGTAGGTGGTTTGTATTCATATTATTATTTGAATACAAACCACTATTTTATTTATTTATTTAACATCAACGGTATAAATATGGTATACCATAAACAATAATTACACGTCAAGTTAACTACGAGCTTAAAAATACAGCACGAATAATTTTAAAAGCTAACTATTAAATGTAGCATTAGGTCGAATAATGGTATCAGAGAGTATATAAAGAATAAAAGTTCTTGAAGGATATAAAAGTAAAATATATGCGTACATATAAAATATATAGTAAACATAAGTTAAATTTATATTGCTTGAAAAGATTTGATAGTATAGCCTCCTTGTACTTACTTTATATGGAATTAAATAGATCCGCTACATCTACGTATCTACACAGAGAGAAATATATTGCGTATTTATTCGAAATTCTGAGCAATGTATCCGAAATTACTGTTAAAAACGTGACTGTGGGTCTTCCGAATGATTTAACAGGAAGCGGCAGTTTAATAAATATTAGGACGCGTTACTAATAAATTCACAGGATATTTAACAGGATTTCCTAATATTTTCGCATTACAATTACGAATATCTTGACAGTCTTCCCGATAATTCCACAGTAAATGCTAACACTTTATTCGCACTTATACGAATGTTCTATAAAGATTTCCTGATATTCCATAAGTAAAACGGTGAGAATTGATTCGTTCTTGTACGAATACGTTATTAGGTCTTCCTGATATTTTGTTAGTTCCATGTATAATACTTTATGCATTCTGTCCATTGCATGTTAATTGCCCTTTACTTACTGATAGAATATTAGAACTTCTTACTAGTATTTTTAAGGATTACGCTGATCATTCCAGTTGTAACAGATTTCAACGTTATGCATTTTTATAAATGCATAACGTTGAAATCTTTTAGGACTGGAATGATGTAATGTTGTGCAATCATTAAAAATATAAGTAAGAATTCATATAATATTATCAGTAAGTAAGGTTAATTAACACGACAGAAAACATATAAAAATATATTCTTATATAATGTAAATCTTTACACTTTTGAGTAGAATAGTGATATATAAAGATTGATTTTCATAAGTTCTACAAAGATATACATACTTACGAGTATATTACATAAAGTTAACATATTTATAAAATCTTCAGTTTGATATATCACTTAATTCTGATTAAGAAAATTGATTTTGGATTAAAAATGAAATTCAAAAACAAATTAGAATTTTTTTTATTTATTGATTTTCTTTTCATTGCCTGCAGATACATATAAACACATTTATTAAAAATGATTTTATCGTGACGTTGGATAAACATGTTTGTAGGAACTGTCCGAATAAATTGTTAGTCATCACATATTGTACTCAAATAATACTGTTAGATTGTTCATTTTGTGATAAAGTCCTGATATATTAATATAGCAAATCGATAAAATATCCGTACATTGATATTTTATTAATCAGGCCTGTTAATTTATCACTAGGGCAACAATCGATTTCTCTCCGTGTATTACTAAATTCATGTACTCTAGGTACATGTGAGTGTTTTTAATGCTCAGTCCTGGTGTTGTTACATTTAAACGGGATTTTGGAACGAGTTGCTCTCGTAAGTATGTGAAATTGAATGTGGATAATTAAATCAGGGCTGTCTATACCCTCATTTACAATTTTTAACATAAATATCAAGGAAATAATTCTTCGATCTGAGAGATTTAGTAAATTTAGTTATTTTGTGAAATAATTATAGTTAATGCTTAAAATGGGAATACCGAGTTTATAACTAATGTGTCTTAGAAATTGTAAGTTGAATTTTTTCGATTGAATCTGAATGTATTTTAAAATAAGGAAACCAGATCGAGGAGTTATATTCAACTTGACTTCGAACTAAAGATGTTTGCAAAATTTTAAATGTTTGAAATATTCCTATATCCCCTAATGCGATCCATTTAGGAAATAAATGCTAAAATAGAAGTGAGATAGCTCAGCCCTTCAATATTTTGCTTATGAAAGTTTTCCTAGTGTCCAAAAGCCCAAAGATGGAACTATATATTAGTAGTTTGTTATTGATGGTAAACGCACAAAGGGAGATCAAAGTGTTGAAAGCATTTTTTTAAAACAATCAAATGTGTTATTAATGAACGACGCGTTTTTCTATTTGTATTTTTTGTAGAAGTCTTCAAACCGTAACCCATAATTAATGGAATTTAAATAAACAAAGAACCACCGTACAATAAAATAGTATCCAAATTAAAACATTGGATGAACCATTGTTCAAAGTTGCCGAACTCGGTTGTGATTGGTCCATTTATTACTTGGACTGTGTACGTACATGTACTGCGGGCATTTATAATGAAGTAATAAAATGTTCCGGAGCGCTACACGTGTGTGTTTTCGTGTGTGTGGAGTTTGGCTGTGTCCCGTGTATGTATAGTGTCTTATAATTAAATATTTGAATAAATAGGGCACTTCATACATAATTTACTTTTGTATGGCGATGAAACGGAAGTTAAGGCGGTCTCTCCAAAGCTGGCCAGAATTGTATACGGAAGAACGTCAGTTCTGGGCCGGGACTAGGAGGCGGAATGCGGAAACTCTTTCTCCTCATATAATAATTACTTTCTTAGTGGAGTGGGCAGGGGTAGAGTATGTTCCTCTTCAAAAAGATGATATTATTTATTTATTATATTATATACGGCCTATATGGGCTTTTACATATTTAGTTAGTTACAATGGTCACACAGGTGCAAAAAACATCACAGTAGGTACATAGCTAAAATAGATAGCCTTCGTGAAATACAGAGGCGAATACGCAAAACATACCTCGCATTCACTGATACTTATACTCTAGACGCACACTCGTATATTAATAATTGTTGCGGATGTATGGAATAATCGTTTGTTTATGGTTTACTCCATAGTATAGGGTTGTTCATTGTTCTTACTGTTATCTATTTATTGGCTTAAAGTTTCCAGCTGGTGATGCTCAATCATGTCCAATCTACGCCCTATATTATGTCAACCATTGCGTTTAGTTAAGTGGTCTAGATGTAAGGTCGTCGATTACGAATCCGGATATCAAATACCGGTGAGCGCAAATAAATTTTAGTTCATAATTTCTTCAAAATATTGGTATTCACTTTTACAGCGTCATTATTAATAAATTAATTGAAAATTACTGTATAATCCTTTATTAATATATATATAAATATCAACATGTTTCGAAAGCGATGCTATCCTCATCACTTATACTTATATTACATATTCTGTACATTCCTGATGAGGAAAGCATCGGTTTCGAAACATGTTGATATGTATGTTTTAATAAAGTGGTGATTACAAAGTAATTTTTAAAGAAAAATTTTTTTTTTGTTAATTTATTTGAAAGGTGTGTTTCAATGTTTAAGGAATATGTCTAAACTTAATTTGTAAATAATTAAAACAAGCCACGCCTCATTTTTTTCACTCCACAAACAAAATGCGTTTTATTTACTAGAAAGACAATTTTGGCACAAATTTCCTTTTGCTTTTGGGGCGACGATGTAGTATATTTGCGGCACGTTCTAGAGTGGAAGATACTCTCAGTATCGCCCTGGCTAATGAAAACCATTCAGAATCGAAACGTTTCTTCAATTGGCTTTAGCCGTGTTTGGTGAACCAATTTGAAAATCCTGGTAATTCCCGACCTTCATTTTCTCCTCCCCTCTACCTACAGCCTCACAAAATATCCCAACAGGGTATTTTCTTTTTTTTTTTCATTTTACAAAAAAAAAAATACGCTAAAATTACTGTAACAGTAGCATTTTTATTTGATTTTCATATATATATCCAAATTAATTTTCTGTAACCTTTCAAAAGTGCCATTTTGTTTTTCCGACAAAACGACATGTTCATTTTTGTTTGTGAATATGGCGTTGTAACGTCACGCCGACTGCCGTCGGTGACGATCGTCTTGCCAGCCAGCGGTGTTATATATGTTATTAGGTAGAGACGTCATAATGAGATTTTAGCGTTTAGAACCTTGTCGGAATGTGCAGATATTGATCGTTTTTAAAATCAATAATTTTAAATTAAAATAATAAAATTACATATTTTTAGTGAACCTGAAATATTAACTTTAAATATTCCACGCGTTTTTAAAGACAGTTTGAGAAAATATTCCATTGGGAATACCATTGGCGCACTGACTCTAGGCGGTTGGGAGTAGTTGGGACTCTTGTGTGGTATTTACACGAAAAGATACCAACCCATCTTTCGTTATTCATATTCGGTTCACATAATATGCGAGTACGAGTATAAGCTGGAGAGCCGTGGCGCTTTGGCATTATTACAATTACCATCTCATGGTTTGATTTACTTTACTGAATTTATGTTACATTATTTGCACTCTTTGGGAAAAGATCTTAACTATATTAAAAACCCTAACCAAGGAAAGGAAAAAGGACAAACATTTGGTCATAAACAATTTACTTTTTTTATTGTATAATATCAATAATATACAATAGAAACTTATACCCGCTTAGCCACTGCAAGTAGCTTGTCAGCACGAGTTTATTGCGACAATATTATAAAATACAACAATAAATACCAATCATCGTACAGCTAGGGCAAAATTAGAATATAGAGGTGCATGCATGTTGTGATCAATGTACATAAGTTGGAAAAAAAATAAAAAGAAATAAAAATGGAAAAAGAATTACAGTATTGTTATTGAGATTCTAGTCCAATTTTATAATACCGATTTAAATAATATTATATAATATCAATATTTAAAAATATAAATATAATGAAAATATTAATATTTTTAAAATATCAGCATTTTAAATATAAAAATTATAAAAATACCAATATTATAAAAATATTAATATTATAAAAATATCAATATTATAAAAATTCTAACGTTGTAAAAAATATCATGATAACAAAAATATAAACAGTATAAGGGCAAACGGTGATTTTACGGGGTAGTTTGACATCACAAAAGGTGTTAAGCAAGGCTGCGTAATGTCACCGTGGTTATTCAATCTATACATGGATAATTGTATGCAAGAATTGAAAGAGGTGGGCCTGGGCGCGAAAATGAGTAGTCTGCAAGTATGTTGTCTGTTGTATGCTGATGATGCGGTGCTGATTTCTAACAGTATGGAAGATCTACAGTCCCTCGTATCTAGGATGAACGAAGTATGCATGAAGAATGAGCTAATGATGAATGTAAATAAGTCCAAGGTCATGGTGTTTGAAAGAGAGAGTACGAAAACAGTATGCAATATAGTTGTGAATGATGAATACTTGGAGCAGGTCGATGAGTTTGTGTATTTGGGAAGTATGTTTACGAGAGATGGAAAGACTGATAGGGATATTGAAAGAAGGGTGAATGCAGGAAACTTCATTAACGGAGGACTGAACGCGGTTGGCGCAAACAAAAAGTTGTCGTTTTTTAATATGTGATAAAATATCTTCTGTCATCCATTCTTTTATAATCCAATGTCTTGTATTGGGATTTACATCTATAAATATTTTACTATTTTCATATACTTCGTTAAACTTGCTTTTTATTTGACTATATAAATTATTGTAATCATTTGTCTGAAGCAAAGCATTCCAGTTATAATTTCTAATTAAAAATCTATTCGTTTTTGAGATAAAATTGGGACTTCCGCCCTTTATTTATAGGCCGTTGATTAGTTTTATAGTACATTTTGTAAAATAGTTATTTGAAAGAGCATTTTCATAGTGAATAATCACAGGATTTCTATAATTTAACAGAACAATATTTATGTCACCAAAAATTAGCATATTTTCATTAGGGTTTGAACATTTTGTTAATATTGATGAAAGTTTCAGGAAATATTCTCGAACAACTTTGTTACAAGTAAATTTTGGGTGAAAGGTAAAGTATCCCGAATATACAAGGTTACACCCTCTCTTGATGTGGATGTGCAACAGTAACCAATACTATTGTAACCGGGAAATTCAAAAAGAAAAGTATGTTCCCTAGGATATCTATATTATTCCAACGATTTTGGAGGTTAGCATGTAAAACATCCCAGTATTTAGATATGGATCGAATGTTTAGTTGTACACAAATAAAATTACCTATATCATGGCCAATTTTATGTTCTTCTGTTCACTGTTTCAAGTCATCAGTCCTTGTGTAGACAACATCACCGTCGTCATCTATGTATTTATACGCCATAATCGTTTGTCTTTGGAAAGAGCAGCCTTATAAGCTGCGAAGGTGTCCTTGTCTCCAGTCGTATGTTCAGCGGGCTTGCCAAATCTGGTGCAGGTAGTACATACTGGCATGGCGGCAGCTTTTGGGCAATCTGTCCTGGAATGACCTTCACTTACACAATGTCCACATCTCTGCTAATCTTTGCAGAACTTCGATTCTTATCCTTCAGAATTTCCGATCATTTGGCACTTGGAACACACTGTAAGCCCAATAGCTTAACCGAATCCAGCTTCGGAAAGATGCATATGGCAGTCTTAGAGGTCCCAACACTAAGTCCTGCACGTGTGATTGGAGGTCGTGGCGTGTTCTGTGGACCATTTTTGACCATGTCGGCAAACGATAGGCTTGCCTCCGTGGCGTCAGCCACTCAACGCATAACTGGTTCCAGATCTGACTCTACCTGCGGAATTTTTACTTACAACCGTTTAGTATAATTGTCCGCCATCGTTTTTTCAGCCTGCAAGACCTTGATGTTTGCAAAAGATGAGTTGAGATCTCCTCTCAGTTCTTCCCTCTCAAGCAAGAACTGGGTCACTGATCCAAGAACACTCGTAATATTTCGGGACACCTTGAGCTACTGTTCTTTTGATACCTTTGACGGTTTTCCACGAATGCACCTTGTAAGTCCTTCAGGGATAATTGTGTCCCGGAGAGTATTTTTTGTCCTGATGGATTACAGCGGTTAGGGTCGATATCCATCTCTGTCTTCCTGGGCATCAGAATCTGATTCGTCCGAGTGGGAGGTGTAGGGGGAGGCAATAGTGGGGGTGTCACTATTTCGAGAAATCTTCTTTTTCCATGTTCAAATAAAAGCAAAACTTTTTATTTGTTCGTAAGCTGAGATTTAATTTGTAAACAAGTAATTTTACAATTTCACAGAAATAAGCGGTGATTGGTTAAAACGAGATCACTACACCAGTAGGAGCAGTAAGCGCCCTTGAGGTGATTTTCTCACGAAAACGGCGCTATAGAAGTAATCCAATTATTATTATTATTATTAGCACTGAAAAGTGAGCTCATAAACAAGGTAGCCAATCAGCGCACTCTACCTCTGCAAACACTGCTCCACTGTCTGACAATTAAATAAAACAAAAAGTTTATCAACACAAAAAACAGTTCAAAATACAACAAAAAAACACAAGAGACTACCGCCACAGATCAAATTGCGGTCGATTTTTATAGCGATAATAGTCTTTCCTCCGGCGGATAAGTTAAAATAATGATAAATATTAATTTATTATTATTATTAGATAATTAAATAAATTTGCTTTTTGTACTTATTGAATAAAACATATTTAAAACATGTGCTGCATCCATGAGTTTCGTCGTCGGCTCATAAATCTGAGTGATACGTAACTCAATCTTATCAATATTTATCAATAATATTTTCTTTGTTAGTATTCAACTTTATTCGCATTTTTTTCTCATAACACCAACCAGTACCTATCAAAGACATACACCTAATTGTTTACGCTATTTGTTTTTCACATCTTTTGATAAGTACGTTCACCAGTTTTTTTCTGTACTCTTCTTAAAATCTCTTTATAATTAATCATTGTACTTTTTTCTAGATATATCATTTTACCATACTATGTCGATACTGGCTTATTTCCCTTGTATTTTTGTATAATGTCAACTAGTGATGGGCCTAGTACTCGTTTAATACTCGGTACTCGGCGTATTCGGCGTTTTTTTTATTACTCGTACTCGGCCGAATAACTCTGTTTAAATGACGAGTATACTCGGTTTAACTAAAGTAATATAATATTTTCGGAAATATAATGAAAACAGGATGATTAAAAAGTTGTATTTATTAAAATTGAATTTAAACAATTGATATTTAAAATTTAGCAAAGGCAAGTGTGATGTAAGAATACAAGACCCTCCGCACGTTCTGGTAACAGCCTGTTCATTTTTTCTTCATAGACGTTAGCTGCTTCTGAAAACAAACGCTCGCTATACACAGTGCTTGCAGGTACACATAAAACACTCGTGCTAAATGCTCTGGATATCTTGTTTTATGTCTTGCCCACCACTCGAAATGACTCTTATCTTTTGACTACAATCCTTCGTTTACATATCGATCCAATTCTAGAGGCTTGGGGGCTTTTATGATTGTCGCGCTCCGCTGGCTGGGTAGAAGCAATTTCTTCGAAGCAATTTCAAAATGATGCAAGAGCATCTTGTGATTGTCTTAATTGGTTAAGGTTAGAATAAGATTCGTTTTCTTCACTGCTGCTGGCACTCTCTGTAACGTCGCTTCTTTCAATGGATTATAATGTCTTGGCGCTCTCGTAGCTGCCGGCAGCTTTTTTTTAGTCGCTCCTAGTTTATCTGGTAAATATTGGGAAGTTCTTAACTTTTCCGGTGTTAAAGTAGCGTAAAATTACCGCAATAATTTATAGGTTATATTTAAAAAAATCATATAATTTTAGTGTGGCCGTTTCGGGCTTAAATCAAGTTTATAATAATAAAAACAACCCAAATATTTTAAGTTCAAATCTGTCACGTTGTTCTAAATTAACCCAAAAGCATCGGTCGGTCGAAGGCGTTCGACACATGTGCTTGTTAAAAGACCTCTGCCTGTTAAAAGTGTCCCAAAGTGAATGATTAACAATGTTATTCTTTAAACTATGGTGATTGTAAACAATATCGTATACGACCGAGCTAGACAACTCAAACTCAAACTTAATGGTGAATGTGCTATTTTGGAGCCTTTAATAGCTGCAAAAAATGTCATAGATGTAATATAGGAATAATGTAAGAATAGGAAGTAAGATTTGTACAGTGCCCTTGAGGTGATTTTTCACAAAAACGGCGCTATAAAAATCATCCGATCATTATTATTATTATTCTAAAAATAGGATCTTCCTGATTAATTCGCATTTCTCTGGATTAAAAAATCTCATTCGGAATGTAGAGTCCAGTAAAGTAGCATATTTTGAACTTTTAGAGAAGCCTTTATGGCCAATTGCAGTGTATGTACGTAGCATCTTTTGCCGACAAATGGACTATAATTAATAACTTTGACTACATTGGGTCCATTGTCTTTCAAAATAACATGATTAATAGTCTCAATTTCCCAGCTCACAGATAAGTCTGAGAGCACTTATCAAATATTGTCAGCTGTGTGGTGTCCTCTAAAATGCTGCATTTGCAGCACTCTGTGCTGTAGGATAAACTCCTTGTTGAGCCAGTGAGCAGAATAGCTTAGAAAACCAAGCAAGTTGTTTATGCAGGTCCAAATATCAGTGGTTATAGATACAGCTTTAACGTTTGCAATTTCCGATCTAATTATGCTTTTCACTTTGTTGTAAGCTTCTGGTATGGCAACTTCGCTGATATTCTTTCTTCCGGGGATTTGATATTTCTGCTTTAAGACGTTCATTAATCTTCGAAACCCATTATCTTCCACTATGGAAATCAGTTGGTTGTCAATCGCAATCATTTCGGCGACAGTTTTGTGGATTTCTTTAGCCCGCGAATCATTTATGTCCCACTTTGCCGCAAATGACTCCTGAAGGCTTTGTTGCACCTTTATTGCATTCGATTCCGACGACGAAGTTGAAGCAGCCGCCTCGCAATTTTGGGATCTTTCGGATTGAGGTTCATTCTGTAAATCTTTTGACTCTTCTTTGTATTTAATCTTAATATGGTTAAACATCGCCGTCGTGGAATCATTACGTTCAAAACCACTTCAAAATCAAAGAATTGCACAAGGTAAATTTCACTTTCTTTTTATCTTCTTCAATCTCGTCGTAAAATTTCCAAATTCGCGATCTTTTGCGTGAACTCATCTTTGATTGATTGAACCGAGTTATTCGGTCGAGTACTCGGTTTGGCAAACATCAAACCGAGTAAAACTCGTACTCGGTAACTCGGTAAAACTTGCACTCGGCGCATCTCTAATGTCAACTAATATGAACTCAAGTTGTCTATTTGACTGTCCTAAAACGGGATTTGTTCCCAGTTGGGCAGTCAAAGCTTTTTTACATTTTATTGTTTAATAATGTGTGTGTTTCAAATAAATTCAAATAAAGCTGATGTACTTGCTTAAGTACCCTCAATACGTCTTAATATCCTGATTCCAGTAAAGCTTGTAGAACCCCGCAGGAGCAAGCAAAGTTACTTCAGTTGTTAGCCATAGGCAAATTGCCTTCATTTCACAAACAACAAGTTTAGTGTGCGAGTCTCCGACGTGATGTGAACTGTGAGCAGTGAGCTGTACTGTACTGTACTATACTGTTTACTGTGTCCACTGTTCAACTCGCAAGCGACAGTTTGCGAGTTGAGCAGTAATTCAGTAATAAAATTTGGTCGTGAGAGGAAGTTGACCAACGCCGCACACGTTGCCCAAATTGGTTCATAATCTGTACTGAGATGCTGGGTGCTCGATGGGAGAGTCAGCCGACAGGAGGCATTATACATATCCTATATCTACAATGTTTGTACACCTGTGGTAAGCATGTATATATACATAATTTTTATTTTTTATTACGTACTTATAGCTACAGCCGCAGTGACTGACATTCTGGAGTTCCTCGTGAAACCGCACCGAGTATAGAATTAAATTCATGGTTGATGATGATTGGCCAGTTGTCCAAGTCCGTAATTTGATAAAGTCCATGATGCCAACCACTCGAGTGTTTTAAACGAGCCTATTTGAGTTCATGTAATTAAAGAGGAATCTACATAAATAATATCAGTGGCTTAGTTGGCATTCGTCTGGGTCTCACCCAAGCATCGTGAGTTCAATTCCTCGCCTGGCTAAGTCCTCCACCACGAAGCAAGCAACATCTTCTGCTTAATTTGATGGTAGTAGAAGATTTTCAAATATTTACAGATTTTTCTAACCATGGAAAGTTTGACTTCTTTTTGAACAAACATATATTTATCAAGAAGCTTAAACACGGAGTCTGTTTTTGAATCCACCTGTGAACACGAATACGTAAGTAATATAATTTTAAAAAATTTTATACAACTGGCTTGAAAATCACGTAAAGGCCAAAAATATATAACTTTTCCAAAACTGTTATTCGGTATCTTATAAATTATGACAAATAGCTCACAAAAACTGGCCTGCAAGTATATTTCAGTACTTTTGTGGTTAGCTTATCCGGCTCTGATTTATAATTAATATAATTTTGTTAGAAAATAAATTTATTGTTTTATTACCTTTACCAGATACTCATATCATTACGCCTTCACAGCTGACTACTTCCACCTTCATGCTTCATAATAGTTTTTTCTTTATGGTTTTCTGCTACTCGTAAATTCGAATTGGGTAATATAGTTATTATCATTATCCCATAAGGAAAAAAATCAAATTTATAAAGTGGATTTTAATTTATTTTACTTTTCTAGCTAATATTATCGAAGATATTGCAAAAAATTATATTTTTAGAGTTGTATGGCATGAAAGGAGTTTAAGAAGAATGTATGACGCGAATGTGAATGGAAGAAAAAGCTAGGGACGTCCGAGGAAGACATGGCACGATCAATATTTGAGTCGGGCCATGTCAGAAGTCGGAATAATAGAAGAGAATGTATGAAACGATGTATGAATGTGAATGAAGCAAGAAGTGTATGCCAAGATCGAGTTGTTTGGCGGTCCATCCTCTCTGCCTACCCCTGCGGGGAAACGGCGTGATGATGGTTAGTATGGCATGAAGAACCATGACGGTTAAATAGACTTTTATTCAGTTTATCGAAATTATTGTTTAATAATGATGCCATAAACTGAAATTGTATTTATTTAATGAACATATATTATTTATTATTTATATTTACACTTTCTTCGAAAAAGATGTGTGATGGTTTTGTGTCTTCATTTAAATAAGTATAACTTTGATTAAACTACCGTTAAAATCCTGATGGGAGCTTTGCTTATGAAACATGTAGATATTTATATAAACCGTTTTACTGCTATGCTTATTTTGCAACTATGAATATAAAATGCTACAGATATTCTCTGTTTTTAAATAAAAAAGTATGGTATTCAATAAAAATGGAATGACTTGGACAAATATTAATCAATTTTAATAAAAAAAAATTAAATAAACAACTAAAGAATCAAATTTTTACAAATATTATATCTCTAATTAAAAAACTACACATTTACAACTACAAATTTAAAAAAAAAAGATTATTTCACTACACAATTGTGTTTTCCCGTGGTTCATGTGGTCCCTTTTTACAGCGAGCGGACATGAGATTGGATCGCCTTATCTCATTTGCTTTACTGCACAAAATCATTTATGGGAACAAAGGTCTCGTCGTCCGTAGTGCCGCTGCCATTTGATACATTGCGATCATCCTCAATAGAACTAACTTCCGACATGGTAAAAAATATCGATTCACTCTAAGGTGCATTTTTTTAAAGGCTAAACTATAAATACAGTTATCATGACACACGCCAACCGCAATATACCATGCTCAAATTGGACACGTGCTCTCCCGAGGATGAAAAAAATCGCACTAAAAAATTCAGCGTTTTAAAGCTGCCTCGCAATTTACGTAACTAAAGCTTACAGCGCGACAGCGCTGGGCCGCGCTCTAATTGTTAATAACAGTGATTTAAACAAAGTTATTCCAGTTTTTTTTTTAATATTTTATATTCAATTTAATGAGAGTATTTGACGTTCGACAGATTCATTTATTTAAAAAATAATAATATTTAAGCGTAATTCGAACAAGAAATGCAAAATCTAACACTATTTTTCACCCTCGGTCGACGCAGTTTTAGATACCTTGCCACAAATATATACCATACTTCCAGAAAACGTCAAACAGAGTACAACACAAAAAAAAAGCGTAAAAAAAGAAAAACTTTGCATAAGTTCTAATGCTCACGCCTTTACTGGTGCCCTCACCAAAACTCCCTGTCCCATATGTACTAAACCTCGTATTGTATTGTATAGTATTGCACGAATGCAAATTTAAATAGTGAATTGTTATGTAGGAACTTATTTTATACTATTCATATCAAACATACATAGGCAAATAACCAGTCACTCGAATTCAAACAACTTGTTCACAAATCGGCAACCTACATATACTCGTAGAAGGTTCCACCCAACAGAGAAGGGACTGTTTCGTATAGTGTCCGACACAACTCTTGCGATGGAGTCGGGTAAGTTAGCACTTATCTCACTACTGGAAATGAATGCAGCATTTGACACAATTTCCTTATTAAGAGACTGGAGAAACATTCAAAAAGAAGAATTCCTACATCAAGAATTGGTTGGCATCCCACCTGTCCAGTGGCCTACAAGCCGTGAAGGTAGAAAATAAACTGTCCAACTTCGCACTTAAAACGGTGGTACCCAGGGATCCGTTTTGGGCCAACTTATTTCAAACTTATCTTTACAAACGATGTCGCCCAAATAATATGGTCTCTTATCTTGCACTGTTATGCTGACGGTCAACTTTATAATAATTCTATTTCAACTGCACTCCAAACAAAATCAACCGTCTTAAAAACCGTATTGCTGAATGTCTAGAAGCAATAAATCTTTGGATATCCTCAAACAAGCTAAAGCGGAATTATAAAAAAATAAAATCTAAGACCGAGATTCTATGGTCGGCTATAAACAAACACAAACATTTAATTGATACTTCACCAATTTCTGTTTCAGGCATCTATATAATTCCAAAAACATCCTACTTTTGAATGCGGACGTTTCGCTAAAAACTCAAGTAAATTAAATTAATAAGAATAGCTTTATAAATTCTTCAAAATATTGGTATTCACTTTGCGGCTTCATTATTAATAAATAAATTAAAAATTCCTTTGTAATCACCACTTTATTAATATAAAAATATCAACATTTTTCAACAAGTCTCACAGAATTTTGGCCCAAATTTAAAAATATATATGTCTTCTCAGACTTTCATATCCTTTAAATCAATATATTGCCTATATATCCTAATTTCGCGTATCTTGTTTAGTTAACATTATTCGAAGTCTCACACTTCAATTTTCTTTCTTTTTTTCTTATCGAACCACGAATCACATTTAGGAAGATACATTCTAATCAATCTCCTGTACTGTACCACCACCCATCATGAAATACTTTTTCTTTCCTTAAATCAAGTAAGAACATTAATGATTATTAAATTAAATACCACAATTAAATAATATCTCCAATAACACGTGTTTACCAATATTGTGTCCTAAAGCCGTATCTAATTTTCGCTAATAAACAGTGTTAATCTCAAGTGACCTGGCAGGTAAGTATGGTGCTGTATAATATTATCTGCCTTTTTAACGCGACATCACGTCAATGTGTTAAATGCATTGTATACCATATATAGTTTGGTATTACAGATCGATGAACCGGTGAATGCAATTTGTTATCCATAAGTAGTAATAATAGATTGTCTATAGTTAGTGCTGAGATAGAGCATTCGAAAAAACGCATCTGTAAAGCGCCGTTGAGGTGATTTTTCACAAAAACGGCGCTATACAAATCATCACAATATCATTATTATTAATATTTGTGGGTAAACCATAGAAAAAATGTATGAAATGATTTGATATAAACTCTGCCCCAATGCAGGTTCGCCTAGTGAGGCAGGTTATGTACAACTTTACGCTATTTCTTGATTACTGTTTTCAAAAATATTTTTTTCAATTACTCTTCGCATTTAAAACTAAACACTAAATTGTAAAATTGTATGGGCTGTAAATAAAAACGTAATGTATCTATTGTGAAAAAAAAAATAACCTGTGATGTTACTTAGAAATAGTATGTATATTATTAAAGTTCTTAAAGAATAAAAACATAAACAATACAAGTGGATAATTAATAATAATCGGGATTTGTTCTTAACGTTCGCATCATCCTATCGTTAAGCAAGTACTTTC
This sequence comes from Halesus radiatus, assembly GCA_022606495.2. Lineage (NCBI taxonomy): Eukaryota > Metazoa > Arthropoda > Insecta > Trichoptera > Limnephilidae > Halesus > Halesus radiatus. The sequence continues at coordinate 158,022 of JAHDVE020004418.1, read as the reverse complement.
TTCCGTATGAAAGTGATAAAGTTGACAACTCATACCGATTGCGGTTTATCGCAAACCACGACACGTTGCAAAGAATACTAACAACATGCCTTGTGCTCCGGGGCGGGAGAAGGTACTAGGTGTAGGTACCTACCTGGTATCGCAGTTCGCAGTCCTCTGCTATCGCATCATCGCACATCGCATGATGCCGGCCGCAGATTTAGATTTACGGTTTAATGGAGGTTGATTGTTTGCCAATCTTGACTTTACTAATAGAGGGTTTGGATTCAATACGTACATTGCAAAGCGGGTTCTGTGCTAGAAACGCTCTTTTCGATTTACTTTTTTTATTTTATTTACATTTACAAAAAAAAATACAATTCGAAAAGTCCAAATAAACTACTTTTTGTAGTTTATCTAACGGTAGCTGATTATTAAAAACTCAAAATTTACAGTTAAGTATATCTACATAAAATAAAAACATAAACGACAGCAATAAATCATGTACGAGTATAATATAATATTTCCTTATCATATAATACAAATAGCTTCTTTCAGCTAGCCAAGTTTTCAATATATATAATAATTGTTAAGTTTTAATACAGTTTTTATTTAATTTTATTTCAGCTGGTAACATATTTAAACACCCAAGAATCATGTGCTCTAAAGTTCTTTGTCCATACATGTTTGAATACTTAGAAACCATTAATCCTCCATTAAAATTAAGACGAGTATTTTAAGTCTGTTGGATTATATACTCGTATAGGGTTATTAATGTGGTGAAATATAATTTTGTACCACAGAATTGATCTTACTGAAAAAATTTTGATACTCTGATAAAAGTATAGAATATTTTGCCTTCGTTCGTATAAACTTGCATGGGCTTATAATTTAACAAATGAATTGAGAGCATTATGCATGTACTGTGTTTTAATAAATTTCAGTGGTTTTTCTTGACCCTGCCGCAACAGTGAAAAATCTCCGTTCGCTCCCTTCCCACCCCGTCCCTACATGAAAAAATTTGTTTTAATTAATTTATTTTGTTAAATACAGAAATTTTTTTACAGCCATAAGAAAACTTTGACTGTCCAACTAGGAAGAATTCTCAATTTAGGATAAACAAAGCGATAAGCTCAGTTTATATTACATAGTATATACATAGTACAATATATAGTAATAATCCAAAAAAAAGAATAGGCAGTGTTAATATTATATCAGCTGAAATACCCGGCGTTTTCCGGCGTTATTAATAGTTTGGAGTAAAGTTTTATAATCCCTTACCCTACCTTACCCCTACTCTTACTCCTACCCCTACTCCTAGCCAGTAATTTCTTCTTATTTTGAACGTCAAGTGTTTAAAATTTCATCAAATAGTATCAAAATTCTGCTTTAAGGGGTGGGAAAGTTGGATGGGGGTGATTTTTCGAAAACTCACGTAGACAGTGACCATCCTTTCATTTTGTAAGTCAAGCGTACAAAATTTCATCAAATTAAAAATAAAACTGTAGATTTGTATACAAATCAAACACACACCGCCCGCTGGGGATATTCCTATTCATATAACAGAGAAGAGGATAACAGTTCATTCAATTAATGTGTGAAGTTAGGTAAGGGTTATTGCTATGTAAATAGTTTAATTGATGTGAATAATAGAAACAATGTTAATAATGTACGCAATATTTAGTATCAAACACCGAAACTGTTACATGCCATAATTGTACAGAAATGAGTTCAGGAAATACAGTTGAATATTGATGTAATGTAATATCATAGATAGCCAACTCAAATGGACATGTCATGTAGAAAGGCTTGTAAGTAAATTAAGGTTTTTTTTTTAATTCAATGTAAATGAAATTTAATAATGTTATTATTATGTTCTGCGAGTATTTTTAGTTTTTATTATTGTGACAGCTGTTTTGGCGTTCAAGGCCATTTTCAAACTGCGGTTAAACTTAAGTGAAAACCTATTATTGGTTCATTTTTTAAATATATTTGATAAATGTAATTATTGCTGTAAACTGTTGGTTTTCCAAATAAAATAAAATAAAAAATAAAATAATCCACATTGTGACGACTTATTAATATGTTTTTATTTACTCTCACCTAATTCTAATTTGGACGGGTTTTTGAAGATGAAATAAGAACCTATCTTCGGCAGCCGGAACCGAAGTAACGGATATTTTAGATTTCAACCATCACTAGCAGTTGAAAAAAAAAAACTAAGTAAAGTTGTGTTTACAGGTTATTTATTATATAAAAAAACGTTATGTTTTTTTTTGTGTTGTTACGTCACAGCGCCCACCACCATTAACGAAAGGTAGGTTTTTGAAATTAAAATTACAAAACCGTGTAGATGACAATATTATTGTAAGCTCTTTATATCATTTTAGGAAATATTATTCGGTTGCAGTTTCAGTGCTGATAAATCGGCGTTAACATATAATTAGTAGAGTATCATCTATACCAGCACTCCGATGAATCCTACAATTAAGTTTTGTAGCTTGGATAATCTAGCATTAATGCCATTTGTTAATGTATTGTTTTAGTTTTCTGTTTTATGTTTTATGTTTTATGTTTTATGTTGCAGTTAAACACTATTTTTTTTCCTTTATTATATTTCTTTAGCGGTATTTAATGAAATCAACTAAAATTTCGAAAACATCGTTTTAATAAAATTCTAGTATTCGTTTGGAAATGTATCGAGGAAGCTTAACGAATAATAAAATTAAGACCGTATAGTCGGTACTCACTTCACAGGGCGCGAGATGTGGTGGAACTGGTCCTGACTCTGAGTGTAAACATGATTGGTGACCACTGACCACTGACCACTGACCACTGACCACTGACCACTGACCACTGACCACTGACCACTGACCACTGACCACTGTCCACTGACCGCACCCCAACTGTAATGCTCGTCTATATTTTCTGTTTCTTAGCATGGAACGCCATCTAGGCAAATTCTATAGTTGTCTTGACAACAATTGGTGGCGAGATGCTCTCCCGCGGGGCGCCCGATCTCCGCCCTAAATAAAATTTTAATTTAAGCCATTCTGGCATCTATAAACTTCAACGTAATGATTGCCAACCATTTTACATTAGTAAAACTGCTGGAAATGTTCAAACGAGGGTAGTTGAACACTTGAGATGTTTAAACAATATAGGTTTTTCAGAATTTGCAACAGATTTAATAGATAAAGATAACTAACTAACTAACTAACCATCACGCCGTTTCCCCGCAGGGGTAGGCAGAGAGGACGGACCGCTAAACAACTCGATCTTGGCATACACTTCTTGCTTCATTCACATTCATACAACGCCTCATACATTCTCTTCTGTTATTCCGACTTCTGACATGGCCCGACTCTCGAGTATTTGATTCACTTGATCGTGCCATGTCTTCCTCGGGCGTCCCCGGCTTCTTCTTCCATTCACATTCGCGTCATATATTCTCCTTACACTCCTTTCTTCGTTCATTCGCTCTACATGCCCAAACCATCTAAGCGTCCCTTTCTTAATCTTGCTCACTACGCTTACATCAGCCTTGCATTCTTACGAATCTCAACATTTTTCACTCGATCATACATGGTTTTACCACACATTCGTCTCAGAGATCTCATTTCTACAGCATTCAGTCTACTTTCATCCTTCCTCTGCCAGTTCCATGCCTCACTGCCATACATCAAGGCTGGTATCAGCACTCCATTGTGGACTGCTAGCTTCGCTTCCTTGGACAACTTTTTGTTTGCGCCAACCGCGTTCAGTCCTCCGTTAATGGAGTTTCCTGCATTCACCCTTCTTTCAATATCCCTATCAGTCTTTCCATCCTCGTAAACATACTTCCCAAATACACAAACTCATCAACCTGCTCCAAGTATTCATCATTCACAACTATATTGCATACTGTTTTCGTACTCTCTCTTTCCAACACCATGACTTTGGACTTATTTACATTCATCATTAGCTCATTCTTCATACATACTTCGTTCATCCTAGATACGAGGGACTGTAGATCTTCCATACTGTTAGCAATCAGCACCGCGTCATCAGCATATAACAGACAACATACTTGCAGACTACTCATTTTCGCGCCCAGGCCCACCTCTTTCAATTCTTGCATACAATTATCCATGTATAGATTGAATAACCACAGTGACATTACGCAGCCTTGCTTAACACCTTTTGTGATGTCAAACCACCCCGTAAAATCACCGTTTGCCCTAACACATGCAACGCTTCCCTCGTACAGCAATGCGATTGCCTGTATAAGATTTGTATTCACACCATGCTTAGACAACACCTTCCATAACTTTTTTCTGTCAACTCTGTCGTATGTTTTTTGTAGATCTACAAAAGCACAGAAAAGTTTCTGTTTTTTGCCAGAAACTTCTCTGAGCATACGCAACGAGAAAATCTGATCCATGCACCCCCTTCCACTCATAAATGCGCCTTGCACATACCATATTTTATCCTTTGTTTTCATTTGTACCCTTTCAATCAATATCCTACCATACAGCTTACCAACTGAACTTAGCAGGCTAAGAGCCCTGTGATTTCCACATTCCATGCGTGACCCTTTACCTTTGTATAGAGGCATGATCACAGCCCTTCTCCAATCTAATGGGGTGTAACCCTCCTCTAGACACTGGTTAAAAAGTTTGCACAACCATGTGAGAATTATACGACTATTTCCTTTAAAGTATTCAGCAGCAATATTGTCGAAACCAACAGCCTTACCATTCTTCATACATCTAATTGATCTTTTAATTTCATACATGCTAATTTTGGGAACATTCACCCCATCGTCATTCATACCTGACTCGCCACTGGAATCACTATCACTCGGGTTGCTTTCGAAGACCTCTTCAAAGTATTTCATCCATCTCTCTTTTATTTCTTTCTCATTCGTCAACATTTTTCCATCTTTCGATTTTATCACTTTCATACATCCACTTTCTGGACCATTCCGTGACCTTTTGACCTCCTTCCAAAATAGTTTAATATTTTCTTGGTAGTGGTTTGTCATTTTGATCCCTCTTCCTCTTCCAGGCGTTTCTTTCGTTCTTTCACTCCATCACGTACTCTTTTCTTGCATCCCTTGTAAACTACTTTCGCTCTATCCCTCTCTTCGCTAGAAGCACTGCCAGTCGCTATCAGAAATAACCACGCTTTCTTCTTCTCTGAGACCAGTGCTTTTTATCTCATCATCCCACCATGCATCACCTTTCTTTCTACCTTGCGTACTTATTCCACATACCTCTCTAGCAGATTCACAGAGGGTCACTTTTATGTGGTCCCATGTTTCGTCTATGCTTAGACCATCCATTACCTTATCATTCAGTCTCATCTCTACACAATTTTCATACTTACTGCTTACATTATCGTTTTGCAATTTTTCTATTTTGACTCTAGTTGAGGTCGACACCGTTTTCACTTTAGAGCGCCAGCCGCGGAAGAGGTTTACTCTCGACACAACCAGGAAATGGTCGGTTTCTATCTCAGCCCCTCTGAAAACTCTGGTATCTGCGGTGACGGCTCTCAACCTAGAGTCAATTACTACAAAATCAATCATTGACCTCTCATTTCCTCTTTCCCACGTATATTGATGGATACCTCTATGATTGAAAAAAGTATTTGATACAAATGGGTTCCACTCTAAACATACTTCAAGCATTCTGTTTCCATTGTCATTCGTTTTTTTATCCCCAAATAAACCTAAAGCTGATTCAAAACCATCCCTTCTAATACCCACCCACCCATTCAAATCCCCTGCCATTATAATCCTTTCATTCATATTTTTTAATCTCATCACATCGCTCACACCAGTCCAAAAATCATCTTTCACTTCATCGCTTTCGGAGTTGACAGGAGCATAGCATATAACTAAAAACACTCTTGTCAACCCGATTTTGAATCTGATCCACATTATTCTCGGACTTACACATTCATATTGCAACATACATTCCACCATTTTAGGAGACAGTAACGCTGCAGCACCTTGACAAGCCCTGTCTGTATCTGGTCTCCCAGACCAGATGACGAGCGTGTCATTATGCTGCATCGTACCGCTCGCCTTTTTCATACTCTCTGTTATACAGAGTACATCCAGACTTTTCCTTCCCATCGTATCACATAGTTCATTCATCTTTCTTTCCATTCCTCCTCTGATATTCCACGTGCCAATTCGACATTGTTCACGTTCCTTCCTCCTCTTCGCGCTAACGAAGGGTTGGCGGTGTGATGGATAGCGAGCCTCATCGACACCTGGGTCGGCCATTCCCTTCCATGGATTACTTAACTACCCATAACTAAACTTAACATAACATAGCACAATAAAATATTGCTTAACACACTTGTAGCTTACCATAACATACTACAATCTAGCTTATAACTTAACATATTACGGCATGGTATGATATTCCTTATCTAACTTATAACTTAATAATAATCCATATCATTTAATAAACTTAACATATCATACCTTAACATACATCTCATAACTTATCTTATCCTTAACATATAATGATACTTATCTTATATTATATCTTATCTTATATTACACTTATCTTAACCTTAACACATCCTATCATAAAACACACACACAAACCTACATATGTAAACAATTGCTTAACTAGTGTAATATAACAATAATACTTAATGATAATAATACTATATAATACCATAATAATACTATAATAATAATACTTATCTTACATTATATCTTATCTTATCTAATTAATTAAAGTAATTTTTAATTAATTTATTAATAATGATGCCACAAAGTGAATACCAATATTTTGAAGAAATTATAAAAAAATAAGATTAGGTTTTCTGGATAGTATATTTCTTTTTTTTTCTTTCGTACTTTTAATGACTAAGTCAGTTTTAAAAAGCGTGCCGATTCATACGTGTGTTGATTTATCATGGAACTAGCTAATATTATGTTAACTATATTTTTGTGATTTTTTAATCGTTTTTGCAATGTGTTGATTAATAATTATTTGTGCAAAATAAATGAATATATATAAATTAAAGAAAGGTAGGTAAGATATAGTAGGGTGGCTCACATTGTCCTGCAGCTCCAGGTAGCTAACCCTGCGCACGACCTGCGAGAGGGGACTGTCGTGAATAAGTGCCGTGCGCGCCCCTCGCCCCGCCAGCACGTGGCGGTCCACCGCGTTGTAGCACGCGTTGATCTCGCCGCCGACATACCTGCAAAACAAAAAAACGCAGGCAATCATTATTTGTAATTACTTCATAATTTAGTCAAGTTAGCCTTTCAGAAGCTGGGCGTACTGTACATGGCCCGCAAATACTATAATAGTAGACAACTGATGACCCTATACAAATCGCAGGTGCATCCTACTATTGAATTTAGCAGCTACCTCTGGTCTGGAGCCCCAAAATACCTGAACCAACTCTTAACTCCGTGCTGAAAAGGGCTGTCCATTTGATAGATTCCCCTCTCTTAACAAACGGATTGCAATCTATATAGCACAAGTGTCAGGTAGGAATGCTGTATTTGTTCTATCGGTATTTCAATAAAAGATGCTCTGAGGAACTATCGTTATTGATCCGTTCAGCACCGGTGGGTAGTCGGGAAACACGCGAAATACGCGCCCAACATTACACGGTTGACATTTGTCACATAAGAGAGGGTCGTTTCTTGGACTAATTCTTCACGGCTGCGGAACGATATGCCGACCTCTGTGTTTCCTCCCTCCTACAACTGCACTCCTTCCTCTCCTCAAAAAGACCCCCCACAAAGCGTCCTCAAAGATGATATAGGCCCCGAGGAAAATAATTTCCCTCAGGACCTCCTGTGAAAAAATTCAAATACTACCCGGTTAGCCCTGGGAACCATAAAATGGGGGAGGATTTTCATTCTTCATCGAGATTAGGAAGTTTCCTTCATAAAGAAATATTAACTCTAGCGGAATGCTTCCATGCGGGCATCCCCATCCATTACAACGTGTCCATTGTCTATAAAAATCCTAGTCCGGTACGACGAAAAAGTCCAATGAAAATTTAAAAAACATTGATTCTAGCTTACCCCAACCCGAAATAACCCGCCTAACTAAAAAAGTAAACCGTGATTTTGTAATGAATTAACAATTAGAATCACTTTCCAAGTCTCCGTTATAATTTTATCACCAGCTGCAATGTAAACATGTATTTACCTAATCTAAAATCTATCATAATCTACATGCACTTAAAAATTCCAGGATCAGTAAATTTCACAGTGTTAGAACATTAAATAACCATTATTAGGCAATAACAATATAATGTAAGTTATTACCAAAGTGCAAAGCACTTTAAAAATTCCACGGTACCGTGAAATTAAGTTTTTAAAATAGAACTTACAGTTGCTTGCTTAAGTGCTAACTGCATAATAATATCTTAAATTCACTGATACATAGATAAAAAGTCTTGGAAATTAAGAAATTAATAATAATGAATCTATTATTAACAATCATGTCACATCCCCATTTTAATTATGTTTCCTTTCACCCCTCCCTCAATCTGTATCTCTTCCCCCACTCTTTACTATACTTGATCATCCGATTATTATTATTATTATTAACGTAACAATAAAAGTACATAATTGTTTCCCAGAAGTGAATGCTAAATATAATTATTATGAAACCATTGTAAATATATCATGACATTAGTAGTAAATCAATTACTGAAAATCTTGTTGCTAACCTTGATATCACAACTAAGATGGGAAAATCCTAGAATAATCTCATTATCGACCAGTATTTACCAACCTTTTTATTACATAAATAATATAACATCATCTTTACAATAAAAACAATTGTAACCTATCTTAAAAATGATTTTTGAAACCAGATTGTCATACCACGCATGAGTCCCAACTGCTCCCAACCGACGGCCTCATGGTCGAGGGGTAAGGCTCTCGACTACGAATCCGAAGGTCGCGGGTTCAAATCCCGGCGTGCGCAAGTAATTTGTATTTAATTAATTTGTGTCGTTTCACAATTAATTCATTTAAAAATAATATATAGTATATTTGCGCACGTTCCAGAGTGGAACATACTCTCAGTATCGCCCTGGTGAAAGACCACCATTCAGAATTGAAACGTTGCTTGAAATGGCTTTTAGCCGTGTTTGGTGACCAGATCTGAATAGCCAGGTATTTTTCCACCTTCCTCTTCCCATTCTCCTTCTCCTCCCCAATACCTCCAGCCGTACAACATTCCCCACTTGGGAATGCCATAGTCTCACTTGCTCCAGACGGTTGGGAGGAGTTGGGACTCTTGTGCGGTATTCATATAAAAAAAAAAAAAATAAACCGTCTGGAGCCAGTTAGACTATGGCACCTCGAAGTGGGGTATGTTGTCAGGCAGAGTGGCTCTCATAAATCGGTTATACACATTTTGTAATTTTAATGTAAATGATGTTTTCTCTCCAATACTGTCAAAATTTATAGTCACACAACATTGACATATAAAGTGAATAAATTCAAAATTACCATATAAGTCAGGTTTCGTAAAATCGTGCTACAACAACACCGAAAAACACAATCTAAGTAAAATCATGGTTTGTTACCCCTGACACTCAAAATTGTATATAAACCATAGATTAAGTATTAATTGTACCAGTCTGAAGATAGCCGTCACAAGCTGTAACCGGTCACGGTCAAAAATAAAAGTGGAATAAAATTAAAAACATGTCTTTTATTTAATCATTAATATGATTATTGTCATTTAATTTATATTTCTAATTAAATGTCTGTTATTGTGGATGCTAACCACCCTAGTAAATAACCCTATTCAGATGATTACTCAAGCTATTGATTAAATTGTAGTTGTTCAATATTTAAGTCATGATCGCTCAAACATTTCATTATTTTTAGCTTATAAGTATTTATTTTATGGGTTTAAAAAGAACGGTTTAATTATAATGAGAAATTTTAATGGAGATCTAAAAAATAAACTTTCCAGAAGAGCTTCTTAAGCTTCTTTTAAAACTGTGACATTTCAATGATTAAGAGTTATTTAAAAAAAAAACAACTCTTTTAAAAATAAAGATCTACATGTCTCAAAACCAATATAAATACAATATTTAGTATTTATCAATGATTTCGTTTATTTTAAATAAATATGTTAAAAAAAAAAACGAAAAAAGCAATCACTTTGTGGCTTAAAACCTTTTAAGCCTAATATCAGAATATGATGTAAAGTGGAAAATGAAGTTCTCTCTTTCTAAAACATATAGCTGACCTTAAGAGAAAGGGAGATAGAACGGCTTTTACGGGGACCGTCACTTGGTTCCCGATACGGAACGACTTAAATCAAAGGGTTAATAAAAATATTATTATTATTATTATTACATGCGTACGATTTTTTTCTTCTTATCTAATCTCGTTGTCTAATATTTGTTGTTATCAAACATTAATACAAGCAACAATTATGTTTTTTTTTCAAAAACCATCATCATTATAACCATAACTCCTATACATATATATATATATTAATTATATATATTTTTACATAAGTTAATAGAAATTCAATTAATGAAAGACTGAAAATAGTAATAGCGAAAAAAAATTATCGAAGAAAGCGACGCCAGTTCACATTGGCGTTCTGATACCGACCTTGATGTTTGGCAATAAGTATGAAATATAGAGGAAGGAAAAAAGTGGAATAAATTTGTTAAAAAAATAATCAATGGCGTTTTAGTGGTGAAATAATGTTTGGTCGGCTTGGATACATACGAGTATTGGATATGGGTGACGAAATGAATTTATGACACCCAAATAAACGTCCCTGGAAGACATGAAAGATTAAATACTTTTTTACGAGTTGGAATAACAGCAATGGAAATTTATGTGAAAAGATGTAAGAATATGGACAAAGCAAGAAGTATGTGATAGAACAGAAACTTGTGGCATTCCACCCTCTCTGCCCACCCCGCGGATAAATGAGGTGGCGAATACTTATAAGTCTCTTTCCCCTTGAAAAGTAAAATATAAACTCTGGTTTCTGCAATAATCTGAGACGGATTAATATTTCGTGAATTTATTTATGTTTTAAATTTGTTTTCTATTAATTGAAGCTTGGAGTCAACCAATGCTTTGTTAATAGGTTGTGCAAGTATAGGAACATTCTAACAAAAGAAAAATCATCATAAATTTAATCGTTTGACGTAGGTATTCAATGCTTCTTTATGATTTGTTTGTTAAGGCCCGTATACACCATTCACTGCTCAGTGTTCGGTGTTCACGTGTCGCTCTGTTGGCATATTAATGTGTACAAATGCATAATTCATAGGTAAACCACTTCCGTTTTGATGGAAAAGAATTGAAAGGTGAATGAAGCGTAAAATTCGTAGTTGCTTTCAATGCATTATTCCTGGCGTTTTATAAATGTAGTTATTGGAAAATTATATTGATAGCGAAGGCCTCGTTTTATCAAAACGATCAAAATGTCGTCCAGAGATTTCCATAGAATAATTCGTAATTTTTGTTTTTATAAACGCCGAGGGCTTTTATATATATATATTTTTAACTACAACATTTTAAAAATGAGATATGATGCACAAAAGTTGACAAAATATGGGAAACAGAATAAATAAATAATAAAATTAAGTATTATTTATCAAGTTTATCAAGTTAAAATTTTTGTCAAATACACCCATATCGTTTAAATAATTGTTACCAAGACTGTGCAAACATTGCATTGGGGAATGTAAACCATAGTTGGAATTAGATATACATTTGTAAAATATTAGTGTTTGTCTAGTCGTTCATTTAGGTATGTGTAAATTGATTAAATGCAGGAGTTCAGAACAATCAAATTTGGAGTTTAATAATTTTTAATAAAAAGCTTAGGTCGTTTATTATTCGTCAGTTTTTAACGTTGGAATATTTGATCGATAAGAAATGTATATGCTCTAAAAGGGATGTTAAGCTTAAACTTTATGAAATCTTGATCAAATTGTCTAATTTTAACATTTTCCATGTTGTCATATTACTATCTGAATGCTGTTATTTGGTTATGGAGAATTGGGGTGATGATTAAATTCAAAAGATATTCTAATCTCAACATGAGGCGACATACGATGTGCTTTCAAAGATTATCCTTTTTTTATAAAAGTTTTGCAAAAGATTTTTTTTATTATTTATTTTCACACTTTTGTTCATCTTTTGACACTCTGTGTAACCAAGGAAAATGGAAAATGTGCTAACCCTCTCGATTAGCAATTAACCAGAAGAGGTATTAATTGTTTTATTTTTGGCCTGCTTTATTAAAATGCATACTTTTAATCTTCTGATTAAAAACTTCACAAATCATTTGTCTTAACTTTGAAACATTTTAACGTTTTTCTGAATTTATAAAAGTTTTCCCCTTTAGCCACAGTTTTTTGCGCATGCCAAGTGCAATGAGAAATTAATCTCTGAACTCACAAGCACAATCACTCCTAAGATAAAACCATTCTCGTGTTCCGAGTACAGATACATTTTTAGTTGCAGGCTAATATGCTGCATTTTGATTTGAGAACATGACGTTTGATCGTGCATTAAGTACACTGTTCTATTTTCTTACACGATGAATTAATTCTTGTGAGGTGTGCTATTAAAAAAAACCGAAGCAAAGATTATAATCGTTGCATGGTAAAATGTGGTTATAATAAACCTTTTGAGGGTTCCCCGGGAAGTGAGGCCGGCCCACGAGCGATATTACAAACATCCAAATAGCCCACGGCGTCAAAAATGTTCCCCACCCCTGATTTACAGTAAGATTGAAATATACAACAAAATTACATATGCGTGTATGTGCTACAGTACCTAGGTACAAAATTTTTATTTTCACGAAATATTCAAACGGAAACTAACGGTTTTCCCCAAATAATTTTTGTAAAGTACGTATAAAAGATTATCCAAAAGATTAACTGAAAGAATCGGAGAATTTCTTGTAATATCATGGAAAAATAATTAATTAAGTCCCCTTTTAAAAAATAATAACATTTATTGGAAGTAAGTAGATACCTACATAATATTTTATCAAATAGATTATTATAATTAGTATCGTATATTTTGTATTGCCAGTGTTAAAAAAAGATATATATTTTTTTTATTTTGAACAACCATCATTTAAGTTTACTAGCAATCTCATTAATATTGTCATATGTAAAAAAATAAGTTTTGCTAAGAGCTAGGGTTCAAAATTTCCCTGGATTTTATGGTGATTTACCTTTCCCCTAAAAAATTTTTTCTCCCCTAGATCTAGGGAAATTTCCCTAAATATACCGTCACTGTGACCAGTCAAATTCGGCACGTATCTATATAGTACGTATATTTTTTAAAGTATTTATATTTTGTATTTATTTATACTTTAAACTTTTTATGGTATATACTTTTTATACTTTGTTCTTTTAGTACTTTATGCTCTTTTATACTTTTTTATAGGTACTGTATACATTTTTATACTTTTTTAATACTTTCTTTATATTTGTTCAATTTATTTTTTATTGTTGTTGTATTTGTGTTAAAGGCACATATTGTGCCGTATGTATAAATAAATAAATTGTACCAACCGTCGCATAGTTATGGAATTTAGTATGCACCATGATTCCAACAAAAAGATTAGTTACTATCTTTAAGTTGGCAGTTATACTTATGACAGTTAAAAAATAGTTTAATGCCACGGTTCCCATTATATTAGAAATAATTATAATTATAATCGTACAAACCTAAATAAATAAAAACATATTTCGCCTGCACAATTTCTTTGCAGTTCACACATGTACTTAAATTAAACGATTAAAAAAAATGTCGATTGATGTATGGCAGTGAGGCATGGAACTGGCAGAGGAAGGATGAAAGTAGACTGAATGCTGTAGAAATGAGATCTCTGAGACGAATGTGTGGTAAAACCATGAATGATCGAGTGAAAAATGTTGAGATTTGTAAAGAATGTAAGGCTGATGTAAGCGCAGTGAGCAAGATTAAGAAAGGGACGCTTAGATGGTTTGGGCATGTAGAGCGAATGAACGAAGAAAGGAGTGTAAGGAGAATATATGACGCGAATGTCAATGGAAGAAGAAGCCGGGGACGCCCGAGGAAGACATGGCACGATCAAGTGAATCAAATACTCGAGTCGGGCCATGTCAGAAGTCGGAATAACAGAAGAGAATGTATGAGGCGTTGTATGAATATGAATGAAGCAAGAAGTGTATGCCAAGATCGAGTTGTTTGGCGGTCCGTCCTCTCTGCCTACCCCTGCGGGGAAATGGCGTGATGGTTAGTTATTTAAAAAAAATGTCACTCCCCAAAAGCCATGCCTTCGACATCAACAAACAACATATTATAATATAATTTTTAGTTGCTAAACATAGTTTGATGATTGATTTGGGACTGACTTGACAAATGTTCAATTTGCTAGCAAAATCTTCTATCATTGCGCAAGCAACATTCTCCGCTTATGATGATGGTAGTAGGAGTTTTTCAAACATTGTCAGGTCATTCGTAACCTGGGAATGTATGTCTTTCTTTAAAAGAAGTAAAAAAAAGTAACTCGTACATAGATACAGTCTGAAGTTATTAACTATGTATTAGTATTTTTTTTAATTTTTCTTTCATAGCCTACATAAAGCGGTAATACATTATGAATATTACAGATGTAGAATACATTACAGTAAATGAAAAATGGTTAAAAATGTATACGTACAAGTATTAGGAAAAACAAATAGTACAAGTAAGCAAACATTTGAATAATACCAAAGTGTTAAGCATGCAAGAAGTGAAAGAGTTATAGGAACAGTATATTCATTTTGTTTTTATCCAGATCGAGATATTAAGTTTTACTAAATATGTTAGTGCATTCTCTCTTACTTGTTTTAAAGGTATAGGCATGTGACTATGTAGTTTAATAGCATAGTATTTAAAATGTCGTTGTCCGTGAATGGTATATTTTAATGAGATATTAAGGGTGTTGTTTTTTGAAGATCTACAATAATTTTATGTATTGAATAAAATATTTAAAATATGTTAGTATGTATCGAACACAACAGAAAAAAATGATTTGCTGAAAACTCGAAAATAATTTGTTAATATGAAAATAAAACAATAATTTTGTTTATAACCACGAGAAATAACGGCTTTTCGGAATTCGCCAATCACCTAATTGATAAAGATCATACCTTCATTCAAAGCACCGGTTCTAATATTCTTCATAAAAATGGCCATGGAAACAGATTAAATAATTTAGAATCACTCAAAATAAAGAAAGCAGTTAAAACCAAAAACAAAATTCTTAATAATCAAGTAAATGTGTCCAATAGCCCAATATTAGGTATATTTCCTATAATCTCGTAAAATTTCCCATTATCCCATAATCACCTGTTCAGGTATTCCTTGGTATTCCATTATGTATACTTCTGTCTCTTTCTCTCTGGTATTATGTCAGATTTCTTTTTTATGCTATCTCATTTTTTCTTTGTTCTATGTAATGTTCTTTCTCATTCTATTTTGTATATATAAACACACACTATGTATTTTTGATCAGTTTAATTTTGTACCCCGATGATGCTTGTGTTAAGCGAAACCGGTCGGTTCTAATAAAATTAAATAAAATTCTCGTGGTTATGAACAAAATTATTGTTTTATTTTCATTAAATATGTCTAACCACAAAGTGACTGCTTTCTATAAAAAAAAATATATAAAAAAATTGTTAATATTATATGTACTCCTGATTGCGTTAATAATTTGGCGAGAGTTGAGTCGGTAGTGAGCGAGAGGAGTACGGGATATCACTCACCGTGCCACCATGCGCGTTCGTCAGTAGTAGCCGACGATTTTACCACTTATGCACAATATTTTATTATGTACCTATATACTTTAATAAAATTATTTACATAAGTAATAAATGCAATCTATTCATTTTTATCCAACTTAAAATTACAAAATTCTGAGAGTGTACCCTGTGCACTGAGCAGTGCCGTGCAGTCCATAAACGCTGAAAAGCTGTGCCTACCTTCAGAAAAACGAACAATAAAAATAAATTTATAACCATGACAAATTTCTGATAAAAATGTATATTTTTAGATGTATTTATTATTTTTATTATAAAACATAGATACACCTTTTACAAAAAAATTATGAACATAATGTTATCTAAATACTTGCAAAATGCCACAAGTTTCGAAGTTATTAAGGTGCAGCTACTTCCTTTACAATTTTTTGCACCATTTCTTCCCTGGATTATCATTTTGAATCTCAAATTCAAATAAAACACTTAATTTTAATGTCATTGTCAAGAATTTTATGAAAAACGCTCATTTATTCAGTTGGCCATAACAATCAGCGGAAGATGATAATAAAATGACCATTTTCAAATATTCAATGCACAATTCATACCCGAATTAGAAAAACTACACAGCCTACCTTCGGTCATAGAGCAATGCACGCCACTGGCACTGAGTACACAGCACAGTAGGGGAAGGGACAAATGATTTATAATTTACTACGAGTAATGTAAAAAAAGTTTTGGTAGTAGATGGCCACGCATTTTTTCCGTTAATGTAAAATTCTGCTCCTGCAGCGAGTTGCTATTTTTTAATCAGCACAAAACGAGATTCAAAATTTACAGAATTTTTACAGAATAAACACGTATTTATAATAATTTTAATCAATCTTAAAATAGCCTGCAATTCGACATTTGCGGGAGGCGGCGGAGTGTGAATAAATTTCCTAGACTTGTTTTGCTGGGATCGGTATAATCTTTCTGGGTCAGAAATTTTAATTTACTTTTCAGGAATGTTTCATTATTTCAAATTACGTGCGTTTCTTCCGTACCAAAATTAACACGTTGAGAAACATCTTCTTCTTTTAATTTAGCTCGTAATAAAAGTAAAGGATTCATTCCTCGCATACCAAATGAGGTTATCAAGGAAATAGCTCAATCGTGGCTCATTCTCATTTGGAGCATGACTTTAAACGATTCATTTCAATTAATTAAGTTGATCCAATTAAGCTGCAATCTTTCTTTTTCAAGTGTTTTTAATGAAATAAATAAATCATTTAAATTATACAGTGTAAAGACCCCAGAAATTCTACCTATTTTTGTATAATCATTCTGAAGTACGAATACATCCCAGAATCTTGACTTCAAAGAGTAATTTCTTGTAAATATCCTGTTTAATCAGGTTTTACCTAAAATAATTTTCCCATATTTTCCATATCGAATACCCAAAATGAAGCTGTTCTAAAATGATTGCATGTATCATTGTAGATTTGTAATGGTAACAAAAGGTGATACGAAAAAAAATTGAAAAAAAAATACAGTGCGCAATATAGTTGTGAATGATGAATACTTGAAGCAGATGTATTTGAGAGGTATGTTTTCGAGAGATGGAAAGGCCGATATTGATATTGAAAGAAGGGTAAGTGCAGGAATGAACGCGATTGGCGCTAACAAAAAAATGTCCAAAGAAGCGAAGCTAGCAGTTCACAACGGACTGATGATACCTATCCTGATGTATGGCAGTGAAGCATGGAACTGGATGAGGAAGAATGAAAGTAGACTGATTGCTGTAGAAATGAAATTTCTGAGGCGAATGTGTGTAAACCATGTATGATCGTGTGAAAATTGTTGAGATTCATAAAAAATGCAAGGCTGATGTAAGCGTAATATTAAAAAAGGGACGCTTAGATTGTTTTGGCATGTAGAGTGGGTGAACGAAGAAGGGAGTGTGAGTAAAATATATGACGCGAATGGGAATGGAAGAAGAAGCCGGGAACGCCAGAGGAAGACGTGGCACGATCAAGGGAACTAAATACTTAAGTCGGGAATGTCGTGAGTCAGAATAACAGAAAACTATGTATGAATGTGAATGAAACAAGAAGTGTGTGGCAAGATCGAGACTCTCTGCCTACCAATACGGCGAATGTGATGGTTAGTTAGGTAATAAATATGAAAAAAAAAATCTAAAATATTATCTTCCGTTAATACATTCGCATGACTTTTTTGTGTTAAATAGAATTTACTTGTTGAATTAATTTTTGGCTAATCCTTGTTTTTTCACCTATGTATGTATTTATCCTTGTTAAAAAAGCTGTTTATGTCTTGCAAATAAATAAATTATTTATTTACCACACAAGTAGCCAAGAAAATCATGTGTGTCAAATCCGGCATTAAAATTACTAAAATTATAACTAAAAAATGAAGTAAAGTTCAACTTTCAACAGTCCACGGCACCCCCGGTCTCAACTCCATGTCAACTTTTCATATTATCTTCTCTATGAATAAAAATTGTTATTTGTCTCTGTGTCCCCGATTTTCTCGAAAATTACTAGACCGGTTTAATAGCACAGTTTATTCTTATTAGTGCCGGGAAGGTTTAGAGAGTAGTTTGAATGAAATCCAATATGTAATACTGTTGCTATAACATTTTAAAATTAATATGATAAACATTGAACCCACCATACTGTATTGAGGTTAGCCCATAGACATACCACTCTGGTTAATCACAGATTACAGATTGAAAAGAAGAAGGTTTATTTGAATATTTTCAAAATGGAAAGCACAAGTAGGTACCTAGAACTTTATTACTTAGATATATTTAAAAAAAAAATAAATGTAGGGAATGAAATAAAATTTCCAAATGTATATTTATTTCTTTTTATGTTTAGAGATATTTACTTTCGCTGTCAAATCAATTGTGACACCCAAACGACAAGCAAGAATTCATAACTTCATAACTTTCTTAAAAAAAAAACGAGCAAGGTCGGATACATTAGCTAGTTAAAACAGCCTTAAAAGAAAAAATTACTTTCCCCTTCAGCTCTCATATTTCGAATACGAGCGTAGGTAAAACCCTTTTTTTTCTTCATATTTTTCCTCAGGGCCTTTGTCATCTTTAAGGATGATGTGTAGTTAATATTGTTAAGGAAAGTAAGGAGAGAAAGTCATGGGAAGGAAAAGGGTATGAGGACTTTCTGAGAATCTAGAGGTCAGTATGTCCAGGAGTGATGGACGTATTCATTCATCCCTCCCACTGCGGTGCAAGGCGATGGGTCGAAATAGTTCAGTTGAAGAAATTGGGGGACTCTCGACCGCCTTTAAATCTCACCCCATGAACCCGGGCACCCTGTTAAGTCACGAACCACTTGGTAACCTATAACATAGATGTTGGTTATCCAATGGAAGGTTCGCGGGACGGCGGTACCCATAGCCGCCTCCCAAATTGAAATGTATTCTGAATGAAGAGGTAATAAATGTAACAAGATTAAGAAAGGAAGAATGGAGAAATGGGTGACTTTACAATACATTTATAATCAGTTAGAGGTTAGATGGGCGGGCGGTCCAAAGCGTTGGGTTCCCACCTTCCCATTGCAGCATCATGGGTTCAATTCCAAGCCTAAGCTTCATTGCTCAAGCACCATTTTCCGCTTATTGTGGTAGTATGAGAAATTCAAATATTGTCAGGTTGTTCATAACATAAAGTTAGACTTTCTTATTGCACAACAGCTTTTTTTATATGGCACATAACCAAATGGAAGTATTCGAGGATACTCCAAGAAGACGTGACATCCCCTCTGTCTCCCTCTGCGGAGAATTGACGTGATGGTTAGTAATAGGCAATATCTCTTGTTCTTCGAGCAATATCCCAGCCCGCATAAATGATGGTCTCAACTGATGGGAAATAAATAACAACCCACAAAGAAAATTTAACAATAGGTTGCATATCTTTTATCTAAGGTATATGGTGCCCTCAATGCTTGAGTTATTGTGTATTTTGTCACAATACACCAAAGGCTCAAAAGGTTTCTAGACACATTTAGCTGAATGTAATGTTATCTACAAGACAAACGAGAGGTCATGGGCTCTCCGTATAGGGTCATAAAGTGACGTAAAGGTTAGAAATTCGACTTTGAAGTCGGTAGGTCGCGAGTTCTATTACCGGCGCATGATTATATAATTTGTTTTCGTAAAAATGTTAATAAATAAAATTGATTCAGAAGTCCCAAACAGATCTTTTTACATAATGTTTAAAATTCATGTCAATGACATCTAGGATTAAAATGTACTATAATTTTGTTTTTTGAAGAGTTTTATTTTACAGTGTGCCTACATTTGTTACTTCATTTTAATAATTTGCTACCCATTTACACACGTCATGTCATTAACTAGCATTATTGATAAACCAAGCAATTATTGTCCCTTTAAGCAATGACAATTATAATATTGAAATTAATATTGTAAAATAATAACCCTAAATAATTTATAAAAACAGGAGTTAATTAAACGCTTTGTTGAAACAAACAATCATTTTCAACATAGAAAAATACATTATTGCGGAAATATTAACAGTCAATCTAATAACACCAGCATAGTGCCTTTAAAATCTGGAAAAATCACTTCTTTTGATGGCCTGTATTTCATAATGTACAACAAAAATAATTAAATTACTTCTCATACCGTACTAGATATTTACAATACTTTTTGATGGGAAAAAAAGATCATTAGGTTTAGGTGAGTATTTTGGCCTCAAATCCAAAATTAAGTTTTGTATGAAACAGGCCGCGCAGCCGTTCCTCTTAAATGTTTTAGTTATGTCCTCCACTACGAGTTTGTTGAAATCCAAGTCAAAACAAACCTAACAAACAGATTTTTTTTAATTCGCCCGCATGTATGACTAATCTTAGGATAAATTATCAAATTCTCCGTATCTGTGCGCAATATAACACACAATTTCATAATATCGACATTCTTCACAATACCCTTTCAAAATATCGAACCGAAGTAATACGTACGACCACAAATTGATGCACGAGTATAAAATGTATCGAGAGCATTTCCTGTCCCGATTCTGTCTTCTCTTCCTCTCCCTCCTTCCTTCTTATTTTGTTTTTTTTTTATCATGTTGGCTTCATAAATAAAAAAAATCTGTATTTAACCACTGTTAGCACAAGAAACTTTGGTGGCTTACCTTATGTTAAACTTTCTTTGTTTATATATTTGTATCAAGAGCTGTTAGTTACTTCCAAATAAATAAAAAAATATTCAAAGAAATAAATCCAGTCTTGTAGTGCAAATTAAGATAAGTTAGGTTAGGTTAGATGATAAGATAAGAAGACATAAAGAGAAGAAGAAAAGAAGAGAAGAAAATAATAGACGAGGAGTAAGGTAGAAGACAAAAATAATACGATACCCTAACCAATTTTTAAAATGACGTGTTTGTTATGTCCTATGACTGTGTCGAAGTACTACGCAAAAGGATAATATCAAATGGCAACATTTCATAAGTATCTACATAAGTTGGGTAATGGAATATGAACAGAAATAATCACACGATTTTGTTTAAGGGGAAGTAAGAAACTATTGAATTTTTGATTAATGTATTTTCCAATATGAGACTTCAGGTAGTATTTTGGCACATTATTATAAGTGTTACAGTGAGTAACATTGATTGTAAGTCTGTCATAAATTTTGTGTGTTGACTTTTTAATTTAAATTAATAATAAATTTGAGGTTACCATTTAGTGAAGGGTTCATTGGAGTTGTCGAGCACCTTGTCCCAAGGCTTGGCCCAGGTGACAGACTGTCCTACCTCTGCCCAGAATCCCTCCGGATCCTCGATGGATCGCTTGTAGGCCGCCTCGTACTTGGGAGATGAATATGGATTCTGCTTGAGGATGAATTCTGGAAATAACATAAAACTGATATTAAATTTTGATAAATTCGTAAATATTGTGGGAGTAAGTGAGAAGATTTTTATTATCTTACAATAACGCTATACTGCATCAATTATTATTAATTATTTTTGTGTTTAATCCCTAGAACTCCATTCAATTTAAAAAAAATAATAATAATGTTAATTATGTTATTATTAAGTTTTGCAAGTTTTTATTTTATTATTGTGACAGCTGTTTCGGCGTTCAAACTGTGGTTAGGCTACGTTGAGACGACTTATTTATATGATTCTATTTACCTTCACCCAATTTTATGATGGCTAAAATGATTTATTACTGATGAAACCGATTTACTGGGAAAATAATTGTGATAGTGGATTCTCTATTCTATGAGGTACTTAAATTTGAAATCCGTTCCCCGTATTAAATGGAAATGTTTTCTTAATCTCTCTGGAATTCCTGTATTGGAACGGTTTTCATGCATTAAGGTTCTCAGAAACTGGCGCGAAATATTCGCAGCGACAGCAAATTATTCGTTGTTAACAAATTCGCAGCTGTTTCAGTTCATGGCGGCTTATGCGCTTGCTCAAACTTGCAAGGAATTTCGCAGGACTTTGCAATGTGTTTTTCGCCGAAGATTTCAGTTCAGACCGTTTATTTCGCTGCCGCTATAATTCGATGGCAAAAAGTAAAAGTTGTTTCTAAATTTTCTAATTTTATGTGATTTTATCCACGATGATTACAGAAGCATACAAAATATCAAAAACAAAATGGTTAGAAATCGGGAAAGAACTATATTAAAGGAGAATAAGAAAAATAACAAATATGAATAATAAATAAAAATATATATTATTATTAGTATTATGTACCAAGCATGAATGCATTATAAAATTATGAAAGATTCGAATTCAATTTACATTTAGTAGGCTTCTGATCGGAGCAAACGCAAAATGTTCGGCGCCGCTACCTCTCCGGATATTTCGCCCCTGTCAGTAGAAGCAAGCGAATTTCGTTGCGCCGCAGATAGGAATTTTTTCTGTCAAAATCATATATTTTTTATTTTAAATAATGCACTATAAAAAGGAAGCAGATTTGGCATATTCATTTCAGAATAAGTAGGAAAGTGGGTATGTCATTTCTGTTCAATTAATATTTAAAACTCTGATTAGATTGTTTATTTTATATTACCAATCAAAGTTTTCCGCTATGCATAACCCCGCAAGGCCCGCAATTTCATATCGTGCAGCCCGGGCCCTTTAGTGCGGCCCACTTGGCTGATTAAAATAAATAAAAATCTAAAGCATTTATTTATAGATTAGGACCTTGGGCCTAGAAAAAATTGTGTTTGTGCGCCCTAAAATTATATTTTTAATGAATTCCATTTTATATCATGCAATCAAACAAAGTTTTCGAAAAAATAGAAGTAACGGAAGTGAGTTGTGATATTTTTTATATTTAAATGCATTCGTCCGGATTTCCGGGTACTATGAGCAAAATATTTAATGGTTTTTATTATGTTTTACAAAAATACGAAAGGTTCTTTAAAATTTCATATACCATTTATTGGTTTGACCTTAGATATTTTTGTTATTTTTTTTCGTCTGTGGTGCCTTTTGGTGTGTTTTATATTTAATGGTTACCGATTTATAAAATACAAAAAAATGTTACCCAGCTAAATTATATTTTAAAACCCTGACTGCGTTAATTTAATTTTTTTTATTTTTTTTATCGTAATCGTGTATTTATGAAAAAAATATAATAATTAATATTCAATCAATAAAATTCGATCAATATAAATTCAACTATGTTTGCTAACAACTTGTTTGGACAGCTCTCCTTTAACATAAAAAGAACTATTTTCTTAGATAATTTTAATTCCAAGCGGTTATTTGTGTATTAATGCGAAATAAGGCTTACGATTGAAGTGTTTTTTTGCTAGTAGAAAATCTGTATTTACCACGAAATCAAATGTGTAAACTAACTAAATTGCTCTGACAGCTCTCCCATCTTCATGAAAAAAGTGTTATTTTATCTACAAAGTTTACTGATTAAATTTAATTCACATTGCTTCCAAAGTGTCCAAAGTGAAAAATCGTGGAATGTAATAGTGACTCACGAGAAGTTTGCCAAATTTGCTAATGAAATAACTTAGTCAAAACAATTTAGGGAAAATCAAATTAAAGAACTCACAATTAATAAACAAAGTATAAAATTTAACTCGGACCCGAAAACTATTGCCCACCATGCTAATGCTTTCTTTACATACATTGGAACAAAGGTAGCCAGGAAAATAAAAGAGATCAACCATTTCAATATAAGAACTTCACCATCAAATGATAATCTCCAAAATTCTTTCTAAATTAGGTATCAACTGAAGAAATCGTCAAAGAAATAGACTTATTGAAAGGGGGGACATCACCTGGTTATGACAAAACTACAAATACGAGTAAACTACTGAAAAAATTGAAATATCAACTAGCTTTTCCACTTATATTTTTAATTAATAAGAGCTTCACTCGGGGTTGTTTCCCAGATATTCTAAAGCAGGATATTATCTCACCAATCTTTAAAAGGGAAACAATAACTGAAATTACCAACTATGAACCGATGTGTGTTATATTAGTTCTAAAAAATATAAAAAAGCTATTTTTTTCCAAAAATATTTTAAAAAATTGATACGGCATCTAAAAATTTATCAATACGTTATTATGAAATGCGGTAATTTAGGTAGGTACCTGGTCAATTTTTGGTTTAAAAAATAGGTATATTCCTACCGGTTCCGGATAGTTTATACGGTATTCACATTTTAAAATTCTTCATCTGCAATGCCACCGATTGCAAAGTTAACTATGTCAATATGTAAGTACTCTACCGCCTACGGCCCGCGTAGCTATAGAAAATGGATAAATTTGTCCTCCAGCTAAAAAAGTTGTGTACCACTGCACTAAGATAAAGAAAATTCGTCGGATTACTACCCAGGCATCGTGGGTTCAATTCCTTTACTAGTTAAGTCCTCCGCTACGACACAAACAACATTTTCGCTTAGTATGATGGTAGTAAGAGTTTTCAAAATATTGTTGAGTTAATCATAACCTGGGAATGTTTTAAATTCTTAAAAAAATACTACGATGCTAAATACTAAGCTAACGTTCGCTCAGTTTTGTAAAAGTGGTCGTTGATTTCATGGATCATTTCTCGGCCATTGCTATTCATCCTATATATCGTATTGCAATATTTTTGTGTACGGTGTCAGAGAACATTTCTCCCTATTCCTGTGTCAACTGTGATTAGAGGTGCATAAATGTGGAGATTATCTTATCTGAGCGGGCTACCTATTGCTATTGTAGGGCTTTTTATTGTTTAGGTAACCTCTGATGATTTATTTTTATTTTTATTATTTTTGCACCCCATGTACACAATTTTGATCTTCTGTTTTGTTGCAACATAAACCCTATACGAGGTGTGTTCAAAAGAAAAGGTGAATTTTGAATTTTCGCGGGCTGTGTACATTCGATTATCGATTTTTTTATGTTGGTACAAATATGTTTATCATATGTTAGCATTATCAGCCATTTTGGATTAGTGGTTTGTTTTTGACAACTGGAAAGGTTAGTCACGTTTTGTGTCTTCTAATCAGTCCGATTAAAGTGAAATTTTAGAATTATATAATAAAAAACATATGTGTACCAACATAAAAAAAATCGATAATCGAATGTACACAGCCCGCGAAAATTCAAAATTCACCTTTTCTTTTGAACGCACCTCGTATTTAAATTTTATAAATTTCAGTTAGTTAATTTTATCGTACTTATATGGTAAAATAGATCATATCATGGCCTCTTTAATGCGTGTATTTTGTAAATCAGTGAAAATATATACTCCCCGACAAAACACTGATATTCAATTTAAATATTTTTAACTGTTCAAAAATATTTTCACTTCTAGGTTATCTTCCGAACAGCCTCAAGGGGCTACCGCTACTCTGTATTTATCTTTAGTTATTATATTTGCCCTTACGAAGCTTGATCTAACCGAAATCGGTTGGCATAAAAATACAATGAATTTGTAGTTTATAACAAAGTGATTATTTAAGATAACAAATATTTTGTAATGTGCAGACAATGTAAAAATAATATTGTTTTTTTAGTTAGCATGGCTACGTTAAGTACGCAAGACAAAAGTAAAAATTTAATTACGCGCAAGACATAGATTAATATTTGTTCAAATCTATTGTGCGCCTCGAACAGATTTGACTAAGCCAAAGTAGGCAAGTTATTAGTATTTCTGAATACTTCTGCTTGGGAATAAGCTCATGTGATAAATATTATACACTCGTATCCAGGAAAAAAATGTTTAAACTAAAATGCTTGAGAGGACGTGAAAACCCACGCACGTTAAAAGTTATGAGACTTTCGACCCGAATAAAAATAGCGCCGTCACACAGTGGGAGAAAGACTGTTTCTAGCAAATGAAAAATGAAACCCGAGTCAGAATGTTAAAAAAATTTCATTTTAATGTGAATTTATGACATTATTTTGGATTCCATTACATTTTAGTTCAACGTCTAGATCGGGAAAAATTGCGTTTGTGGATAACCACTACTTATTTATCTATTCAGTTTTTCTTATTTTTTTTAATGAGAAAATATAGATGCAGACAATAATATCAAAATTATATACACTATCTGAAGAACTCGCCTGCATCCTAGCTATTTCTCACTGATTAATATGATACTGAACAATAAACCTTTAAAATAAACAATAAAAAAAATAATGATTAAATTAAAAATATTGTTATACATAGAAATAATAAAAAAATACACAATGTCTAAACACTGTTCGCTGAAGTTTCTCTGTTTAATATTTTTATGTCAAAACAGCTTTCAATTTTCTCTTACAAGTACAGCATGTATCAAAGAATATGTCGGAATCCATCAGAGTTTGATTTTGATTGAATAACTCGCACATTATTTTGATTGGATCCCTGACACCAGCATTATTAATACTCCTTTGTCTACTTTTCATCCAATTAGGGACAAAACTTTGGTAAACAATTTTTCTTTTTCGGTCACTTTTCCTTGTTTTCAGTTTTACGATTTCACATCTTTAAACTTCGATGACCCCTTTTCTCAAGAACAAATTTCCGCAATTATCTAAATGCACAATAGGATCCTTGTAATTGGTGTTTACGATTATGGAAATACCTTTACAAATCTGTGCAAATCTATATGTTTTCAAGTTCAATTAAAATAAAGAATACGAAAAATCACAAGGCAGGAAATCAAACGAATTAAAAAATGTGTTTCGGCGATTTAAGGACACAAGCAAATAAAAACATTTAATAACACGCTAAGAATAACGAAATTTCGACTGCAAGCATTATCTAACTGATATTACCAACTTACCTGTGTTTGACGAGTTCTTTCTAATAAGGAAATCTAGTCCAATTTTGAATTAATAATTAATAATTAATTAACAGTAATTCAAACTTAAATATCAACATAACTGGTGTTTTTTTCAAAAGTTAGTTTTCATAGTTAAAATAATTTTCGTCCGCTAAAATGCTCCAAATCTATGGCCAGTCGGTAATTATCAGTTTCGAGGTTAGAATGTCAAATGTCAAAACAAGGATGAGCTTTACCGTACATAATTATATAATCTATTCATGGTAAACCATAACTTAATGTAAGTATTAAAATTATTTACCATTTTAGAATCTTTAAATCAAAGAATAATAATAGTATTGAGCTTTAACATTATCATAATATCCGTATTGATAATTGGTTTGATCATGATTACTCTATTTGCTTTCGTGAATAATAGTTGTTTATATTGAATAACAATTATAGAGCTTAAAGTCACCCAAATTAAGTTTAAATTTCGCCAAAACTAAAAAAATACAAAACAAAATCTAAAAATAAAAACGTCCATACTAATCTGAAAACAGAATGCGCACGTGACGTCAGATGTTCCAAATGCAATGGTACCAACATAACAAGGTGTTTTGTTGAGATGATTTTTTATTCGCTTTTAAATAACGATTTTTTAAATTCTACGTATGATTATATATAATGAACGCTATATATTCAGAATTGGCGTTATATACATGTTTAAAGCCATTATATTTTTCACCGGAGTTCCTTATTACTTCGTGCTCTAATTGTTTTTTTTTGTGAATTGCAAGTTATTAAGTAGTTATCCAATAAGTAGTTGTGTTTTTTCAGAATTTGGAAAAACCTATATTCGACTTATCATTTTCTAAATTTAGTCTGTCTCCCAGTGTGCGTTAAACCGGTGTAGATGTATTTTTCTTTTCCACGCCTGACGACAGAAAGGCAAACCCCTGGAGATATTACGTCAGCGGCTTTTGACGTTTGTTGCTCAAAGATTCAGACGGAATTTGTATAAATTAAAAATGGGTCTGTGCTGAAGGTGGGCTCCCGTCTAGGGTGGTGGGATGGCATTTTTAATTGCATGCCCTTATCAATTTCTCTGGTCTCACGGACAAAAGGTGATAAGAATGTTCCCGGGAATCGTTTAAAATACTAAGTCCTTTTACTAGTTACGTAAACCCGCCAAATTCGTATTGTATTTGAGCTACTTAGCTTTTAGAGTAGTAAGGTTTTTTAAAGGTGGAAAAAAACAGCGATAGTTGTGAAACTTTTAATCTATTACAAACAATTTCTTGGAGCCTCTAGCAAAAATCCCGAAACTAATCTTAAAGTTTATTCTTGAAGGTCCATTAAGGACGAGCACAGATTTTATTTTTGGAACTAAATATTTCCAAATTGAAAAATATATTAAAATAATGTAAGAGCCCCGAGACAATCACATGTAAAATCTTATAATATACCAGTTTCTAAAACCTCTGATGGACAAATAAGTTTTTAACCCATTAAGACCATATGTAAATTTGTAAATAAATATATTTCTGAATTTTTTCATCCCTATTCAATTTCTGGCATAACTGGCTTTTGAGCGCTATTTTTGTCATTGGATTTTAGCTACTCTTTTTTGCAGAAGACATTTTTTTTTATATCGTGAAAGGTGATTTTTGTGCTTAATCTCCAAATTTTTGAATTTATGTTCTGGAAGTATGTTTTTGTTGTAATCTTTTTTACATATATTTTGTAGAATTAATTCATTCCATTTGTTGTATACAGTGTACGATTTGTTATTTTATGTGAAAAACATAACTGGAGACCTAATATTCTTTCAAATTAAAATAGCAATAACTTATAAAGTATTAAAAAAAAAAAGTTTTGCAAATAAATTTCACAGCATTAAATATGTTCTACCACTGCCAATTTTAATTCGGGTCTGAAAGGAATCTATTAAATTCCCTACCTAGTGACATTAGAAATACACAACCAAAGGTTTCTTTAAAAGTGACATTGACCACCTCCAAGAAACCTGTCTATCATTAGTATTTCGTATTTTGTAATGTGTATGTATGTGTGTTTAAGTATATTTTTATATGCGTATTCCTCTTCATTCTTATTTGTTTTTTTTTTTCATTTTGTTCTTTCGTGTAACTTAAAATGAAGTGTTTTATATCCAATTGGTTCCAAATAATAATAATTATTATTATTCACACACTATTGAAAGAATCCAACCTAAATTCTTTAGATACGTAAAATAGAGAATGCATAGACCACGATTTTCTACTTTATTAATTAAATTTAGCAAAATCATCTGAACGTAGAATTGTTAGCGATTTAACATGTTTATTTAAGATTGTTAATTCAATGTTTCATACCCCTGAACTGCTATATTTGATTGCTTTTCATGTTCCTGGTAAAACAATACGGTACATACCATTTTATTGTGACAATTTAACTTCAGCGTCGCAATATTATTCCCCTATACAACGGATTCAACATCTGTTGAAAAATACTGATATTATCATATTTGGAACACCAATGCTACAGTATAAGCATACTTTAGTACACTCATAGTTTCGCAAACGACCGTTAGAGTACTCGCGCCACCATGCAGCCATTTCACGTCAGTTGTGGGTAAAATGGCTACTAGAATAAGGTTTTCTGTGTTCGTGAGTTCTACAAAACTGAGTAGGCAACTGTAGTGCCTCCTATGCGAAAGCTGTGCAGGGGACTTGAGGGTTTGGAATCTTTTAAAAATTAGATTAGTTTAATTAAAAAATTAGAGTTCTTGACGTGCACCCTGAAGAAGTAACCATAAGTTACTTTTACCGGGGTGGGAAAGTGGTGGGTAACCTCAACTGTAGTGCAGCGTACCTTTCGTTTCCATTTTAATATTGAACCTCCAATTAGAAAGAGCATCACTAATCACCAATTTGAGCAAATTGGATGCCTTTGTAAAGCAAAAGCACAGGTCTGTATCAGAGGAGAACGTGTGAAATTGAGTCCATCATTTTTAACAACCCTGTAATTAAATTTTCAAATCCCAGACAACATTAAAAAAACTGAAATATTTCTCGAGATATTACGAGAAACCGAAAAAAGAACCACGAGTTTACAATGTTTATCGTTTATTACATGGTAGTTACGTTTCCTGGGAACAGATTTTCCAAAATATGTTTCTAACCAAAAAACCCTAAGCAATAATATATCTACAAAAATTAAAAACTATCGCTCTTATTTCCACCTTAGGCCGATTTGTACAAAATAATATTACTGTGCATGTGCGGGTAGGTTCCTAGATAAACGTTATTTCGGCAGAGAGGGTGAAATACCACACAGTTCCCGAACGCACTCCTTCCTAATCCGGGCTTATAAATCATTTTTTACCGTTGATGTGAACCGACATGAGTATTTTTATTAACTTGGTCGTGCCATGTCTTCCATGGACTTCCCCTACATTTCTATCCATTTACTTGCGCGTCATATATTCCCCTGATACTCCTTTCTCGACCTATGCGGTCTACGTATCCAAACCATCTATGGTACACGCCTAGTCAAATACCCTGACCTACATCGGGCCTTGCATTATTGATGGATCTTCTCATTCGTAATTCGGCCATACGTGGTTTTCACTTAAGTTCTCCTCGGGGATCTTATTTCTACCGCTTTAGATATACTTTCGTTCTTTATTTGCAATTGACTACTCGCTGAAGCCTCTCTTTAACTTTCAGTAACTGCAAAATAATTTTAATGGAATGTATATTTATTTAGTATTTAGTAGAAAAATATTTTTTTAACGTCGTTAAGCAATCTTGAACAGTAGTAATATTTTTGTTGATGTGTCTATATATTTAGTTTTCTTGTGTGTACTCAAAAAGACAAGTTTAATGAAACTATTTTAAATTATTCTTTTTTAAACCGTTCCTTACCGGTGCTGTCAACTGGACTTACACGTCTCTAACTATTTCAATATCTTAGTATACTAAATACCACTGGCGTGCATTACTCCTTCACCAAAGGTAGGCTGTAGCTTTATAGGTGTTGATTATCATCATTCATTACACCATAAAGTATAAAGGATAAGGCGCTCAAGTCAAATTATAACTAAACATTTGAAATTAAGTAGAAACAATTTCTTACGGTAGAACGATCATGAAATAGGAATTTTCTGAACTTTTTCTTATATTTGGAAAAAATAAGATAAGCATAGGTTTTCAGCATTTATGGGCCGCACGCCACTGCTAAACACATAGTGCATATTTTAAAAATCTCCCCGCAATACGTTTATGTATTGGATAAAATAATTACAATATATAAGTATTTATCGAACGCATCAGAAAAAAATGTTTTTTAGAAACATCTGGAACAAAACTTGCTGAGTGGTACGGTAGTGAGCGATAGAGTTGCCGTGTTTCGTTCGCCGTACCACGATACGCGATCTTAAGTGGTAGCCGGCGGTCTGCCGGCAGTAATTAACATAGCATGCGTTTTATGCGTTATCGACGTTTTTTCATCGTTTTTCAGCACAATATTTTACGAAAATATGTTATTAAAATTCTTTTCATAAGTAAGTAACAAATATTAAGTATTCATTTTTATCCAAAATAAAAATATTTTATCTGTTAGCTTTACACTGAGTTTACAGCGACGGAGCTCTTGGGGTTTTCTAGCACCGTAGGGGAAGGGTTAACAAATAAATTGAAACGGTTTTTTTATTTATATGCCTTAAAAGGTGCAAATTCGAAGTGGAAATTGGCCTCAGGCAAGGGTGCCCTATGTCGCCAATCCTTTTCAGTATCTTCATGGACCGAATCAGCCGAAATAGCCAAACACCGGATGCAGTAATAGTTGGAGATACAGAAATCAGCTCGTTATTGTTTACCGACGACATCGGAAGGTTAACCGCTTCCCAGGAAGGGCTATAAGAGTGGATCAACTCCTTCATTGAAGAGTGCACGGCGGCAGGAATGAAGACGAGTACCGCAAAAACAGAAGTTATGGTTATAGGAAGAGACCAAACTCAGTGTAACATCTTCGCTAACGGGGCACAGTTAAAACAGGTTGACCAATTCAAATACCTTGGCGTTAAATTCTCAAGCGACGGCCGGCAAGACGGAGAAATTGACCGTAGAATAGGTACGGCAAGCGGTGTGCTGCGTCCTCTTTACAACTCAGTAATAAGGAAAGCTGAGCTAGTATCGAGACAAAGTTGGGAGTGTACAAGTCAGTGTATCGCCCCACGCTTTCTTATGGTCACCAGATCTGGATGTTGAACGAGCGTACACATTCTAGGGTCCAAGCTGCCAAAATGAAATTTTGGAGAGGAGTTGCAGGAGTCACGAAATGGGATCGAATAAGAAGCTCGATGATCCGGGAGGAGCAAAACATCGAACCATTATTACTCTTCATAGAAAAGTCGCAACTGGGGTGACTTGGGCACTTGTTAAGAATGTCAGAAGGTCAGTGCTACTCCAGAGGGAAGACGTTCAGTGGGCCGCTCCAGACACAGGCGGTAGAAGCAACTCCAGAGGCTGTGCGAGGAGAGGCTGGACCTACTATGGACGGATGCCGTAAAAGTAGCACGGGACAGGGATGCCTGGAGGTGCCTTATCGATCCGATGGGTCCCGACCCGAGCAGGACAAGGGGAAAAAGATCTATATATGTACATAAAGGTGATACAATAAACCATAAATATAAAGTGTACATTGGAGAATATCTGTTTTATATAATAATAAATCTAGATGTTATTATAAATTAGTTACGAAATGTAGGATTGATAAAATAATGTTGAAACTCGGACGAAACCAGTAAAGTTAAACGGCGAAGAAAGTTACAAATACGCCTTTAATTTACTTTCTCCCTCTACTGTAATAAAAAAGTTATTTTTTCTATTTGTTCGTGAAGTTCGGGTTTTCAATTTTTCTCGAAAATTTTCATCGATAATTTCAATCAAAATGTTACTTTAACATATCTTGCATTATTGAAGGGAAAACACAAGTTTGATGGGGAAATATAGTAGAAAAACAATATTGAACGAAATACGCTATACTACTGCAGTTGAACTTTATCTTAACCCTAGAATGGAAGCAACGAGTAAAATTTATTCAGTCCAATTTCAAACTAATTTTTATTTATTGATAAACTAAAGTTCTTAAAAACTTAAGACAAGATTTGTGTGCATATCGCAAATGGTAACAATTATTATTTTTATAAACAATAATTATTAGCCAGAAACACTCATCCAAATTGAAAAAAACCTTTCCGAGCAAAGATAAATGTCGCCGACGGGACTCGAACCCGCAACCTTCTGATTGCCGGTCAGATACTCTACCATTGAGCTACGTCGGCTTATCGCAAACCCGCCAAGTTAATCAATATATACTAGTGTTTCATTCAATAATTACTGTTTTTTTTAAATTATATTTCACCTGTAAACAACCAACTTTATTAGTATGAGAAAGGCTTGTTACGGCTAAATCTCTCAAATAGATGGCGTCGAGACAAATTATGTTTACATTTTATTGGTGAAAATTTTTACAGGTGAAATATAATAAAAAAAAACAGTAATTATTGAATGAAACACTAGTATATATTGATTAACTTGGCGGGTTTGCGATAAGCCGACGTAGCTCAATGGTAGAGCATCTGACCGGCAATCAGAAGGATGCGGGTTCGAGTCCCGTCGGCGACATTTATCTTTGCTCGGAAAGGTTTTTTTCAATTTGGATGAGTGTTTCTGGCTAATAATTATTGTTTATAAAAATAATAATTTTTAATTTTTATTTAATTAATTTAACTGTTGTACGATCATGCTAGTTTTCTTGAGCATGTGCTTTCCATTAGTTCTTTCCTCAGCAATACGTTTGTCTTCATAGTAGCAGATTGCATCTTTTTCGCATAGGTAAGTCGAATAGTTTTTTCATTGAGAAAATATTACTTCTCATTGTATGGTGGGAACTATTAATTAAAATTTACTGATCGCCCCTCAGGCACACTACAAGAGTAAAGTATGTATATTTTGTATTATGTATTAATCTAAATCACAATATGTATTAACCTAAACGACAAAGATTAATCAAATATAGGAGAAAAATGGCTAATTTAAAATGGGTGTAAAATATACTTCTCGCTTCCATAAATGTGCTAAGGAAGAACGCTTCAATTCTGGGGTTAAGCAGCTGAAGGATAAAGTTCAAGTTCAGTATGATGATAAAAACAAAAAGGAAGATATTCGTGCCATTGTTATTTTAATTATAAGAACTGTGTTCAGTTAACACGCAACATTGTGAATAATTAACTTTTCATTTTGTTACAATCGTTCTTTATTATTTTACTTAAGTATCCTGGAAAAGTATGAGAGTTTTACATCATTGTTGGAACAATTCTATTAAGAAAACAAAGGTAAGTAATATTATTGATATAATTCTTGAA
Organism: Halesus radiatus; assembly: GCA_022606495.2. NCBI lineage: Eukaryota > Metazoa > Arthropoda > Insecta > Trichoptera > Limnephilidae > Halesus > Halesus radiatus. Next base: position 123,566 of record JAHDVE020004418.1, on the reverse strand, counting down.
ATAATAATCGCGCTACATAAAACCAGTTTCTAATTCATTAAATTTTCCAATAGTTACATTTTCAGTGAGAGGTCATCTATTCGCGAAATTAAATCATTTTCAACTGGCAGAAAAATAAAAAATAAATATTTTAAATTTATAATTATTAATTATTATTATTGAGATTTAAAAACCTCATTTTAATATTTAATCATTGTAGAAAATAATATTAACATAACCCAAATGAAATATGAAAACGGAAAAAAATGACAGAAAATAAAAAAAAATAAAAGTTGCCCCGGATAGGCGCAGAGGACCTGGGTTCGAGTCCCAGATGCGACTGAAATCATTTTATTTTCAGACATTTTTTCCGTTTTCAATATTTCATTTGGGTTATGTTAATATTATTTTCTACAATGATTAAATAAATATTTTGTTACCTACAGGTTTTTTTTAATATTGTTTCTTCAATATCGATTTTGAACACTTTTTTCTTGTTGCTGTTGTTTAATTATGCCATTGGAAAACCAAAAACTGTCAAAATAAAAATATTTACTTATTCCTTTTTTTCGTGTGAATGCCGCACAAGAGTCACAACTACCTCCAACTAGGACTATGGAATGGGGCCAGTAGGACTATGGAATCCCCAATTTCGATATGTTGATGAGGCCGAAAGGATCGAGAAAGGAAAGGAGATGGGGTGGAGGAAGGTTGGGAATTACCAGGTATTCAGATCCAGTCACTAAACACGGCTATCGCCAATTCAAGAAATGTTTCAATTCTGAATACCAGGGCGTTACTGAGAGTATCTACCAGTCTATAATATGTGCATATTGATGACTAAAGAGACCTGAAATTCGTGTTTCCAAAAACGTGAATTTCGTCGTTTTAACGATAAAAACAAAAATATTGCCATTTTCACACGATATTTGTAATTTTCGAGTAAATATCGGGAATTTTTATATTTTTCGCGCGATGTTCCGGTATTATAAAATAAGACTAGCGTTTTGCCCGTTGCACCCAACGTGGGTGATTAAAGTTAATTGTTATTCGTAATTGTGAATTTATAACTTTATGATTGCAAATTAATACTATTTATTATTCCCTATACGAGTATTTATATTATTATTAATTTAAGTTACCCGCACATTTCAGTAAACCCGATCGCACCTAACCTCACTTAGTCCAACCTAATCTAACCTAACCTAACCTAACCTTACCTCACCTAGTCCAACCTAACCTAACCTAACCTAACGTCACTTAGTCCAACCTAATCTAACCTAACCTAACATCACTTAGTCCAACCTAATCTAACCTAACCTAACCTAACCTAACCTAACCTAACCTAACCTAACCTCACTTAGTCCAACCTAACCTAACCTAACCTAATCTCACTTAGTCCAACCTAATATAACCTAACCTAACCTAACGAAAACAAACCAAATCTAGCGTAACCTAACCCAACTTAACCTAAATCGCAAGGTTATCATAAACATAATATTGTGGAATGCGTGAAATGTGCACGTAGGCTAGCGTTTTGCCCATTGCACACAGCGTAGGTTATTAAATTATATCATTATTCTCAAATGTTATTTCATGATTTTCTGCTTGCTAATTGATACTTGAATTTATTTTTCTTTACCATTCCCTAATTTTAAATAATGAGTTATTAGGTAGGTGTAGGTACCTCCCTACGATGTTATAAATATGAAATTTTATCTTTCTTTATTATTCCTGAATATTAAATGATGATAGTGTGTTTATACTTAAAAATGTTTATTTTAACCTTTGATTTAACATTTTATTTTGTGTGTATTTTTTGACCCCCATTTTTTTAAAATCATAATTTGATATTACTATAATATATACATAAATACATAAAATTGTTTGAAAATGCTTTATGGAAGCAATGCATCTCTGTGAAAAAACAAGAAAAAATATAAACCTATAAACAATTTAAGACCTACGTATTTTAAATTCACTTCTATTTTTTAAATGGCCTGCAGAAGGAACTAAAATAATATTACCTATGGGTAGGATGGTACCTACTTAATTGCTTGCTAATATGATTTGAAATAAAACGTTCTAATTTCAAGTCTATATTTAGAATATACAGCGAGTGGGCATCACATTAGAATCAGTGGATTTTTTTTTGCAATTATTGAATTTGTGTACTTTTTCAAGTAAATTTGATAATACAGTGTAAGTAAAATCATGTAGAGTAATGAGATCAAGATATGTTCGCCGGTTAGAGATGGTGGAGACATTATAGATAGAGAGTATATGTACGCATCCACGTTTAGGTGCGCTCATTCTGTAATTAAGGCAACGCAGAAACTTTCTTTGAATACTTTCAATTTTGTCGAGAACGGACCAGCGTATAGTAAAGGAGGAGGTAGGTTTCAGGTTTTAGAAATACATGGTTGTTTCTGATAAGAAAGCCTAGCATGCAGTAAGCTTTATTTACAATATTATCAATGTGCACATCGAAATGAAGTTTTGAATCAAAAAGTATGCCTAAGTATCTTATACTGTATACGCGCTCGATTGAGTAGTTACCAATATAATAATCGTGTGTGATAGCGTTATGATTTTTAGTGAAGCTTATTTGTTTAACTTAGATACAATTTATATTCGTTGCTAAACGCTTCAAGCTTTAGTAAATCTCTTTGGATGAGCAGACAATCATTTATATTCCTAACAATGGCAAATATTTTTATGTCATCAGCGTACAAGAGAAATAGATAGTGCAAAAATCATTTAGTAACCTTATTGATAAAAAGTATAAATAACAGCGGTTCCAGGATTGATCCCTGTGGCACGCCAGGTGTAACTGATTTCCACATAGAAGTATGTCCTCGTAATGATATAGCTTGTTGTCGTTTTGTTAAGTACGAGACACACCAATGTAATATGTTTCCCCCTAATCCGTTGAACATAATTTTTTTAATAAGAATTTGGTGGTCAACCTTATCAAAAGCTTTTTAAAATCGCAATAAATTGAATCTACCTGGTAACCTCGACCCATGCTGGTTAATAAAAAGTTGGAATAAAAAAGTAAATTACTCGCGGTAGACTTGCCTTTGACGAATCCGTGTTGTTAGTCTATAATTTTGTCGGCAAGCTGGGGATATACATTGTCATTGACAAGTCTTTCCAAAAGTTTACGGATCGTGGAGAGAATGGAGATCGGCCTATAATTTTCCACTCTTTGACGCGAGTCACCCTTGTGGACAGGTATGATATAGGCTAACTTCCACCTGTCAGGGAAAACCCCCCCACTCAGACATTTATTAAATATTATAGTAAGAGGCACACATAGTGACGGTGCAGCAGATCTAAGGAAAAACCCCGGTATTCCATCGTGACCCGCACCTTTGTTTACATCTAGTGACTTTAAACTTGATTGCACTTATCTTTCAATTAGTTCAATTGTACGAATGTGCGTAAGTTCGGGGTCATGTACTGATTCAAGTTGGTCGATGTCGATTGCATCGTTGATGGAGGGGGGTTGAAATGTTTATGATAACAAAAATATGAACAAGTTTTGAAATAAATAAAATAACGGGCAGGGGTACAGTATTAAAAAAGGTGGGCATAGATAATAGTAGAAACAAGTTTGTAGAAGTCGTATGTTTTGTTGATTATGATGGGGGGTTATCATTTGAAGATCTCCCTGACGGCGAATGGTGACCACCCGAGAGAGATCATTCCTCTTCGCCAGGATATTGCCGTTTCGCAATCATATGTATTTATATCCGTTGGCTTGTCCGGCTGCACGTGTTTTTGAAAATAGTTTTTTGTTTTTGTTTTTCAGCGTTAGGTGCTCGTTCACATAGAAATTGATGCTGGGAACACCGAGTCATAAGTGCTCCGTTGAAAGGCCGCGGCGAGTCCTTGCAGCAGCGATGCATCACTTAGGCGCTTTGTCGAGAGCTGGACGACAACGGTTTTAGGGTGTGGAGTGACCACGAGCGACTCGCTGATGCACCGACACCATACAGATACCCGGAAGCCATCTTTAGACCAGTCTGAAGATGGCTTTAACAGTCTAAATATAGCTTTAACAGTATAAAGATGGTTTTAACAGTCTGAAGATGGCTTTAACAAGCTGAAACGGGTTAGGGTGAAATAAAATAAAAGTGGAAATAAGTTTTATACGTGTTTTATTATATTATTGATAGGAAGTGTTGTTTTATTTAATATGATGTCAAACCGCAAAGTAATTGCTTATAATGAAAAAGGATATATTTATATGTAAAATAGCCCGTGAATTTTTTTCCGCGTGCGATATTTCTCAACTTACGTAAAAAATATGCAGAATTATATTAAAAGTTTTTTTTTTATAATGTTTGAACAATATTTCTAAGGTCGAACCTCGAACTAAGCCACTTCAAGAATCCAAGCAAATTTCTATCTTACTGAAGTGCGAAATGTATGAGAAAGTCGATCAAATTCGAATGCGTTGAAAAACAAATGAATTCCGGACTTCACTAACGCGCTTCATGCGGACCCCGTTGAAGAACGAGATGTGGGAAAACGCGGTCGAAATCGAACTTTTTAAATTGTACGTTCGTAAATTTTTTTGTCTATGGTTTTGACAAGCTTGCAAATGCATAAAATGGAACGCAGCTAACTTCATGTCGAAAACGCCGCGTACTGTCGCTATTTTTTTTCCGATTTTCCAAAAAAATTAGATACTTAGTATTTTAAATGCTAATAGTATCATAGTATTCTATATATTCCTGATGGATAAAGTATGGCTTTCGAAACATCTAGATATGTGTATATTAATAAAGTAGTGAGTACAAAATAATTTTTAATAATAATAATACTTGGACGATTTATATAGCGCCGTTTTTGTGAAAAATCACCACAAGCTTAATTTATTTATTTAATGATAGTATGTGTCTATCTAACAATACATATTATCTTATTTAAAAAATATATATAATATATATATATATATGGCGACAGCCGAACAAGCAGGAACCTACATACAAGTAATCTTCAAATGTCTCATCAGGAGGGACATGAAAATTTCACGTTGTTTTTGGCGTAATTCGCTTTTTTAAATAAAATTCGTGTTTTTTATTGAAATTCCAGTTTTTTTTTTAGAAAAGTCGTGTTATTTTTCAGCAGAAGCGGTAGTATTTGAAACGAAAGTGATATATATATATATATATTGATCCGACTGATTCGTTGTACAAACAATCATTGAATGTAGTCAGCATTTTTTCAGTAAATTAAATGTAGAAGATGTATTTTCATATGCTTCATGAAAAACTATATAATTAATTTGTACCCATATACCATACATCGAAGTGACGATGAGATATAATAAATAAATTCTACGATAACTGGGATCAATAACCTTACTCAGAAAAATTCCCCAAATTTTTTTGTAACCTTTTTTAACAGATTTTTATGTCAAAAAAGTTTTAAAAGAAATTATGTTCGTAAACGACTTAACTTACGTAATAAACACTCGCTTCAACTAACTAACTAACCATCACACCGTATCTCCGCAAGAGTGGGTAGAGTGGACGGACTGTCAAGCAATTCGGTCTTGGCATACACTCCTTGCTCGATTCAAATTCATACATCGTCTCATACATATTCCTCCGTTATTCTGACTCTCGATATGGCCCAAATCAAGTATTTGGTTCACTTCATCGTGTCGTGTCTTTCTCAAGTGTCCCGGGTTTCTTCTTCCATCCACATATGCGTCATATATTTTCCTTATACTCCTTTCTTCGGTCATCTGCTCTACATGTCCAAACCGTCTAAGCATCCCTTTCTTAATCTTACTTATTTCGCTCACATCAGCCTTGCATTACTTGCGAATATCAACATTTTTCCCACGGTCATACATGATTTTACCAGACGCGTATCTCTGGGATCTCATTTCTACAGTATGCAGTCTACTTTCATCCTTCCTCCGCAAGTTCCATTTCTCACTGCCATTGATCTGGGTTGGTTTGAAAACAGCATTGGAAATGGTTTTGAACGCCAAAACCACTGAAACAATAATTAAAAACTAAAATACTTACAGAATTTAATAATAACATTATTAAATTTGGTTTACTTAAAATTTTATTAAAAAAAAATTCATGGAATTCTACCAATTAAACCCAAACAAAATTATATATAAAACAACATATACCATGAAACAAAATGTTCTACACATTGTTTCAATAACCTTTTCCGTGTTTTTATAAGACCGTTATTACCGGTTACGTAACACCGTTCAATAATGTATACATTGTATAACAGTACAAAATATCTTCAAAGAGCCATTCTACTCAGTAATTATTAAAAAACGACATAAAATAGTAACATTGATTAACCTGAATCCTAACTATTTCTTACCGGTAAATATGAGCATCAGATAAATTTAAAATGTGAAAAATTAAAATTCTAAAAGAAGTACGTAGAATATGTTATTTACAGGAAAATAGTTTTTAATTCTCCACTGAAAATAATGAATGTATCAATGAATATGTCGGAATCCATAAGAGTTTGATTTTTGTACTTTATAAATAAAATGTGAGTACAAGTTCTTCCTACAAGGGACCTCCGTTGGGTTTATATGGTCTGGACCAACGCTTTCGACTCCCTGCAAAGTGTACACGGTCTACCATTAACGCTGGTATTCAAAGCAAAGTCGAAAAAGAACGTGGATTGGGCCTATCGGTGAATCTCTCAATGGACGTGAAAAAACGAGGTCACTTGTTTTTTATTTGTTTATATAAGCTTCAGTTCAATTCAATTATCAATTTTGTTAAAGTGATTCCTCGGTATTTATTTTGCGAACTCTCCTCTAATGGATATTAAAACTTCCGTATTCCTGTGCGTATACCTATGATAAATTTATTCCTGAAACATTGTAACAGGAGAAAATTTACTCGACGGTTACGATTTTTATCGTATGTAAGAAAATTAAAAAAAGAAGAAAATAAAGATCCTCTAACATCATTATAACTGAACCATTAAAACCCAGCAACACCCGTTAAGCGGCAAATGTTTGAAAAGGAGATATGTTAATACGGAAGTAAGAGGGTGCGAGCTATTATAAAAGAAGCTTAGAGGTTACTGACTTAAATAGCATTTATAAAAACGCTGAGAATTTTTCACAACCACTTTCGGAGCTTACTTTGCGATTTTTTTTTATATCGAGGGAATTTCATAGAATTACTTTTTCAACTAGACATCTGAATAGAAAGAATGCCATAAAAATAACTTTAGTGTATAAAAACTTTCAGTTTTCGCGGAAAGTTTGTAATACATAAGCGACATTCTGAAATCAAAAGAGAACTTAAGCAACGTAAAAACCTTTTAATTATGATGTGTGGTTTCTCAAAGAATTGATACTGAGAAAACATCACCACTGAGAGTTTAAAGATATGCAATAAGTTACAAATTCACACGATATAAAACTCATTCATAAGATTTTATTTTTTGTGCCAAATCGTATGCATATTCAGGAATAAAATGACCTTCACTTAAATTTTATTTTCACGCGATATCCTGTTTTGTTCATGATTATTATGAATAATGCAACAATATGTAAAGCACTTATGTATGTATTGCAGTTTAAAAAAATAACAATCTGTCAGAGGGAAAACAAAAATCCAAATTTTGTTTAAAAGCATTCTCTACTCTGTCGCGAAAGCAATCGACATAAGATATCCTTATTTAAATATCAGCGTGTTTTTTATTCCGATATATATCTGACAGTCGTTTTTTGGAATCCTCAAATTGGCTGTAAGTTCAAGGGGGGTGTAATCCATAAAGGGAGTGAAGGCTGTATCGGGATAAGATGGAAACAGATTGATTCATCCCCAACATCGTCATCCGGTCGACGCAGTCAGTGAAATCAATTATTATTATCCAATACAGCGAACTAATAAGGTACAAATTTTGTAGGTTTGACATTTTATAAAATTGTGTTTGAGATTTACCCATTAATGGGACAAAATAATGCGTAATATTTTATTTTAAAATAGGTAATGTTTTTTTTAGTTTCAATATAAAACACAAAATTTATACACTTTATTTAAAACAAAAAACGAACGGGTTTTATTTCCCGGCTTTATCCGAGTTTTGACAACCTTTTTTTAAAAATTAAACATACGTAACAAACAATATAACGATTTGCCAGTTAATTTTTTTTATGCGAATACCGCACAATACTCCCAACTGCCCCCAACCGTCTGGAGCCAGTAAGACTATGGCATCCTCTATGGTGTATATTATGAGACTGAAGGTAGTGGGGAGGTGAAGGTGGGGAAGTAATTATTATAGAGAGTAATTATTATATATATTATATTAAATAATAATAATGTTTTTTTGTCTTTTTTTTTATATAATAGATTTTAATTATTAATAATAATGTAGAAATTGAACATTAATTAATAAATTAATAATAATATGGATATTAAAAATTAATGAAAAAATCAATAATAATACAGGTTTTTATAATTAATTAACATATTAATAATAATATAGATAGTAATAATTAATAAATATATTTATGATTAATTAACACATTTATGGTTAATTAATATAGTAATAATAATATAGATATTAATAATTAATTAATAATAATGTGGATATTAATATTTAATTACTATATTATTAGTAATATAGATATTAATAAATAATTAATATGTTATTAATAATATCGATATTAATAATTAATTAATGTGTTGGTAATAATAATTAATATATTAATAATAATATGGATACTAATAATTAATTAATAATAATTTAATCATAATAGAGATATTAATAACTATTTAATATTTTAATAATAATGTAGATATTAATAATAACATAAATGTTAATTATAATATAGATGTTAATAAAACAGATTTTAATAATAATATAGATATTAATAGTAATTTATATAGTATTATAACAATATTGTATTAAATGTATAATACAGAAATTATTATAATAACATTGTATTACATTAATTGACGGCCTCCGTGGTCGAGGGGTAAGGCTCTCGACTACGAATCCGAAGGTCGCGGGTTCAAATCCCGGCGTGGGCAAGTAATTTTTATTTAATTAATTTGTGTTCTTTCACAATTAATTCATATAAAAATAATATATGGTATATTTGCGCACGTTCCAGAGTGGAAGGTAATCTCAGTATCGCCCTGGTGAAAGACCACCATTCAGAATTGAAACGTTGCTTGAAATGGCTTTTAGCCGTGTTTGGTGACCAGATCTGAATAGCCAGGTATTTCCCCACCACCCTCCTCTCCCCTTCTCCTTCCCCTCCCCAATACCTTCAGCCTCACAACATTCCCCAATTGGGAATGCCATAGTCTCACTGGCTCCAGACGGTTGGGAGCAGTTTGGGACTCTTGTGTGGTATTCATATAAAAAATAATAATAATATAGATATTAATAATAAATTTATACAATAGATATTACAAAGCTGTCTCAAGCGGAAGATGAAAATGACCTTTGGAGATAGATATGGTTTCGTTTGTGGTAATATTCATAAATTAATTCAAATCTTCATATAGCTAGTAAAAGAAAAGTCAGATTTAAATATTTTATCGTAACAGGTGGCTTTTCCATGTTAGAGAACTAAAATAATTATAATTTTATGCTTCATTGTTAGGTAGTTCCATAAAAAATTTAATATCGGACACTGTGATTCCTGGTTTTTAATTTTAAAGAACGACAGATTTTAGGGATCAATGAAAAACTTTTTTTTTAATATGAACAAATCGAGCCAGTGGGAATGGAATACTAAATTAGGATATGTTTTGAGGCTGAGGAGAGTAGGAAAGTAGAAGGAGATGAAAAAGAGGATGGTTAAGAATTACTTTGAAATTCCGATTTGATTACTAAACACGGATTAAACCAATTTAAAGAAATGTTTCAATTCAGAATAACGGTCTTTCTCCAGGGCGATACTACTACTCTGGAACATTATACAAGTAAATGTTTTTGGTTCCAGAGCCAAGGATCTTAACCATTCGACCATGGAGGTCGTAAAATCTAGAAAGATAGTCATGGAAAAGTCACCAGCCACGCAGTGTGCTTTGGAAAATTATGCGTCCTAACAGTACATAGAGTGAAACATTTATTTCCAGTTGGACGTAAGTAACCAGGAACAAATGCATTAACTCCATACAGGAGGCCCTGAGGAAAATTATTTTCCTGAGGGGAAACATAAATGCATAAGGTGCATATTCCAGTGAAGCTGCAAAGCAATATGTTCATAGAACTGTTTCACCAAAAAAATAATTAATAAAGATGGAAGTTTTTAACTAACCATAGAAAAATATTAATACACTTTCTAGCAATAAATTAATAAAAATTACTTTGTAAACACCACTTTTTTAATACATAAATATCAACATGTTTCGAAAGCAAAGATTTCCTCTTCAGGACATACAGAATACAAAGTAATTTTTACAAATTTATTAATAATGACGCCATAGAGTGAATACCGATATTTTGAAGAAAATGCTTTCTAGCGTTTCAAATCCATTTATTACTTTTCCATTTTCCGTTCGATTCCGTTGCTAGGGAAAGAAAACGTAATTGCCTGACAATATTGATCGGTGATTTATTGTAAACATATTTAAAAATATTCATAACTGCCACCATTGCGCATTAAAAAGGAAACCCTTTCCGTCGGTATTGCGTTCAAACGCGATCATTACATTAATTATAAAATTGACCTTTTGTACGTCCGAGTTGAAACATTATAGCATCCAGTCATTTATGTTCCAAATTACTGTCATCGTTAATCGTATAGAATGCTTCGATGGTCATGCACTGGTCGCAGAAATCAAAATCACCTTCCTAGATGTTTAAAAGCGAACTTATATTTTGTTTTAGTCAATACGAAGAAGTCTGTGGCATTATTAAATTATTTCCCTAACAAAATTATCAAAATATTAGCTGAAATCGTACGTATATAATAATGTATTTCTAGGCCCACAATCAACACCAATGAGGTTACAACCCTCGGATAGCCCTGGTCTCCTTTTGGCTTCTCCAGTTCCTTATACCCAATGAAGCAGTGTCTACACTGCTCCATACCACCGGTTAATGTCTCCCAACGCTCCTTCATCCTCATCGAAGGGATATACTAAGCCGTTTGCTATCTTTTACCATTGCTGCAAGGCCTGTCCGACGAGTTATCCCAAATTTATTAATATTGACTGTTCTCTAAGTAATGATTTTTCTCGTGTATGTACTGTGTTGGCTAGGCACCGTTTCCATGATTATAAAAATATATCGTATCCTTTCGCAAGCTTCTTGACAACCAATCACGTAAAGTCGTAACTCAAAACTGGCCTGATGAATATTTTCAAATGCGATTGTGGTGTTTCTCGAAGGGGAGCTAGAGTAAAAGTTTTAATTACCGTTTTAACTATTAACCATCGTGGACTCAGTTTATTTCCTGAATTGTATCGTTCTACAGCGTTACAAGTTTTCCGAAGTAAGTAATTACCTCAACTGCTTCAAAGGTACGTTCGTTTCATAACACAAATCAATTAAATCCATCTGCGATTTCTCAATCGAGTCATTTACAAAAGTATAAAGTAACTGCTGTACCTATATACATAAATATGTATATCTGTTGGTATATATATAACGTGTATTCAAATGTATATGTGCACAGATGACGTAGTGTAAACTATCACAAACAACGTTAATATTAAAAACAGAAAATTATACGTTCTTAAGATTATGGGGTAGAATCTCATTTCAAAAATATTTTAGACGTATAAAATGTTATTTTTGTGGTAAATTTAATGCTATCAAAGAAGACATTAGAAACACATTAGCTCCGACCATTGCGTTGTTCTATAGCAAGAATTCAATACTTCAAATACGCGTAGACATACAATATGTAGGTGGAACACGTATGGTAACTTTTTGTTAAAGCTGTTACTAAACAAAAGCTAAATAAAGTTTCATAGCTTTCGAACATTCGTGTTTTTTTTTTCTTCACATATAGAAGACAATTTAAATGTTCAACAAACTTTTAAAACTATTTTTCATAACTCAAACCTGCAAACACTCACAGGTGCTTACAAATTCTGCCATTGAGAGCACTTTTCGAAGAAAAGAAAAATACGAAATATATTTTTTATAATCTAAGGATTACACTCACCCTCAGAACCCTCGTACTTCTTGTGTCCATCGAACTTGGACTTGTTGATCTGCTTCTCGAATAATCCCCCGTTCTCCTTCTTCTCCCCATAATCACTGTTTTTCACTTCTGGGGGTAGCACTTTCTCATCGGCGTCAACATTCACTGATGTCAACATTTTTACGTATTATTTCTTACTCAATATACCGCAAAGTTAGCCAACCTTACACCCCTATGGACATACCCAACAATGACCACAAAAAATCTTAAAACACCAAAGAAAAGTTTTTTTTTTTTCAATTGATTTTTTTTTCTTCTTTTGATGGAATAAGGGTTGCTAGACACGCAGCATCCGACAGCTGCGATATATCATTGAACGATTTGTCTAGTAATGTAGTTTAGATAATGTTCACGGCACTGATGGTTATTGCGGACTGATGTGCTTTTAACAAACACAGGAATGAAGTATTGCGGACAGTTAGTTATTGTACGTCTATTTGCATTATTATTTATTCATAAGTTCGCTTGGTCACCGAATTGCCTATTGTACCTTTAAATATTCAGTACGAGCGATAGGTGGACGAAGCCTATTCCCGTTCTTTGTGAGGAAGCTTCCTTACCATTTTCCTTAGGCTTAAATACGTCTTGCTTAACTGCGGTTCCAGTTCTCTCGGGTGACAGCTGTCAGCTGTCATTCAGCGAATGACATTCATTAAAAATATAATTTTTTGCGTATTCGTACCATGTTATAAAGCACGTTATTATCAACTTTAAACATTATTAGCTATTTAGCTTTACAATTATAAATGGAAATATAAATGCAGGCAGCAAATGTCACTTTTAGAAGTAGTGGCAGAATTAACAGGTCATTACTATCTAGTGAGGCAGGTACCTTTTTACAAAACGTAATTCTTCGTTAAAAGGCGTATTTGTGCTATTTATAAATGAAATAAAAATTAATTAAAATACGTTATAATATAATGTAATTGTTTTTAAAAGTTTCGGTTCAAAACCTTGTGTCACTTGAAGATATTTCTTCAATTTGTGTTTTCAAATAATCTCTTAACAATCTGTTTAGGATTTTATTAAGCAAGCCTTATGAAAGGGATAAGGAATCTTTCTTAAAAAAAATAGCAACCTGGAGTATAGCCATTAATAAACTGACTTCACAGGATAACCACCTTTTAATTAAATGTTCAATATTATTTACGAAACTCATACTTCATTCTCTTCATAAAAATCTTCCATTCAATTGATAGATTGAGTAATAAGTTAATGTTTTTCTTTAGTAGGCAGTATTCTCAGCTCATTATTTTGAGATATTTAAAAGAATCAAAGAATACAATTCCGAGATAAACCATAACACCAAGAAACATGTTTCTGACAATGGGATAAATTGGGACAAAAATTCTTATAAAAATTTTCTGCGTATTTAATTTTTTTTTCTTACTGAGAATTTGAGTCGAAGTTCAGGACAATAATTAGGTATCCAAAAGAATATGAAAAGAAAAAGTTAAATTGGAGTTTTTTCAATGAAAATGTATCGTTGAATTGTCAAATCATTAAGTCTACAAAAGAAGGTGGCAAAGTCATTATTCGGCAAAATGTCGATCACGTTTCCTTGTACGTGATGGAAATCTGAAACAGGATAATCACAATTTTTTCAAATTCATATCGTCCTATAGAATTCTTCGATGTGATTAAATTGATAAGAATGCTACCAAAAATCAATAGATTGATCCTCGAATGTTTCATTCTGTATAAGTCCGAGTAATGAAGTAACATTTAAAAATCGTACACCAAAAATGGCTAAGATTGTTCAAAATACAAAACGCATTGCTCTCGGGGAAAAAATTAATGCATGGGGAAGGGAGGTAATTATTATTATTTTTTTATTAAATACTATCTGATGAGTACCCGGCCTTCCCAGATAAAGTTATGAATTCTTGCTTGTCGAGTGCCATAATTGATCGCGAACATCTCTGAACAAAGAAACATTCATTATAAAATTTTATTACATTCCAAACATTTATTTTTTCAAAACATATAAATAATAAAGTTTTTAAGTAGGTACCTATTTGTGTTTTCCATTTTGAAAATATTCTACCCAAACAAACCCTTTTCTTTAATATGTAGTCTGTGGCTAACCAGAGCGGTATATCTACGGGCTAACCTCAATACAACACGGCGGGTTCAATGTTTTTAATACCAATTTTAAAACGTTATAGGAACAGTTTTATATATTGGATTTCATCTCTCTAAACCTTCCCGGCACTAATAAGAACAAACTGTACTATTTTCAGTGAAACCGGTAGAGTAATTTTTGAGAAAATCGAGGACACAGACAAACGTTAATTTTTACACATAGAGAAAATTGGAAAATGAAGGATCCGATTTACATATTTAATATTTGGTTAATTCAAAATTAATTTTCATTTTTTCTGGTCCCATATAAAGTTACATCAAAGAAATAAGAATGCAATAAAATCCACAAAAAAGTTTTAATAAAATAAAAGTTTAAGTGTGCCTAAGTAAATACGTATTAGATATTTAAGTGAAAACCTATTACTAGTTCATTTTTTAAATATACTTACCAAAGTGTAAACTGTTGGTTTTCCAAATAAAATAAAATATATACATCTGCATCCTTCAAAGCTCGTGTATTTATTTACCTTTGTAAGAGATAAAATTCTAATTTTCTTATTAATTATTTAAATGATAATTCAGGAAATCTAACTTCTACCACAGTAAAAAAAATTGGTGAGCTTTTCAATATATTTTTTTTTATATTGCATGAAACTTGGCAACAGTGTTTTATGTCTTTCTTTAGTCAGAAGTGAAAAAATGTTTTGAACTACATATAAATGTCCACGAACGAATAATTCATTCAAATCAATTCTTTGGCATTGAAATTATAAATTATACCACTTTGCTATCACTTCCTGCTACCTCGTTTTTAAAAAAAAAAGTATATATCTTACAACTAACAGCTGAAGGAGAGATTTTGTAAGATTCGTTAAACTTATCTATTAACTTCATAAATCCTGGCAATACTCACAATGTTAATAATCTGTTCATTACTAAAGGTCTATTTTTCTGAGCTTCATCAAAACACCCGGACCTTACAGCGCCCATATGTAAAGAGAAAGTACAATTTTTCAACTTCAAGTCAAAGCGTATACCGCAAAGCCGCGGTATACGCTTAAGTAACACGATACTTTCGCAATTTTTTAGTAATTCTATTTTTCATTAATCGGATAAAAGAAATTCGTGTTGGGAAATTTTTGTTACTGAATTGACATTCATTGCGAAGATTTTTTATTGTTTGCTTTGATCTGCGTAGGCAATAAGAGGCGTGAGGGGATTTATAAAACAAGGTTTTTTACCTGTAAAAGGATTTTTTTTTCAAATATTTTTTGTCACACCAACGTAAATGAATAGAATGAAAAAGTGTTACAAGTGTCAATGGTAAAAATGTATCTAAAATCCGCTTTTACTAACTAACCATCACGCCGTTTTTCCGCAGGGGTAGGCAGAAAGGACGGACTGCCTAACAACTCTATCTTGGATACACTTCTTGCTTCATTCACATTCATACATTCTCTTTTATTATTTGGATTTCTGACATGACCCGACTGAAGTATTTGATTCACTTGATCGTGCCGTGTCTTCCTCAGCCATCCCCAGCTTCTTCTTCCATTCATATTGGCGTCATATATTCTTCTTACACACTTTTCTTCGTTCATTCGCTCTTCATACCCAAACCATACGTTTTTTTTTTACATAATAACACATTTCGCTTGAAAAATGCCCTATTTGGATTACTCAAATCGGAACCCCAAGCCAACCGAAATGTTTATGGACATTCATTTCTTTTTTTCATCCGTAGATGTTTAGGCATTTGACTTCACGACGTCTTGACTTAGCAGTCAGCACCCAAAAATACACCCTTTGCAGGTTGCTAACTGAAGAAATACTACGAATGATTTATCTGTAAATTCTATACGATTAATTGGAAAAATACATAATGTTTCAAAAGACAATAAACCTCACGCTTTAATCTTTTAAAGTCTGTCTAAAATACGCACTGGAATATTACAACGTTAGTACAACGTGAAAAATTGCTCTTACTCATTTTCAAACGCACCTATTTTCAGACATTTTGAGATATATTTCATAGAATTTAAAGATTACCGTTTGAGGATATTTGTTTTCTGAAACCTTATGCATTTTATTTTCTTTAAAAGAAACACAAACATTCCCTTGTTACGAATAGCCTGGCAATATTTGAAAATCTCCTACTGCCATCACACTAAGCGGAAAATGTTGCTTGTGTCGTGATATAGACTTAGTCAGCCGAGAAATTGAAATTACGACGCCTGGACGGGACCCAGACGTGATGCCCACTCAGCCACTCAATTTTCCTAACTACCCGAATAGAATTTAGGGAAAATCATCTGTGGTATTGCTGAAGTTAACAACCCGCAAAGTGATGTTTTGTTCAATTTTTGAGTGCTGACCCTTAAGTCTAAAAGTCGTGGGTTCGGTTAGCAAGCAGCTTAAAGTATATAAAAATTTCTTAAAAGATTCTTCACTTTACAACTGAATGACGTAAAAATAATATATGTATTATGTCGATTCCAGTATTTATTAATACATCAATTTATATTATGATTTCGCTTGAACCTACCAAATTTTAATGAGTGCTCCTTAATTAGCTAGCTAAATACGTTATTTCATTAAAACTCATGTTTCTCTCTTCTTAGATAAACCTTTAAACAGTTCCTACAATAATAATTATCTTGATTGCCATGAACTTCAATATGCATTTTTACAAGACAAGCAAGCGATCGTAAACATACTTTATCATTGGCAGAAAACCACACTGTGACCGCTGACTACAAAACAAAAGAGACACCTCCAGATAACCAAGACAGCTGAGTTATTCTTGTTAAATACGAAGTTTTATTTAACATTGTATACTCATATTAAGACGTGTCATTTATAAAACATAAATAATATAATGTTACTATTTTACCAGCGTCAAATTTATTATCTATGAACAAATACTATTCGAGGTAATAAATCTCAACGTTTAATGTATTCAGCTACTGTACTTTAGACTCAGGCGTTCATAGAAAAGAGGTCGCCCAACCATAAATAATACACGTATTATGTGGGACGCAAAATGAAGGTCTGGGTATAAGAAGGATGAAGATCTATTTTTTTAAATATTTTGATTAGGGTGTTTTCGTAAACAATGTATAACGATCTAAAACTGCATATTCCGAAATGATTCAAACTGGTTAAAATGTCATTGTGACGTATATAACGCCACTGGCTGGTAAGACGGTTGTCACCGACATTGGTCGGCGTGACGTCAAAAAAGCTATATTCACGAATAAAAACGAAAATTTCATTTGGACGTCAAATCAAAAGTGGCACATTTTAAATCGACATAGAAACCTTATTCGCAAACAGAAAAACAAAATTAAAATGTTGTTATCGTATTTTTTTCGACAAAAAATAGTAAAAATACCCTATTTATGGATTTAAAATAAATAAAAACATTTAAATCGGGCGGCGATTTGTTCAGTCTGCCGGGCCTTCCGGGTGGTAATAGCATGTAAGAACAACGGGTTATTCATTCAACGATTCAAATAGCAGAAAAATAGAACCGTTCGCGTTAAATACGTTTTTGATGTGTATATATCGTAGAAATGAATAGGTTGATCCTTTTAGAGCTACGAGGTTTATTGTATTTTGTTTTATTGGCGCCCCGTGCCCGGCATTGCTCGTGTTTCAAATTATTTTTATGTGATATGTAATTGCTCTTAGGTACTCTAAAATGATATTACGAAGTAATAAGACAGAGAAAAAACAAAAAAAAATTCTTCGAATTATCAGTTAAATTGTTTAACTGCGTAAAATTTAGATCGAGCAGGTCAGAGACAGATGTCCTAGAGGTCGGGGGGTGGAGAGGCTATACTCTCATCCAGGTCTTAATGAGTAATATGGTATCCATTGGAGGAAATATAATGCAAGCAACATTTTCACACTTTTCGGCCGCCATGTTGGGTGGTATTTAGAAAAAGAATGAATTGAATCGAGGCAGGCATCATTCCACCAATATACTAGTAGAGCAATTTCCTCGTAATTTCAATTTCAATATACTCGTAGAGCTTGATAAGTAATTTCCAAAAAGAGTATTTTTTTCTATTTCTACACTAAATGTTTGAAATTACTTTGGCATTTTTTGACTTAAAACCAAAAAAAAATAAAGAAAGTAAAAAAGGCACCACCTACTTCTTGCACCATTCCTTCAATTATTATTATAGTCGATATAGACATAGCGTAAGCTTCAGTGAAACTAATGAATTTTCGGATATCCTGCGATCTGTCCAATTCGTACGCAATTGAAATACCTGTGCAATGAAATTGCACGACTGTTGTGAAAAATCGACGCATCGAAGAATTTTTAATAGAATGTTGTAATTGATAGCAATCAATCTCAAAAGCAATGGTCCCCCGAAGCCTGTCAGAAATATGATTTATTTATCGACCAATAAAGAACTCCAGTCCATTTTTTTAACGATAATGGAGTGCTAACTTAATTACCGGTAATTTATTTTTTTCGAAAGTTAGTTTCCATTGTTAAAATAATTTTGAAAGTGTCAATTTTTCAAAGCCCGCCAAAATGCTTCAAACCTATGGTCGGTTGGTTTCGAGGTTAGAATGTCAAATGTCTTACCGTAGATAATTTTATATTATGTTCAAAGTGAACCATTACTAAACATAAACAATAAAATTATGTACCCTTTTTAAAACTTTAACTCAGAGAATAGTAATAGTATTTAACATTAACATTATCGTAATATCCGTATTGACAATTGGTTTGCCCGTGAACATTTATTTTTCTTTTGTCGGCGACATTTATCTTTGCTCGGAAGGTTTTTTCAATTTGGATGAGTGTTTTCAGGCTAATAATTATTGTTTATAAAAATAATTGTTACCCTTTGCGCTATGCACAAAAATCTTGTCTTAAAAACTTTAGTTTATCAATTAATAAATATTTGACAAGTCAAAACATTTTCACCAATAAAATGAAGACATAATTTGTCTCGACGCCACCTAGTGAGGGATTTAGCCGTTACAAGCCTTCCTCATACCAATAAAGTTGGTTGTTTACAGGAGAAATATAATAAAAAAACCGTAATTATTGAATGAAACACTAGTATATATTGATTAACTTGGCGGGTTTTGCGATAAGCCGACGTAGCTCAATGGTAGAGCATCTGACCGGATATTAGAAGGGTGTGGGTTCGAGTCCTGCCGGCGACATTTATCTTTGCTCGGAAGGTTTTTTCAATTTGGATGAGTGTTTCAGGCTAATAATTATTGTTTATAAAAATAATTGTTACCCTTTGCGCTATACACAAAAATCTTGTCTTAAAAATACTTTACTTTATCAATTAATATTTATTTTTCTTTCATGGATAATGTTTTATTATTTTTTTTTTAATTGAACAACATTTATAGAGCAAATTTAGCACACAAATTACATGTTAATTTTGCCACATTAAAGAAAATAAAAAAGCATATATAAAATACAAAACAAAATCGACAAATAAAAATTTCCATATAAATTCACAAAGAGAATACGCGCGGCCGAGGCACGTGACGTTAAATGTTCCTAATTCAATGGTACCAACATAGCAGAGTGGTTTGATGGGATTATTATCACTTTTTAATAACGATTTATATATTCTATATATAATAAAACTTGTATATTCTGAATCGGCGTTTGTTGATCCATATGAATATATTTTTTTAAGCTGTAATATTTTTCACTGGAATTCCTTATTCATAAAATGCCTTCTGAATATATCTTCATGGTAATATAATTAGGTGAAAAAAAAATTATTTGTGGGGGTATGTTTTTTTAATTCTCAGTAATGTGAATTTCGAGTTGAGAAAAAAACATTATTTATACGGCGGCCTCCATGGTCGAGGGGTAAGGCTCTCGACTACGAATCCGAAGGTCGCGGGTTCAAATCCCGGCGTGCGCAAGTAATTTTTATTTAATTAATTTGTGTTGTTTCACAATTAATTCATTTAAAAATATAATATAGTATATTTGCGCACGTTCCAGAGTGGAAGATACTCTCAGTATCGCCCTGGTGAAAGACCACCATTCAGAATTGAAACGTTGCTTGAAATGGCTTTTAGCCGTGTTTGGTGACCAGATCTGAATAGCCAGGTATACCCCACCTTCCTCTACCCTTCTCCTTCCCCTCCCCAATACCTTCAGCCTCACAACATTCCCCAATTGGGAATGCAATAGTCTCATTGGCTCCAGACGGTTGGGAGCAGTTGGGACTGTTGTGCGGTATTCATATAAAAAAAATAACTTTACTACACTGTTCGGCATTTTCACTTTTTCGACCCGTTTTTTTTTAACAATCAATAGAAAATATAGAATAAACAATATACTGGGACGAATAAAGCTCCATCGTTTCAAATGAAAGTCACGTTAGGATTTAAAAATATCTCTGTTGGCCTAAAAATTGTTTTGTCACTGACCCAAACAGTGACGCTAGATCTTTAAATTACAAAATGTTTGCTTTTTTAGATATACAGATATTCTGCCTTACAGTTATGACATATGCAGGTACATATGATATTGTAGGTAGTCCTTCAAATTTAGTAAACATCACTACACGCATAATAGCACGCACAATTTAAATTCATAGACCACAACGCTGCAGAGGTCTTCAAATAAATTTTGAACATTTTTTTATAACTAATCATGATACATTTCATACGATCGATTTGCATGTATTTGAAAATACGATATTTGCGATTTAATTGAAGATGATGTTAATAGTTTTTAAATTGAAGTATGATATCGATAAAAATGACGGAGAGCAATAAGATGGTATTAGCTAAGTTGGACAGAGCGCTGGTCCCGGATAGACCGATAGTTCTTAGTTCCTAGTTCCCAGATGCGACAGTTGTTACCTTTTTACTCTGTGTGTCTTTCTGTTTCATATTTCATGGGAGATTTGTTAATACTATCTTCAATGATTTAAAAATATTACACAATAAGCTTCAATAAGTTATTACAATAAAAAAATTGACCTAAGTTTTCTATAAAAAAATAATTTATAAAACAATTGTACCTACCCACTACCGACATTAATTAAAGCAATTTATATTTAAAAAAAAACTTTTTTAAGATATATACTCGTATTTAGATAAATTGACCGATTTTTTTCGTGTTTAAAGTGACATTTTTTATGGCTATTTTTTTAAAATATTAATATCACATGGAAGGCCCTTGTGGAAATAATTTCCATCCCGGACTGTGTCATCTTTGGGGATGCTATTTGGAGGGTAAACAAAATAAACAAGAACTGCGTATCAATGTTAATGCTGACATTTTTCCACTTTTAGCACTCCTATCACTTTTATCATATCCTGCAGTATACGATACCGATTCATTTATCGGTAAGGGAAATGCAACAGATATTCATTAAGTACCTACAAATTATGTTAATCCCACGTTCATTCAATTCGGTGCCTACGTGTTATGCAAGTTTCCTCGAATTAACGAAATATTTTTCTACTTCCACACATCCTGAAACACTTAGTGCGTGTTTGACTAAGTAAGCCTCGGATAAGGCCTGATTTCGCTGTCGCGCTAATCAAAGGGGCGATAGTAAATTGACGGTGATAATTATATCGATGTTTGTCGATGTCATGTCGTTAATTGACCTCTTGAAATCCTGTCAACAGTCCGCGAAAAGAGTTGCCGAATTATGTTTTCATGAAAGGGAAAAAATGTACCTACGAATTTATTTCCTGTTAACGATTTTTTTAAGAATTCCAAGAAAGCCCGGCAACACGCTCCATTCGAAAACAAATATTTATAAATATGTTTTTAACTATTTTCTGCATCCCCGAGTTTCTTCGTCGGCTCATAAAGCGGAATTATACGTAACTCAATCATATCCATAATAAGATAATATTATTGTCAATAATATTATCTTTTTTTTTAGCACTCAATTTTAAACGCATTTTTGCCTCATTGCACCAACCAGTACCTATCAAACACATATACATAATCTCTTTATACTTAATTATTATACCTTTTTATAGATGTATTATATTACAATACTATGTCAATACTAGCTTTTTTCCCTTATATTTTTGTATAATGACACTTAATATGAACTAAACTTGTCAATTTGACTGTCCTAAAACGGGATTTGTTCCTAGATTTTTTCCTAGGTATATAAATGAAAAAAAAAACTTCCATGTCTAATTTTTATAAGCTCTTCAATAGATTTTTAAGAACTAAGTGTGTGTTGAGGCAGACAAGCTCGTAAGTTAGAAGAAATATGTTTTTTTTTTAATGTTTACATGAATACAGCATAAGAGTCCCAACTGCCTGGAGCCATTGGGGCTAAGGCATCCACAGGGGAGATTTTGTAAGGCTTAATGTGGTGGGGGGGAAAGGACTTAGAGCAGATCTGGTCACTAAAGTGACTTTCATTAACAACGTTTTGTTACTGAATGGTGATCTTTTACCAGGGTGATACTGAGAGTATCTACCACTCTGGAACGTGCATAAGATATACTACAAGTTTACAATTTTAGAAAAAATTATAATATCGAATATTATTCAATTAAAAAACGGTTTATTTATTAAAAAAATTCTGGTTGGTAATTATTATTACGCGTGACAGCTCTTTCGCCTTCCGAAGGCCTTATAAAACCGTTAAAAGGCGAAACAGCTGTCATGCGTAATAATAACTATAATAACCCTTTTTTATTTGGGTAATAATAGTTATTAATAACTTTTAATTTTTTTTTATTAAAATGGAATTCTACAAATTAAACTTGAACACAGTAAATACTGTAGGAACATTTATTTATTTTAACTCTGTGTAAAATACCAAACAAAAAGTAATATTTTTTGTGGCCGCCGGATTTTGAACCCGCCATCGCTAGATCCGAGTATCTTAACCGCTCAACCAATTATTGCCTTATCCCTAAAATTAAGATTTAATTAAGTTCCGATTAATAATAATCCTTATTTAGTCAAATAAATTTAACGTCATGAAAAAATCTGAGAGTTGCGTAGCTATTTCCGCCTTATATCACATTTGTATAATTACGCCGTAAAAGCTATGCATAATAAGTCGCAATTATTCGATATTTTTAATAAACGAAGAACCCACATAAGTTGAAGGCTTTTAGGGTGTAACGTATATTTAAATAAAACATTAAACGTTCGAAATCGTGATTTAGCGAGTGGGTGAAATAAAGCTTGGAAAAAGCTTTTCCGAGGGAACATTTCAGCGGGGGAAAGTGGGCGGTGTTTGTGAAAGAACTAAGGAGAATATGTTAACAAGTCATATATTATTTAAAAATAAGTACTTTCTGTTACAGACAAATACCAAAATCTATTTTTTTTTAATTTACTGTAACAAGAAATTCTCCATATACTCGTTTTGATTAAACTATGAATATTAAGAGTCAGAATAACAGAAGAGTATATATGAGAGAGTATAATGAACCAAGGAGTGTAAGCCGAAACAGTGTTGCGTGGCGGTCTATCCTCTCTGCCCACCCCTACGGAGAAACGGCGTGATGGTTAGTTAGTAATTTTTAATTTATACTGATATTATTTAAGGCGATGCAATGGGAAGTAATGCAAAATCATGTGTTTTCGGTTTGAGAATTTTATGGCCTGGAAATATCATAGATCATTTAATTAAACACTGCAAGTAGAGCACACCTTGGCCTTTCGTTTAACCGGATATTTTTTTATGTGTCTTTTATAAGCCTAGATAAACATAAAGCATCAGACATTAAAAAAAATGTTTAAAGCGCAAACTATCCTACTTACGAACCCCTTATCCGATATTGTCGTATTGTTTATTATGGTAAATTAAGTTTTTTAAATTATGACCGTAAAACATTTTCACAATTTTGTCTGAGCTTTACAGAATAGAATAAAACACGCATTTTGGTGATGATTTTTTTGCGTAAATCGAAACATGCGGCCGATGTTAAGCGGGAATCTCAACCTTGTCGCCACCTGCATAAGGAGCGCGTGATTTCGTTGGAATTTTAGCCGGTGGATCGCCTTAAACTAATTAGTTAAACTCTAACTGATTTTAAATATAGAGACAAAATAGAATAATTTTCTTATTTCCCCCCAGATTTGGGAAAAGGCATTTTCGCCAAAGTTTAGTCATTTAAGTACAACTGTCGAACTTGCATATATTTTTAATAAATTATTTAAATCGAAATGATTAAAGTATGTATTTTACCATGTCCCGCCTTTGCATTTAACTAAACAAAGTTTGATTTCGTAATTAATTTCAAGTGTGTAAGATTTAATTTATGGTGTCTTTAATATGTTACATTGTATATTTAGCAAAACATACAGTTTAAGGTTAATAAAGGCTCCTTTAAGTGATAAAAGGTGTTTTCTTTTTTCATAAGAAGCAATCACTTTGTGGTTTGACATTATATTGAGTAAATGAAACACGTTGTTATAAACCACGAATATATTTTATTTTCACCAACCGGTTTCGCTTAACTCAAGCTTCATCAGGGTAAATATAATAATATATTATATTTACCCTGATGAAGCTTGAGTTAAGCGAAACTGTTTGGTGAAAATAAAATATATTCGTGGTTTATAACAACGTGTTTCATTTACTTGATAAAAAGTGTCTCACCCATCATCAATAAACTCAGTTTCATGGTAACGGAACGGAAAATTATCATGCACAAATTCGTAACAAAAATGACATAAACAATAAAATCAGTATTTTAGAAAAATATTCCTCTCACTGAAATTAAGAGTAGATTAAATAATTTATATATCTAGCAGATTCCTCATGCTATTAGTGAATTAGTGAAAGCAATATTTTAGCAAAATCTTAATTAATGCAATATTTGTATCATTTTTATTACATCCATTAGATAATTTTCCATTTTGTTACCATGAATGGCGAAAATGTCTGAAAACGCTTTGTTTATATTAAAATGTTAACGTTTTTTTTATCAACCTATGCAATTCTAAAATAAAAAGCATATAATGAAGAAAAAAACAAAATCCTAAATGCAAGATCTTGTTATTATAAATTTAATATGTCTAATAAAATAATTAATAATTTGGTTTGTAGTTAAATTTGAAAATGGAAACCCATTTATTTATGGAAAGGAAATGAAATCAAATTCGGTGAATCCTTATATTTCTTACTAAGTCTCCTTGGAGGAAATATATACCGCCCAAGGACCTAACCCGAAGTATAAAATAATACTAATATATTTTGTACTATAGTTTACTAATTGTGTCTCTAAATTTCTCAAAATTAATACAATTTAATATATGATCGTGACGTAAAATCTAAAAAATGGGCAACTAACTCAATACTGTGTTCATTGTAAATGGGTTTTGCGTAATGAGAAAAATTTGTAAGATTATTTTTCTTTGGATACTTTCATACTTGCATAGCACATTCTACAAATATGCAATCCTAGAAGTAAGCAAAGGTACTTTTCAGGCCCTTTCAAAGCTACACAAAGTAAAAGGTGGAAATCCACCACGGTCTCGGTACTCTTGTTAAAAAAAAAACAGAGCACTGAGCATACCGATACGAGGTGGAGCGGACACATATTCTACATAGTGCCTACATAATAACGTGGAGAAAGTTCAAACAATGAAAAAAATTCCTTTCATTTTAGTGTGATTTTTTTTTGGTATGTGTGCTTAAAAAATGTTATATCTTCGCGCACAATACCTTTTTTATAAATCGATCTTTTAGAAGTAAAACTCATTAAGTGACAAATTAACTGTATGAGACATAATGACTTTTTACCTCTAATGGGAAGAAACAGTCGTCACAAATATGCATATGATAATGGACTCTGTTATGTCAGTGATTATTTGAGCTTATAGGTATCGCAATCAGAACCTACTCACATAGATGCATTGCTTCCATACAGCATGCTTCAAACATGGTATTCGACTTAAAAAAAAAAGAAAATTCTAGTAAATTTAAATACTTTTCGAATATCCTCCCCTTAGAAGTAAAAGCCATTAAGTGCCATAATAGCCATATGACACATAGTGACTTTTACCTTTTATGAGACGACATACAAATTAGATGATCATGTACACTTATTGCCTTTTCTCGCCAATAACAATTTAATTTAATTAAATTTGAATTATTTTTATGTATCCATCTATTTTACATTTTTATTGTTCCCTACTTACTACGCTAGCTTGGGCCGTGTTATAGCAAGTAGCCCATTTAATTCCGTGGTAAAGTCAAATAAAATAATGTAGTTTAATCTGTAGTACACTTTACATTATTTAATATACGAGTATAGAAAAAAAAATAAAAATAAAAAAAAACTAAAAAAAACAAAAGAGTTTTTTAAAGATACCTGCACTCAAAAGAAAATTTAATTTATATTGTAAAAATAAAAATAAACATACTTATTACAGTTCAACACAAAAATAACTCGTAAAAAGTTAAACAACATAGGAATAAATCATTTTTAATAAATTTACGAATAGACTAAATCAAATCTACGCGATGACATGCATGATACATTTAGCTGCCGAGAGATCAATAAGTAGGCGTAAGCAAGACAAAGGGCTATCGGAAGTATATACATACGCCCCAATACATATATACTAAGAATGTGTTGTTCGCTTCAACTCTAATTGTTCGATAATTTAGTAAACTTATGGCAAACAGAAAAGGGAATCAAATCTGCAAGTGTGTTTTAAGGTTGGGTTCTCCCTCTAGCCACTAGCGATGGGTCGTCTATGAACAAGCCGTTCATTTGCGCCGACGCATCTTGATGAGCCGTGAGCGTACGGCTCAATTAAATTGTGACTCTTTTTGACTAAGAATTGAATTACTTAAGAAAGATTGCTTATTTATCTAAAAATATAAACATATCTCAGATAAATCATAAAAGTAAGTCGTCACAATGAAGCAATATTTGCATGGCATTTGTTTTCAAGGCTTCACACATTCGGGTGTAGAGATAGAAATATTTACCGCATTTATACATGTGTGCGTATGCACTGTACAATACGTGAACGGTGTCTAACAGTCTGGCATCTGGACGTTTTGTACCTACAACTATACCCTGGGAGACATATGAGCTGGGAGTCGTATGAACTGGGGTATGAGCTCATGCACTGGGAGTCGACTCTTAATATGTGCCGGCTCTTAAATGAGCCGTCGTTCAATTGCTACTCATCGCTACTAGCCACATCTTAAGGCGAAGCTATCAGTGAAATCACAATTTCAATTAATCTTTACTGCGAATCGGTTTAAATTATGAAACATGCTTTAGGTAATTTGAAACTTTTCCTATAGTTTCTATTGATTAGAATTAAAACATTTTTTTTAATTACGTCATAAAAAATATAAGCGTAAACTGTTAGTTTTTCATTAGAAAAATATGAACGCGTATAAAAAAAAAAAACAAGTTTAAAAAAAATACTGCTTTATAGCTAGGATTATATGTGACAGTTTCTGTTTATTAAATTTGTTTATTTCCTACAGATCGCGGCATCCATCGTGATAAAGCTTTGATACGCCTAAATTGTCAGATAAAATTAATTGTATATCCCGTGTCGATATGTCTTAAACCTCTGCTATATTATTGACATTGATTCGCAGGTCACTCAAAACCATATCATGAACTTTAGGGACATGTCGTCTTCAATAGATGTTCATATTTTAAAATTAGCATTCCTTTTTTCACTATGTTTTAAGTAAGTGGGAAATCATCGTACAAAATGAGCACATTTTCAAGAAATTGAAAAGCGTTCCTGCCATATAAAAATAAATTATCAATATCGGCACAATTTTAAATTTTGACCGTTTCACAAAAAAGTTAAACACATCCCATTCAAATTCCTATCAACATTTCGCATAAATTTGTTAACATTAAAAAAACTAAATACTTTTAAATCTATAGAACATCGCATTTATGTCAGTTCACGAACTTATTTAACTCCCTAGGTATATTATTTTATATTAATTAAATGTCAAATAACATTTGGGCCACTCCGGATTCGAAGCCGCGACCTAAATCTTGATATTGAGATCGATTCCTACTGTTAATATTCCTGCGATAGCGATGTTTATTTAAAATAATTTTATCAAAAATATTACTTAACATACGGCAATCCATATTTTTTAGAATTTGAAAATGACTTACGTTTGCGTAAGTAATTATTACTCGCGAAAATCGCGAAATAAGAAATATTCACTTATAACAGCCTTGTTATTTTTTATTCACATGAATAATCACTGCCTACTGAAATATTTTACTCTAATATTAATATTGAACTCAATTCTATGTATGTCCAACGCATTTAAAAAATATATTTTCAAATAGAATCAGATTTTTCAGATCAGTTGGTTCGGTAACGATACCTACTTCATAAATTATTAAAAAAATATATATATCGTCACATTTCCTACTGAATTAGCGTTACTTCGAATAAATCACTTAATATTCCAAATAGGCAGCGTTATACGCATATTACGTATTCGGATATTAGCGATAGACAAAGGATAAATACATTATAAAATAGAATTGAAATTATTTAGCAATGCAGTACAGCCTCCTAATCAAAATGTTCAGTAATCTAAAAACCCAGATTGTACGAATTGGATTTTAGCATATACGAATAGACCGGTGAATCTGTTATTAAAAATGTTATCCATTTGTAATTTTTGGAAAAAAAATCACTAATATTCTTAGCGAAACCACTGCGCTGCAACGCTGTGCGCGGGATTTTATGCATATTTTGTGATTGGTAAAAAAATAACGCTATTTTTTGTTATTTAGGCGAAGCCATAATACATAAGTCACAAAAATGTGTCAATAACTTTTTCTTTTCTAGGAAAATATCATCGGGTTCGATACCTATACATTGATAAATATTTGAGCGTGAAAAACGGCGCTTAGTGTTCGGAAATACAATCCTTTGTAACAACAGTATTGAAGGTTTTTTTATGATTTCTAAGTTAGTGGATTCCCAAATAACTAACGTATAATAAAATATTCTATAAATACATACTCCTGGTGAGGAAAGCTTCGCTTTCGAAACATGTTGATATGTATCTATTAATAAAGTAGTGATTGCAAAGTAATTTTTAATAAATGTATTAATAATGACGCCACAAAGTGAATACCAATATTTTGAAGAAATTAATAAAATGAAATAATTCATTTACCTTACATATGGATTTGCGTTGTAAGTATGGCGATACTGAGAGTATCTTCCATTGCAGTAAATATACTTTATACTATTTTATGACTAACAGATTAAATAAAACAATTATTTTGCATCCGATGTAATATTTTGGGATAATGCGCGATAACTCGCGAGTTCTGCCCAACGGATCACTCGCCAAAAAGCGTTTCAATTTTTATGGAAACCAAGATAAATAAAGGTCTACATTAGATAAATATTTTTTGATGTGTGTAACTCGGTTTAATATTTGATTACCTATGACAAGCCGGGTAACTATATAATGATATACAAGATGAAAAAAAATATGATTTTTTAAGAAAAAACTTAAAATACATTTTACAAGAAACTAATTTTAGGTGTATATTATAAGTTCACTTGGAAAAAATGTTTATATGTTTATACATTATATAGATATATTGTATTTCTAAAAAATTCCTTTTATTTTATTTTATATTTTAAATTAGTGTATAGACACCAGAACCTCAAGTTCATGGTAGTACTGTAGAAATTAAATACTGAACAACAAATATTAGTACTCCCTCCCTAAACACGAGAATTTCTCAATTAGGGAGGTATTAAATTTGAAAAAAGGAAACTAAAGGGATTATTTATTGATAAAAAAATAAAAATTGTACTTAAATACACTTTTGATATAACCATGAAAAAAAAAACTGTTTTGCGATGACTGAAATGCAATTATTAAAAAAATGTCTGGCTTTAACAATATCGCTTTAGTTTTTAAATATTAAAATAATAATACCACTAGAATCACTAAACCACTGACACACCCCACTAGACCACGTATCCATGACACTAGATCGAATCAAAATAACGTTAAAAAACTTTTCATGTTATCCACATTCGGACAAAATAATATATTTTGCAACAAAACTCCTCAAAATTCTTCCCCGGATATAAAACGAACAAAAAGTTACGTATTGAGTACAAGTCAAGAAAATAAGTCTGGCTGAAAGAAGTCAATGAAATAACCATAAAAACAGCACTTAAAACAATAAAGAAAACACACCAAATTTGATGAACATCAAATTAAACGCTATGAACCCGGAATGTGCAATACTAGTTTAACCATAAAAACAAGGTTAAACTTAATATGTTATTAAATCTTTAAAAATATAATTCTAAAGACATGCATAAAACACACTTTGATCTCAAAATGATATCCTAACGTTAAAAATACTAATGTGTGTAATTCCACTCCAACACCTAAATATTCATGTATGTCTATCATTATTTTATATCGAGGTTTGGTTTTAATATATTTTTGAAGGGGGAAGGGTACTTCCGAAACCAGTCGAGATTATTATATTAAATTGAAGTGGCTCAAAACAAATTTATACGTTTAAATTATAATTACGACAAGCCACGAAGTAGATGCTTTTTACGAATATGTATTAAAAAAAAATCTCAATCGCATTTATCTCGATCTTGAAATGTTGGGCTTCGACCTGGGGTTTTAGCTGGTGGCCTCATGTGAACTTCATGTGGCTTTAGATGGGAACCTTCGTCTTTTCAAATAATGTGAATATACGTCGACATCATTATGATATATATATATAGTTATATCAGCGTGGTGGTGTGGTGCGATCAATACACACACCGCAATATTAATGAAATGCAGAACATTTACAATATAAATAGGAAACTTTATTTTAACAAAAAATAGTGCAAAGTTTTTACTCTCGATAAGTCTTGGCCCGTGAGGGAGGTGAGACTGTGGATGCGACCTCTTAATATTTTATATATTTCCAATAGTAATTGATGAGACAGTAGAGTAGATTGACGGATTTGTCAGTGGCTTTTGACGTAAACACAAAATTAGAGAAGCAACTGAAACTAAAGAAACTTATATACTTAAGAAACGATGCTGCGTAATATGAGTTTGATAAAGCATATAGTTAAAATTCTTAGGTTCGTCTGTCTGTAGTCAATATCTAAGTCTCTAGTACGACTCTTTTTTCAACTAGATTCAAAGAGCATATGCGTTACTACATAGCAACAACGAGCCTGAACCAATACATATAGAAAGAAAAGGTCTTAGAATAAATTTAATCTAGGTCTAGCTTCAAATTCAATTTATAGTTTGCCTTGTAAATAACACGTTAGATCAATACATACACCAAGTCCTGGAAGTTATCAAGAAGATACGTTTATCATTTTCTTAAAAATATATTTGAACATTTTTGCATTGGCCCCTTTGAGGTATGTCTGGAGATACGCCACTTCTGTCCGTAATAAACGTACACATAACCATCGACAGTGACGGCATTTCCAAATATAGCTTAAAAATACGTCATATTTTATTGTTCATTTCTCCGCGTTGTTCACCGCCCACTAGAACTATATAAAGCCTCTTTAAAATAGCATTTCATAATTATTTTATGTATTTGGCGTAAAATAACATCAATAAGATCAAAATCAATAAGGAATACGTATATTTTGACAACCAATATTCTGGTTCACGTAAATAAGCTCGCGTCATTGAACTTGTTTCGTAATAATTTTGTTTACGTTCCCCTTCAAAATTTCACGGTTCTGATTTTGGAAGATTACAATAAACATGATCGAGTCAAATTTATTCAAGTCGTATATTTTCAAAAGACTATTGTGCAAATGTATACCTGGTAATGATTCAAGTCTCTTACGAAAGTAGTAAACCATTGGTGAAAGATAATGAAATGCGAATTTAATGTGTATTTTTTAAATTAAAAAACCTTTCTTACTATCTTCCACTTGCTTATTTCAGACAGGACCGGTTTCACCTTATCACAGGCATCTTCAGACTGGTACAATTAAAACTAAATCTATGGGTCTTTCTAATGTTGGACATTTATAAGTCATAAATGTGCAATAGACAATTCACTCCTGCCAAAAATGCTATATTTATACCATAGATTTAATGTAATAAAAAAATCATATTAAAATGGAATTCCACCATGAATTGACAGTTTCAAAATTAGAATTAATTTAATTTTGAGTTCCTTAAACGCAACATTACACAAGCTTAAGAAATAATACTTGAAGTAAACTGCAACTGCTGATAATTATTTAAATGTTTGTTGAAAAAGCAATTGGATGGTGTCAAAGCAATTTAAAAGAAATGTAGTCCGTAATTATTATATACCTAGTATATCTACAAGGACTACGATATAAAAGCATTAAGATCCGAATAAAAACAAGCACGCGAAAATCGCTTATGGATCATGTAATTTTATGACATTCGTCTAAAAATTAGAAAAATAAATAGCACTCATGAAATTTAAAATAGAAGAAAATATTGTCGGAGAAGTTAAAACGAAGGATACAAAATTAATGTTTAATATCGTACATTCAATAATTTTCTGTTCTATTTCGAAAATATTTATTTAACGTTTTCAGTACTTCGATGAAAACGTATTAGTACTATCCATTTATTTCTGAAATCCTTGTAACTAGCAGATTTTGCTGCATTTTTGACATTGCTCACCCCCGCCCTGATAAAACGAAACAGTTTTGAATACACGTAAAAAGGACATAGTATATTATTCATCGTGGTACGGATTAAATTTCCGACTCTTTTGAGTATAAGGAGAAAATATCATTTCTACTATTCGCGTCTACACGGCGATTAACATAGGACTCTATGACATTAATAATGTAATAATATTATATTTGTTTGCGTTTTACAACATTACCTACCTATGTAAATAAAAACAAGAAAGATCTTCCTCGTACTGAAAGTTCAATAAGAAACTTTTGATTATTTATAATCTGATTCGAACTAACTTAACTTACACTTTTCACGTATTCAAAGCCTTGGGAATTTATGGTTATCGGTACTTTTAAAGCCATACGTTTGTGAATTCAGAATATTTTATAATCTAAGCAGGAACTGTCTGAGAGAGCAGCCTGTAAGGATATTTAAATAAGGCCGCAACTTCACAATTCACCATCCTTCAGTACCTTACTTGTTGTATTATTGTATTTTCTCAAATAAATATAAAAATGTAGACGGGCACGTTACCCTGTGTTGAGAATCAACAACATCGTCAACGGAAAAAATAAAAACGTGAGTTCGATAAAAAGGCTAAGAAATTTCAAACAAATAATCCAAATATTGTAAAATATTTTTTTTTACTCAAAACGATATAAAAACAAACAAATAAATAAAATGTTCTGAACAGGTTCTTTTATTCATAATTTGATAAGTAAAATATGTGGGTAAAATCTAAATCTCTTTCAAGCTGAGTGGCAGTGGGTACCTAACAATCTAACTAACTAACGAACCATCAATCCGTTTCTATGTACGGGAAGGCAGAAATTACGATCCGATCTTGGCATGCACTTCTTACTTCATTCACATTTATAAGTCGTCTCATACATTCTCTTCTATTATTCCGACTTCTGACATGGCCCGACTCAAGTATTTGATTCACTCGATCATCCCATGTCTTCCTCGAGCGTCCCCAGCTTCTTCCATTCACATTCGCGTCATTTATTCTCCCCGCACTCCTTTCTTCGTTCATTCGCTCTACATGTCCAAACCATCTAGACGTCGCTTTCTTAATCTTATTCATTACGCTTACATCAGCCTTGCATTCTTTACGAATATCAATATTTTTCACCCGATCATATATGGTTTTACCATGCATTCACCTCAGATATCTTATTTCCTCTGCCAATTCCATGCCTCACTGCCAATAATAATAATAATTGGATGACTTGTATAGCGCCGTTTTTGTGAAAAATCACCTCGAGGGCGCTGTAATAGCCTGTTTATATAATTTCTTAAAACTTGTGTAAATGAAAAATAAAAAAACGCAAATAATCTATTACAAGCCGCTATGTCCAAAGCTGGATGCCAGATTATGGAAAAATAAGAAGAAAAAAAACACAATAAATTATTAAAAAAATTAAAACTTTTTTCAATTGATGATGCAACAAAATATTCCGATCGTTAATCAATTTTCTTTTCAAATATTATTATGCAGGATTTTTTACTTATTATAAATTTGTACTGACTGTTATTAATATTTTATTTTTTACAAAACAAAAACTTCAAATAAAATTTAACCGTTTTTCTCGTAAGACACAGTTAACTCCGTTAGTTAACGAGCGAAACTACTGTGGAGACGGTTTTTGGATCTAATATACTCCCTTCGAAAAGTCTAACCTCGCGACCTCGATGATTCTGAAAAGATTATCTCTATTGTCCCCTCACAGTCATAACGGTGGCAACTGTCACAGCAGTCACAACAGTCAAAACAGTCACAGCAGTCACATCAGTCACAACAAGGTCAGGGAATGATTTTGTGTTTTGTCATTGAAATGAACTTCCTTCCAACTTTGAAAATCACGCGCTGCAAAAGGTTCAGAACTTTCGTATGAAACAACATACTTATTACCTCGTAAATCTACATTGTCATTTTGAGATGTTTATGTAGGTTCAGGACACATTGAGTTATTGGACCATTAGAGTCATCTCTTTAATATAAATTTGTAAGAAACACTGAACAGATAATCCCAAGAAGTTTTTTTAATTCAATTTAATTTTTTATTTAATATAAATATAGGGTGTTTTTTTCATTGCAACATTGTTTCTACAGACTGTCAATTTGACAGTTGCCAGTTGATTTGTAGTCGGTACGTTTTAAGGGTATGTGAAGTCACTAGACTAAGCTGATAAACCAGAGACGTTGGACCATTTGGAAGTCAACATTCGCCGTATTATTGCCGATGTACGGCCCCAGTTGCTCCATAAAGTTGTCGAAAATTGGACTTCACGATTGCGCTTCATTCGAGCTAGCTGTGGCACTCATATGCCCAAAATCATATTTAAACAATAATGGCATAAAATTGTATTTTAAATAAAGCCAATATCAGAGACATTAACATTATTTTAATGTGTTTTTTTTCATTTTGAATTTGCATACCTCTAAAAAAACATCCTTTATATATAAAATATTTAATAGTACTGATATGTCTTAATAGGTGATTACAAAAACAAAAGTATAAATTTATTTAACAAAAAGTGCTCACTAGAGAAAACTCAATAGAGAAAGCTTTCTCGTGTGTGAGTTGGGGAGCAGCACCATCTAGCGACAGATAGTGAATAAATAAAATAAATAGAAATAAAAGTACATCAAGAATGCAAGTATGATACCGATTTTAAAAAACTGATGTCGTCACTCCTTTCGACTCCTAGTCCCCAGACAGGCCAAAGAAATTGATAAATTGCACCAAAAAAAAATTCAATAATTGAAATTTTTTCATAAATTTCACTAGAAGTTAGAAAAAATTATCTAGCTTTAGGCACACAGACACGCTCCCAATGCACTTTATATGTACACTTTTCTCTTCAGTGGAAATAAATTATAGATTGTTATTTACATTTTTGTGGCGATAAAGGAATGCTGTTTTAAATTTTCATAATTCACGTCAGAAAATTGATGTTTTTAAATTTTACAATTTTCATTTAACAAAATTGTGAACAATACATTGTCAAATACCAACCTAAAATGAATGGGTTTATTTATTGAATTCTGGCATTCTCTTATAATATATAACTGTATAAACTGCCCTCATAAGTAAAGTAGTAGATATATACGCTTGGAAAACGTAAGTGGTTCTTAATATACGAGTATAATACGTAAAAATCATTTACTCTGTGGCTCGCCATAATTATAATATAAAAACATAAATTTGTTTTAAACCACTTCAATTTAATATAATCATCTACTTGTTTTGGAAGTACCCTTCCTTCGTCAGGACTATCTTGTATTAAATTAAAGTGCTTTAAAACAAATTTATATGTTTATATTATACTTAATATATAAAAATGAATTTTTGTGTCTTTGTCTGTCCTAGATTTTCTCGATAATATAAAATAGCACAGTTTGCTTTTATTAGTGCTTGGAAGGTTTCGAGAGTAGTTTAAATAAAATCCAATTTGTAAAACTGTTGCTATAATGTTTTAATATTAGTATGAAAAACATTGAACCCGCCATGTTGTATTGAGGTTAGCCCATAGATGTTTATAACCACACATCACATGTTCAAAAGAAGAAGGAATGTTTGGGTAGAATGTTTTATAAAGTGTAAAACAGAAGTAGGTATTCACTTAAGAACTTAATTATTTTGATTATATTATTTTTTTCAAATGAATATGTCTTTATTTCAAGTCAATTATGGCACCCAAACAACCAGAAAGAATTCAAAACTTCAAAAATTTATTAAAAATTATTTGTCGGCCTCCATGGTCGATGGGTAAGGCTCTCGACAACGAATCCTAATATCGTGGGTTCAAATCCCGGCATGCGCAAGTAAATTTTATTTAATTAATTTGTGTTGTTTTAAAAATATATGGTATATTTGCGCACGCTCCAGAGTGAAAGATACTCTCAGTATCGCCCTGGTGAAACACCACCGTTCAGAATTGAAACTTTTCTTGAAATGGCTTTTAAACGTGTTTGGTGACCAGATCTGAATAGCCAGGTGTTTCCCCGCCTTCCTCTTCTGCTTCCCCTCCCCACTACCATCAGCCTCGCAACATTCCCCAATTGAGGATGCCATAGACTTACTGGCTCCAGACGGTTTGGAGCAGTTAGGACTCTTGTGCGGTATTCACATAAAAAAATAAATTAAAATAAATTAAAAAATCACATCAGCTATTAATAAATAAAATTTAAGTGGTTTAAATGTATGCATTTATATTGTACGTAATATATATTATAAATAGCACGGTTGTCTCCATTTTTAAAATGCATAGGAAAATATTGTGTATTTGCATACATGAATGCAAACATGAAAATAGTCTTTCATTATATATTTTGTAATATTATTACTCTAAGGTCATAGGCTACAAGTGCAAGAAGTTATTCCAATTTCCTCTGCAAGAAACCCAAAGAGATTGTTGTAATTGATACAAAAAAAAACTATTTTGTGTATTTGTACGTACGAAGATCTCAAAGATTGTTCTACAATCCCGTAAGGCAAAACATTACCCACACTTTAACGGAACCCTAAAGGATGTTTAAAAAAATACTGTTTTTGAAGCAATTTTCGTGAGTAACAGTTTTGCTCTACTGGGAATATATTTTTAATCATTGAAGATAATATTAATAACTCTTACGGCCGTTCTTCTCAACTTTTCGAATGATCAATCTGAGTCACTGGATCAGCCAAGTGTTTAATTAAGTATTCGAGAGTTTCATTGGGAAGTGCGAATTTGTGCATTTGAACAGTGTTGAGGCAAAATTTCGGCTTAGTAGGGTTGGGAAGAACAGCCTAAGAATGAAACATGAAACCGAAAAAAAAGATAACCGTAGCAGCTGGGACTGGAAACCAGGACCTCATGGTCTTTCCGGGACCCTGCTTCCTAAATCCACTGAGCCACGACTACCCCAATCTGTCCCGTAATCCTCATCGGTATCGCACGTCGATTTCTAAAAACTGTCAATACCATCTTCAATTTATTACCTTTTTTTGCTGCTACCTTTAAATCACGACTATGATTTCTACCCGAATTTATTTGTAATCTTTAGATAGTGTCTCGAATACACATATCCAATTTTTATTTATTTCCGAGCTTAGTTAATAAGCTTCAATAAGTTATTCAAAAATTGAATATTAATCCTAGACTTGTAGAAAAAGTCAACAGATGTCAACAGATAAGTAAAAATTGGATAGATCGAACCCAGGAACTCATGGTATCCTGGATCTCCGGGATCCTGCGCTCTAATCCACTGAGCCACGACTACCCCAATCTGTCCCGTAATCCTCATCGGTATCGCACGTCGATTTCTTACGAACTGTTAATCTGATCTTCAGCTAACTCCCACGGAGTTCGATTCCCAGCTGCTACCATTACCTTTTCTATTTACTGGGTCTTTTCGGTTTCATGTTTCATTCTAAGAGTACTTAATATTTTCTCCAATGATAAAAATATTTTACAATGAGGTTTATAAGGTTCAATCAGTTATTAAAAAAAAATTAATTATGTTATAATCGCATAAAATATTATTAAAATACATTTTCTAGTGATATATTCTTTATCGGATTACCCAAAATTGAATAAATTAATCTTTTTTTTAATTATGTATATGTAACTTTTATTATGTCAGAAAACACTTCACGCAAAAAAAACTCTATTTACAGTTTTTCGCAATATTGAAAAATAAATCAACACCCCTGAAAAAGACGAAAAAAGGGATAGACTTGAGGAAACTGTGTGAAAATATTCTGTGAAAAAAAAAAAAAAAATTGCTTACCGACCGCTACTTGTTGATGAAGCTTACGATTTCACTACAACTTCTTGATTACACGAAGTAATGATCCCGAATGACAAACTAGCCGCCACCCATTTGTGGTTCTAGGGGGATGTTTAGGGTTGTTTTCTATTTCCATCCTACAAACGTCCATTCAACTACCTTAACATCCCTAATCTACAGTCACAAATTAAAGGATGAATAAATAAAATCGCTTTCCTTATAACGTAGGTAGGTAGCACATCTTAATTCCAACCACTTTCGTTTTTGAAATTCCCCTGATTTACTTAATATCTACAATATTGCAAGTTTAAGGTAGACTAGTTTTTAAGGTGGGTATAAATAAACTTACTTAATTATATATATATATGAATTGTTAACTCTATATAGCGCCATTTAGTGAAAAACCGCCTTAAGGACGGTTTATATTTTGTTAAATTTTTAAAAGGATTAGTTTCAAAGTTACTTTCGGACCTCAAACTAAATAGCATTATAAGAATTTGGACTCAGTACGTTGAAAGCTCAGTCCCCTAATTTCGCAGCATTCAAACGAGAGAGTTCAACCAGTCTGTTTGATGCATCAGGCTTGGCCGTCGTAAGCATGAGTTGTCTCTGAGTAAGATTGTCAGTCAAGTGTGATGGTTCCCGCCCATTCAGTGCCTTATACACCATAATACAAATTTTAATCTAAACTCTTTATGTGACTCGAAGCCAGTGTAGAAAATAACGTAGAAGAGGAGTGATATGACAGTATTTGGTGGCACCACATATTATACGAGCTGCTGTATTGAACACCCCTTGCAATCTGATCAACTGATCAAATGAACAACAAGCGACCAGCATACTGTACTGGTGCTTTTTCAATAAATATTTCTTATCCCCAGCGAGCCGGCGGCCCTGCTTTCTGATTGCGGAGCCGGGCTCGTCACATTCGTTTCCCAGCACCGTGCGAATCAACACCTTCCTTCAAGTTCAAATTTAAAAAATATTTATTATACAAATAAAAGTAAAAAAAAGTACAAAGGGTTATAACCTATAGGTATATCCTATGGTATTTATTACAGATAACCCATAAAATACATATATGTTTATATAAATAAAATAAAAATACTTGTTCATATTATTTCTAATTTTGAAACTCTCCTGAAAAATTCATGATAGAATTCCATTTTAAAATGATTTTTTTTATTTTTATAATATCTCATTGTTTATTTTGTGTAATTTGTATTCAATTAGTTGAGACTGTTGAGATTGTCGACTGAGAGTGTTGGACTATTGTCAATTAAATGCTGTTTTCTGTATGATGCAATCTACGTAAATTCAGTTTTGCTTGCATTCAGGTTTAGCCCATTTTTACACATCCAGTTTGATACCTCATAGATACAGTGCATAGCAGATGACCTACAATGATCCTATTTAAAAAAAATTACAAATTTTAAGAAGAAATTAATCATCAGGATAACTGTGACAATTTAGTTCACCTGAAAAAATTAATGCTTCCAGATCAGTGGTGAACAATACAAACAGAAGAGGGCCCACCGCAGACCACTGTGGCACACCACAACATAAAGGAAATTTGTAAGATATCTAACCCCCGAAAGCTACCGTCTGACACCTTTCAGCCGAATAAGAGGTTATCCACTGTTGTAGTACGGTATTGTCAATACCGTATTTAATTTTCAATTTAGAAATTAATATTTTAAGATTCACCCTGTCGAAAGCAGCACTTTTATCCAGTGTTGCAACTAGAGAAAATGTGCCATCTTCTACTGCGTTAATCATATATGAGACTATACGTAATAATGCAGTTAATAGATCTACTACGGAACAGCAGGAAGCAATTCCGTATTTAGACCTAAGCAACCTAGGCAGCTGCCTCGGGCGTCAATTTTTAGGGGGCAGCTTTCACCGATACTCTGGTAGGACTCCTTTAGAAATGTATTTTAACAAAAGTCCCCCGGTTTTACCCCGTGTGCTCCCCCCACTCCGTATCCCTAGATACCCATCTTGAAGATATTTAGCAAGCCTTTCGAAATATGCTAATGTCTCATTAACCACTGCATGAAATCAGCCTTTTATTGATTTTTTTTGCATTTATTTCCTAATATTTTACTTTAAAAAGTGATTCCATTTCAATTATGCGATAAAAGCAATTTATTCTTTGCATTTTATTATTGAAGATAAAATTTGAATTTATAAAAGAATATTTCCCTAAATATTTGCATATAACTTTTTTCTAAGCCTGTTAGAGAAAAAGTTATTCAAATAAAATATATAGACAATGTATATAATGATGCGGTTTAGTTAATAATAGGGGACGTAGGCTAGCAATAAGGGGCGTGGGTAAACGGCGAAGGCGCAGCGTATTAAATAGTGGAGATATTATTTGCTTACAAAAGGTATGAGAAAAAGAAATTTCAATTTTACATTGTAACCCTGATTAAAAAAAATCCAAGTGGTGACCTTGGTGTTAGCCGCCATCTTGGATGAAGGGTGAAAAAAATCTTTTTTTTTTTCGAAATAATTCCTCAGCGATTAATCCCACGTTAAAATTCTGTTATGCAAAGTAAAAGAAGATAAACTTTCTTACATTTTAAGTGACAACGAGTGGCTAAAGCATCAACTTTTTTTTAAAATTGTCAATTTCTCCATTTATGTTATTATTTTTTTTAATTTAGTTGTAAATCTCCATTAAAAAAAAATTCTCTAGAAACTATATGTACATAAAATTTGCGGCAGAACACTAAGTATGCTTTTTAAAATGTATTTATCTCTATAGTTACAATAGATACAAAATTGCAACATATGAAGGCCTTGCGTGGCATAGCCATAAATGTGTTTTCTAATGTCAATATGGAAAGTAAAAGCAAACCTATAAAATTCTAGAAAATAAATCGGTTCCTCAATTTATGCAAAATCACTTTGTGGCATCATTGTGGCAAATGATTGAGAATTATTTTGTTTGAACTACTATGTAATTTATTTATTTATTGTTTACCACGAAATATACTCGTACATGTACCTACAAATTATATTTCTGATAATAAAGATGAAATAGATATTTTATACATTTTACGCACAAAATTAACAATTTATGTAATAGATATCTACGTATTTCGATACCAATGGTTCCCTCATATATACATACAAATACAGAGTACAGGATACAAAGTACATTGGGGGAAAGGAAAAAAAAGTATTTTTATGCATAGACAAATTATAAACATAGACAAAAATTAACAATAAGTGATGAGAGAAGGAAAATAAATGAAGATTTATGTAAAAATCATTATACTTAACCGCCCTACCCATACGAACGTACGTGATACGGTCATTATATTATAGCCCGAACGCAACAAACCGTATCCCGTACGTTCGGGTATAAAAAACTATACCTGATGCAAGTCAAGTTTGTTCCTGTGTCATCTCGTTATTTCTCGTATTTTGAGGTCAGCCGAAGCTAACGGATGTGTTCGGATATTTACCTCTCTTCCATACAAGTTAGTATATTGTAAACATGTATTTTTATTGCGAAATCTAATGAAAAAAACGATGTTTTTACCTAGTTTTTGAATAATAACCCAAAGGACGGGCGCTTAAATGAAAAAAAGTTATTTGTAAGTATATCAAACAATAGTCATGTGATGAGGAAGGTTGAGATTAACCGAAACCGGTTTGCATGTGTAATAAAGCTGCTTTAAACAAAGAACTTTTTTCATTTAAGTATAATGTTAACATGCCGATTCTTGTTGTTTCGTATTGGGAACCAAATGACAATCCTCACAATACCCGTACTATCTCCCTTTCTCTTAAGGTCAGATATGTGTTTTAGAAAGAGAGAACACTAGATCTCACTTTAAAACATATTTTGGTATTAGACTTAAAGGGTTATAAGCCACGAAGTGATTGTTTTCTTCATTTTTTTAAACATATTTATTTAAAATAAACAAAATTATTGTAAAATACTAAATATTGTATTTATATTGGTTTTATTTTTTAATGCTGTAGAAATGAGATCTCTGAGACGAATGTGTGGTAAAACCATATATGATCGTGTGAAAAATGTTGAGATTCGTAAAGAATGCAAGGCTGATGTAAGCGTAGTGAGCAAAATTAAGAAAGGGACGCTTAGATGGTTTGGGCATGTAGAGCGAATGAATGAAGAAAGGAGTGTAAGGAGAATATATGACGCGAATGTGAATGGAAGAAGAAGCCGGGGACGTCCAAGGAAGACGTGGCACGATCAAGTGAATCAAATACTTGAGTCGGGCCATGTCAGAAGTCGGAATAACAGAAGAGAATGTATGAGACGTTGTATGAAAGTGAATGAAGCAAGAAGTGTATGCCAAATCGAGTTGTTTGGCGATCCGTCCTCTCTGCCTACCCCTGCGGGGAAACGGCGTGATGGTTAGTTAGTTAGTTAGTTAAACAGTTGTCTGAAAAAAATAAATCCTAATCATTTAAATATCACAGTTTTTAAAGAAGCTAATTTAGTAGACTTACTCTCATAAATAAGTAACATTTTTTTTGCATTACCTCCACACAGGAGGCCCCGAGGAAAGTAATTTCCCTTAAGGCCTATGTCATCTTTGGGGATGCTGTGTGGAGGTTTTTTTATGAAAGGATAGGTAGGAAGTTTTGGGAAGGAAAAGGGTATGAGGGGTGGATAGGTCTTTGGGGGTGAGTGTGACCAGGCGTGGGGGACGTATAAATCCATCCCCGCCACTGCAGTACAAGGCGATGGGTCGAGATTCCGACTGGAGAGATAAAAGAATCTCCCTTAACCGGCCTCTCCCGATCCAGCCCGCCGCTCAGTTGGTAGGTAGATGCATTGTTGTTTTGTGTTAATTCGTAGAACCCCATAATTTTTTTTTAATCTTAATGTAAATGAAATTTAATAATGTTATTATTAAGTTCTACAAGTAAGTATAAAAATATACATATATAAATTTTAAGCTATAAAGCAGGTTTGACGTACCTGCATATACTACCCATATACATAATATAATGTACATCAAATATGAATAGATAATTTTATGATCCTATATCTGATAATATTACAATAGCTTAAATCGCATTTTCAGCAATGATAGAAAATTATCCAAATCCAAGGCGAAGCTAATAAAACTAGTAAAATCATCAAATAAAACTTTTCGCCTTCATGATTATACTAAAAAACCCCGACTTTAATTAACCAATTATTATTATTTTTGTAATTAAAAACACATTATTGGTTTCGTTGGCGTCTCTATACATGACAATCAACGCTCTATTTATTCTTCATGTTTCTTTTATGCTGTCTCCTGTGTACGAAATAATTACAGGGAGTTTTCCAAAATATAATAGAAAAATCAGCTTTGTTTCTGCCCTTTACACTGTAAGAGGTTTGTTACTTTATTATAACCTACCTACATCTAATCGACAAAACTTGATGAATATCGCAAAATCTAAATAGGGATAGTTATAAAAAATATATACATTTCATAACTATACATAAAAGTAGACGGGACACTCTTCTTCATATATATAGATAGATATATAGATTCACTTGTTCCGCAGGGTTTCAAAGCCGCGACCTCTTGTCTGTAGCAAATGTGCGCTTTATACGACACCCTTTTTTCTTACAGATTCCATACATGTCTTTCCATATAGTTTCCGCATGAAAAGTAGGACTTACTCTATTTTGACACATATCTTCATTCAATTCGGGCGCATTATATGACAGCTGTCATTGTTTCACGCATTATGTAGAAAAGTGTTTATTTAGGAATTTATTAAAAATAACGTTAAAAAGATTAAAGGTACACCTAGATTGTGTTTTTTACTGATTATGGACGCTTGTTTTTGTTCTGTATTATGAATTCCGAATATATATTTTTATTATTTTTTGACATTTTGTGACAGATACTTCCATTATGATCTAAAGTTCTCCAATTTTAGAGGCG
This sequence comes from Halesus radiatus, assembly GCA_022606495.2. Classification (NCBI taxonomy): domain Eukaryota; kingdom Metazoa; phylum Arthropoda; class Insecta; order Trichoptera; family Limnephilidae; genus Halesus; species Halesus radiatus. The sequence goes on along the minus strand of JAHDVE020004418.1, from coordinate 78,923 downwards.
GGTATGGATACCACCAACCCAAAAACCGTTAATTTCATACCTAAATCTCTACCATGGCTCCCGCCAAGTGGTACGCTACAGCAGGTGACTTAGCAGGGATGCCTGGGTTCATGGGGTTGTCCGGGTTTTGGCAGCGAATGCGTCTACCCTCCAGCTGCGTGGCGTACCGGGAGGATCGTGAGAGGCCGGTTAAGGGAGACCCTTTGACCTCTCCAGCCTGAGTCTTACAGCCCGTCACCTTGCACCGCAGTGGGAGGGATGGTTTAAATGTCCATCACTCCTGGACACACTAAAACCCAGATTTCTGCCCACCCCTCATACTTGTTTCCTCCCCAGAACTTCCTCCCCTTTCTGTCCTCGAAAACACTCTACAGACAGCATCCCCAAAGATCACATAGGCACTGAGGGAAATTATTTTTCTTATGGTTATATTAAAGTTCTTGCCATTTTTTTTACATTAAGTATCTTCCCAAAATATTATTTCTTATTTAATGGCAACTATATCTGTGTGAAATCGTAGGTATGAAAATAATGATCGTATAATGCAAAGATTTTGCATCCGTATTTCAATATGGATTCCATATGGAAATCGGGATGGATATAATTATCGTGTAAAGTGTCCATTAGATTAATTAATCCAGCTTCTCAACATTCCCCATTTGGAGTTGCTATTGTCTCACTAACTCCGGACAATTAAGAGTCCTGTGCGGTATCACTTAAAAAAAATAAACATCAGAGATCAAAGACCCCTCAAAAAAACGTGGCGCAATCAAGGGAATGAAATTCAGGCCGTGTCAAGACTCGAAATAGCAAAAGAGTATTAATGAATGCGTATAAAGCGAGTAGTGTTTGTATAAACCGAGTTGTATAACACTCAATGAGAATAGACGAATAATGTTTTATGGTTGGAAAATAGATTTAGAGAGAAATTTTTTATGCAAACTCAACTTATGATAAAAAAAATACACATTGAAGGTTTTGAAATAATTTACGAGTTTCAGAAGTTCACGTTGACGTGACCCAACTTTGTTACGTGAGAGAAATTCAAAATTTTCTTTTGTTATTATTGGCGGGTTTCGAACTAGTAGGTAAGTACTTTAACTCGACTAGCAAAAAAAAACTGTTTGTGTGAAAATAAAAACACTCTAAAAATATTTTCAACTCGCATAATTTCCGTCATAGGAAAGAACGTCATTGAAAAAAAAATTGACGCCGCATATTAATTTATTTTGTTTACCGGTGCAAGTTGATAAAGCAGAACATGAAAAACTGAACAGAACAACAAGAACATGATAAAACGGAACATGAAAAAACAGAAATTGACAAAACAAAACACGAAAAAACAGAACATGACAAAACAGTACAGTGATAAAACAGAACAGTTAAAAAGAAGAACAAAAAAGTAAGACATTTTTGCCATAGTAATTACACAAAATGTAATTACTATGGCAATGCCAAGCTACTCACTAAAATCTTTGAAATGTGTTTTCAAAATCAAATGTTTTCACATTTCGCGTTTGACAGTTCGTTTTAAAGAAATAAGACAAAACAACATAAATATATTTTTTCCATTATTTTAGTATCTATAGTTTTGATATGTGACTTTGATTTCTTAACGTATTTGTCTAATTTCTAATACCTACATAGTTATTTCGATACATAAAATTTCGGAAATACAAAAAATCACCTTTTCATGTAATTATCTTCCTTGCAAAGCGTTAAATAATGAAGAAAAAAACATGAAATTATCTTAGAATATGATGTAGAATCATCTCCTGTATCAAGTACCACTTATTTCTGAATAAGTAAAAAATATTCACTTGGACAATTGTGCGCTTTTAAACGTACATTAATATTCCTATGAGCCATCTTGGTGTTGCAATTTAAAACCTTTTAAACGATCGTAGCGTCCTCATTTTTTGTATATCAGGTTGTAAGTTTATAAATTGCATTTGCGTTAGGTTGGGTTATTTTTCTTCACTATTCCCTTTCTTCACAGCTCTGTTTATCTCCGTTCTGTTTTATTACTGTACTTTTTTATGAGGGTTCTGTTTTCTCATGAAACCATATTATTTATATGACTACAATGGTTTGATTTTTTTCGATGTGTTCGCCTAAAGGGTTGATAAAAAATGTTTTATAGATATATCGCAATTGTAAGACAATGTTGAAACTAGGGCAATGTCCATTAATTTGTATAAAAAACTCGGTAAACTTGACGTTTTACTACTGTACTATTATACTAAATTTATGAAAATAACCTTAGAAATTACTTCAAAACGTTGTTCTCGGCAGAATAAACACAATATTAAAACATTACGTAAGAAGAATTTTCATAATTTCCCTCGAACACTTGAAACAATTAAGGTAACTACGAGCACGGCTCCACACTCCATTGTGCCAATTGAACTTGTAACGGTTATGTATTCTATTTGAATATTAACCAGAAAATTTCTTTAACAAGCAGCAGGAATATTATAGGTACATATAACACTAGCTAAAAAATCCGGCGATGCCCGGGGTTATTAATGGTTAGGAGTAAATTTTAGAGGTTGTGATGGGTTACCCATGCCTCTACCCCTACCCCTACCTCTACTCCTGCATCTGTCCCTACCCCTACCCCAACCCCTACCTCTGCCCCTTCCCCTACCCCTACATCTGCCCCTGACCCTGCCTCTATCCCTACCCCCACCTTTTTCCCTGTATCTGCCCCTACCCCTACCCCTACCTCTGTCCCAGCCCATTCCCCTGCCCCTGGACCTGCACCTACCCCTACCTCTACCCCTACCCATATGGCACCAAAATTCATTATAGTCAAGATTCATTTGACTCCGATTCGATATTGTTTATAATTCTGCAAAACAACTTAGACAAACACTCAATAATATGAGATTACAATAAAATCAATTTTTAAAGGTTCAACACTTTTCTTTCCCTGTCCTCTTACAAATTAAAGAAGTATATTTTGAACATTTTTATACGTACTTTTCATGATATAAAAAACAAAAACCAATCACATGTATTTTATCACACGCATATGTGAGAATTTTTAGCGGAAATGGTTAATTTTCGTACAAAATCAATTAGTCCCCTTGAGAGTAAGTTTTTTTTGTTACAAATTATAATTATAAAATTAAGGGATTGCTTAAAATATAATTTTAAAGAAAAATGTCGAAGGAAAAACCGACCGGTCGGTGAATGAGTTGTCAAATGCGTCGGGTTCCCGCCCAAGCGTCGAGGGTTCAATGTCTATGCTACCTACGTAATCAATCATTGCACAAGCGACATCTTTCGCTTTTAATGATGATAGTAGGCGATTTTCAAATGTTTTCAGGTTCGTATCCCGGGAATTTTTGTCTTTCTTTTTTTTTTAAAGTTGGATTATGATTTCTTCAAATTTTTATTTGAATAACTTATTGAAGCTTATGAACCTCATTTTGGGAAGTAATTGGATATGATATTAACAGTTATTGAATTGAGATACAATAACGATAAAAATGACATGGTGAAAGTCCTGGGTTCAAGTCCCAGATGCTACCGTAAACTTTTTTATTTTGCGTCTTTTCTCTTTCATATTTTATTAGAAATTTTTCAATATTAACGTCGATGATTTAAAAAAAACGATTTCATTATTAAATTTTTAGGAAGGAAAAAGCAAGCAGTTTTGTTTATTGCCAAACGGATATATATTACGACTCTATTTAAAAAACACGGCAAGGACAAAGGTTAAGTTTGCTCAGTTAGTTACGACCTTTTTAGACACATCCTTCTTCCTTCCGCTTACATTTACAAGACGTGAAAGCCACGTGGTTTGTGAGTGATTTAAAAAAAACGTATATGGGAACAATAAAATTATTTATGTTTTTTGTTCTACTGCATCGTTCAATTAATTAGGTCACTACAAACACAAACCTGCGAAGGGTGAAGAATGACATACCTTACTTATGTTTTAACCCGATATATAAGAATATATAAAACAAATAGTTATATAAACTACGACGTGTAAAATAAAGTAAAACGCGACAACAGTTTCCTTAAACCACAAAAAGATTCGTCAGATCTCAAAACATTTCTACCTATTACCTTAGCTAAAGACCACCATTCAGAATCAAACGTTGCTTGAAATGGTAGCCATGTTTAATGATCAGATCTGAATAGCCAGGTACTTCTCAACCTCCCTCTTTCCAATTTCTCTCCCCCGATTGGGAATGCTATAATCCCACTGGATTCAGGCACGCAGGAATACACCGACATTTCGGTGGTGTTAGTGAAAAACCTAATAACTGCATTTTTTGGTTATTTCCTTCTAAGGGTCAGCAATCAAAAATGGTCCATTATCACTCTGTAGTTTGCTAACTCAAGCAATACCTACTACAAATGTTTTGTATGTAAATTCCGCACGGGTAGTTATGAAAATGTGTAAGGTTTCAAAAGACGAAAATTCTGTAATCTTTTGAATTCTTTGAATTACATAGCATAATGTATGGAAATAGGTGCAGTTTGAAAATCAGTGGGGGCAATTTTGAACGTTTTACCTAAAATTCCATATATAATTTAAAACATTACCATTTGAGGATTTTTGACCTTTGAAACTCTATGCATTTTCCTAGCGACCCGTACAGAATTTACGGATAAATCATTTGTGGTATTGTTTGGGTTAGCAACCTGCAAAGTGATGTAAACTGTAAATTGTAAACTGTAAACTTTGCCTGCTCCTAACACAGGTTCTCCTAGTGAGACAGGCGCAGTACCATAACCGTTGTAAAGCATTGAAATTGTCTAAAGAAAAAAAAAGTATTGAAAAGGGATGTTCAGGGTCCATTTTTAACATAATAAGCATAGGCATTTTTAACACTAATTTTGTTTATACTTATGCTTTCGCTATTCCATGCCACTTCTCCTCTACGTACAATGCATTTATTTATTTATTATATTGTACACGCCCTATTTGGGCTTTTATATATTTTGTTGTAGAACAGTTATAGAATAGATAGCCTTCACGAAATACAACAATGAAATATTAATGTCTTACAAACAAATTCAGCAATAAAATCGTGTAAGTACAACCATGATTTATGTTAATAGTTCAGTTCAGAGAATTAGTATAATCATTGTACATTTGAATTATTTATATTACTGATTCCATAAATTCGTTTAACGTATTATAAATGTGTGTGGTTAGGAGGAACGGTTGAGCTGTCTGTTTCATGCATAACTTAAATTTGGATTTGAGGCCAAAATACCCATCCAAATAGAATGATGCATTTTAAAATTATTTTTATTATTTTTTTTCTTATTTTTTTAAATTTATTATTTATTCATCTTATAAGTTTGGTACAGAGTTCACTTTTTTTACAACTACCAAACTAGGCACAAGCCCGTATTATGGTAGTCGAAGTTTGTTGTATACCTGCATGTAATACAATAAGATAGGAATAAAATCATAATTCCTGTACATGTGTAATATGTTTAAATAAATATGCATATTTAAATATGTATAGTTTAAAAAAAATTAATTATTAAATAAGTTTACACATTAATAATAACTTCTTTTATGATGTAAGATATTCCTTGAAATAATTTCTTCCTTTTGTAAATATCCAATTTTGAATCCAATACTGATGGTAGATTATCAGGTAGGTTATCAGATTTCGAATTCCTAGTATCAGTACTCAGTGAGTTGAACATTTTGGGAGCAATATAAGAGAACTGTCGTTGGCCGAAAGCTGTTTTCGTTTGGGCAATTAAACATTTTAGGTGTGAGGAGTATCTTTTTGTGTATCTTTTGGTGTAGATTTTTTATTGTGTTTTTTTCATTAAATCATTTTTCCATGTGTATATGAGAATAGTCTTTATGTATAGCTGTCGAATGTCTAGGATTGCGAATTTATTAAAAAGTGGCTCTGATGGGTGATATGGGGGACATTTGAATATTATTCTTAGTAATAGTTTTTGAGTTGTGATCATGGGATAAATAATTGATGCTGCACAACCTCCCCTACGTAGCAATTGATTGAAAGAGTGCAAAGTAAACTCATAGTTTGTAGGTTAAGGATTGATCGGAGAGAGTAGAAAATGTAACATAATTTACGCATTATTTTTGTCGTAGAATCGATATGGGCCTTCCAAAGCAGTTTATCATCTATAGTAACTCCTAAATACTTAATGTCGTTAGATATTTTTAGATTAGTGCATGAGCAATTTGTGTTAAGTGATGCAGGCATGATAGGGTTCTGTGAATATGAATGAATGATAAGTTTAGGGCAGTTTTAAGGGAGGATGAGTTTACGCATTGAAAGAAGTAAGTATTTTGTTTTATCCGTATTAAGGGTGAGAAGGTTGGCATCTAACCAATGTTTTATTTTATTTATGCCATAATGTGCTTTCTCAGAGGTGGAATTCCAATTTTCAGCTTCAAAGATGATAACCGTATCATCGGCAAAGGGTATTATAATGCCACCAGTATCTAAATTACATAGTGTTAATGTATATCAGAGAGAGAAGTGGGCCTAATACACTGCCTTAGGGGACACCGTAAGTGATTGGTAGACTTGTACTTCTATAGTCTTTAGCAGAATTGATGAGAGATGATTGGGTCCTATTTATTAGATAGCTTTCAAACCATTTAATGGGAGTGCCTTTTATTCCTATCTTCAGAAGTTTTTTTTTAAAAGTATTTGGTGGGAGACAGTATCAAAGGCTTTAGCTAGATTCAAGAAGACAGCGAGAGGCTTGCGGTTTTTATCAAGATTATCAGAAATTATCTTGGTAAAAGCCGTCATAACATCTGAGGCATTGTGACCTTAATTAAAGGTTTAGTAAATATCTAGTACGATGAGAAGCATTTTATTTATTTTTGTTTTAAAACACGAAGTATAGGCCATAAAAAAAATTTAAAAAATTTTATGGCAACTTAGAAAATTATTTGCGGGTTTATTGTATTTTAAAAAAAAATTATATTTGCTATGTAAATGTGATTACGTAAATAAAAATACAAAAACAAAACATTAAAAAAAACCCTTTTTCGGGTAGATATTTTAAATTATATGCGGAAAATTTGTGTTAAATTAATTTAAAGTCCACCATAACGCTTATTTTAAAATATATATTTTTAACTTATTTTTATATTACATTTCATTATATTTTCAAAGTAGATAGGTTAAAACTTTTTTTTACATCACCGTTAGCCCCCAAATAATTGTTAAAGATTTATTCCTTTAATGTCCTATTTTTCATAATTTAAAACAAAAAAAAATAAATTACTTCTAATCCGTACTTTACTTTTTTTATTTACTATACTTTTGATGAAAAAAAAGATCATTAGATTTAGGTGAGTATTTTGACCTCAAATTCAAAATTAACTTTTGTACGAAACAGGCCGCGCAGCCGTTCCTCTTAATAATAAAAATGCAACGCGTTGAAAACAAAATACTCATCAGTCAATTTCGAATCCAACAAAACGTGATTGAGTATTGGTGGGGGAATTTTATTGCTATCGATCTACCTTATATTACTGTCGATCTACGTTTTATTACTGTCGGTCTACTTTATATTACTGTCGATCTACTTTATATTACTGTCTATCTACCTTATATTACTTTCGACCTACCTTGTATTTCCGTCGATCTATCATTCAACCTAATTTCCTGTGTGTATCACCGCTAAGTCAATAATCAACCTCTGACCTCACCTCGCCTAACCCAAGGTATCATGTGAAGGGAACCGGATCATATCACGTCCTCTCCAATACAACGCTTAGATCGTAAGGACGAATAAACGCCATGAGATTTCAACCCTCGATGTGAGATTAGTTATCAAATTATTTACAATATTCCTTTGGTTAAGAAACCTTTTGTTGTTTATCCACTGGGTAGGTTGGTGGCCATAAAGATGAATTATGAAAAAGAAAAACTGAGATCTTTTTTGAAAATAAAAATTTCAAAATAAATGATGTTACAATATCATATTTTGTAATTTAATAACTTTGTGGCGACTTCTTTTTTTATTGATTCAAAAGTCAAGTAAGCGTCGAATCTTTTTCTGAAACGAAATGGATAAATGATATTTTTTTCGTCGTTGTTTTTAAAATCAACTCAATGAAAAATATTGTGGCTTAAAAAATGTTTTTATTTTTATATAGATCAATATATAATTTTTTTTAATTATATATAATTATACTTAATATTTATAAATCGTTCTTTAAAAGTGAATAAAACGCTTTTATTATAAATCTATTGAAGTTTATAAACCTTATTGTAATATATTTTTAATCATCGAAGATAATATTAACAACTCTCATTTAATTGAAGATGATATTAACGGTTCTTAGAAATCGAAGCATGACACCGTTAAAAATGACGGGACTGATTAGGGTGGCCGTAACTCAGTAGATTAGAGAACACTAAAAATGACGTAAAATAAACAGTTCTCATTATCTAAGTGGTTAGAGCGTTGTCCCGATAGGACAGAGATCCTGGGTTCGAATCGCTGAAGCGACTGATTTTGTTTTTCGGTTTCATAATTCATTTGAGATTTGTTAATATTATCTTCTTTAATGATTGAATACATGTATATTTAGTTTTATTTCTTCCTCTGGAGTTGACAATCATCGGTTAATTTACCCTGTAGGAACATCTCAACGGAACTGCACTCGTATCAGTCGCATAGGTTTCGAAGTCATCCCATGGATTATAAATTTAGTCAACTTCATTGTATTTGTCGCTCCTCATAAGCGACCAAGATATGGTGATTATATCTAGTACAATTTTATAATAATACTAAGTGAAGTACCCTGCGTTGCCCGGGGTTATAAATGGTTTGAGGGAAAGTTTTGACTTGGTGATGTGTTACCCCTACCCCTACCCTGTAGTTTACCTCTTATTTTGAACATCAAGTGTGCATAATTTCATCAAAAAGTTCCAAAATTCTACTTTAAAAGGCGGGAAAGAGTGACCTTCCTCTTGTTTCTAAAGTCTAGCATGCAAAATTGCATGAATAAAACTATAGATTTGTATACAAAACAAACGAACAAACAACGCCCGGGACATTCTTCTTTATATATTAGAAAATATCAGTTCATATATTAAACAGAGGCAAGACAAACTCCGATCCGATACATTTTTACTACTGGTATTGTAGACTTTTTTTTTATTATTGACGTTCGAGTAAATACGTCAACCAATTTTAACCATCTCTGTAAAACACATATTTTTTACAAAAAATAATAAAATAATGCAATAAAAAGTTGGCTCCAGGTGCGACTTGGTGTTTCCTGCAACAATACATGTCGATCGGGCAACACTGTTCAATATTTATGGTGAATTATTTAAATTTAGAATACAGGGGGCAAACGTCATGTGACGTTAGCGCTGTTAGCACGCGAAACGAGGCATCGACGTCGATGAATAGCTTTAATTCGGAGGCGAGCTATAAAAAAAAGAGAAATAATAATATGAAATAGTACCTACGTACACAAAATATTTTTTAATCAGAAAGAAATGAAACAGTTGTTTAACTCGGGTCGATTCACAAGATCTTCATTACAACTTTCCATTCATTTCATTCCACCTGACCTATAACTAAAACAACTTTTGGACAAAGAATTTTGCAACATTTCTCTATAAAAGTATCTAGAAATAAAAACCATCACGAAATTAATGGACTTCAAAAGAAGTATTAAGATATGGATTATGGACACGGGAAGGAATAATATAGATATGATGTTACAACCAGAGTTAAACGGTCACGGTATGTTTTCTCCCAGATTCTAGAATTTTTGTTAATTTATTGCATTATGATTTTCCTCTATTAATATTTTAACATAATTACGATAACTAACATACTAAAAACTTAACCTAGTTTATAATCCATATTTAAAAACATGTACAATGTGACCTTAGAACGGATTACCCCAGTAAGGTCACATTTTTTGCAATTTTTGTAAAACATTATGAAATAAATAAAAAAAAACTAACCATCACGCCGTTTCTCCCCAAGGGTAGGCAGAAAGGATGGATCAAAAAACAGCTCGATCTTGGCATACACTTCTTGCTTCATTCACATTCATACATCGTCCCATACATTCTCTTCTGTTATACTGACTTCTGACATGGCCCGACTCAAGTATTTGATTCACTAGGGCATCCCCAAATTCTTCTTCCATTTACATTGGCGTCATATATTCTCCTTACACTCATTTCTTCGTTCATTCGCTCTACATGCCCAAACCAACAGACTTGCATTCTTCACGAAACATTTTACAAACGATCATACGTAGTTTTACCACACATTAGTCTCATAGATCTCATATCTAGAGCATTCAGTCTACTTTCATCCTTCCTCTACTAGTTCTATGCCTCATTGCCATACACTAGGGTTGGTATCAGTACTCCATTGTGGACTGCTAACTTCGCTTCTTTAGATATTTTTTTTGTTAGCGCCAACCGCGTTCAGTCCTCCATTAATGGAGTTTCCTGCATTAACCCTCCTTTCAATGTTTATGATTAACAAATTATAGTACCTAAACAACTTTTTTGACATCTATAGATATCGTATACAATATACAATATGAAATAATCCACAAATTAAAAACTTTATATTTTCAAATTACTCCTTGTCGACATTCAAAATCTTGTACATTGTACTAGTATCTCGTATTTCATTTTTACATAAAGTATGTAGGTATATAAGAAAGGCTATTAAATTCCCAAAATATTAGAACACTTTTTTTAGAAGCAAATTTCGAAATAGAGTTAACATTTATTAGTAAAAAGATGTAAAAGCGAAATGGGCCACTCCCATGATCGTCTGTTTGGATTAGGGAAGGGTTTTTAAGGTATTCAATGCGTTTCATAACCGCAGCAAATTTTACAAGTGCGACATTTTAAATTTCTAACCTCAAAATGAAGCCATTATCACGATAATCACGATGTGCAAAAACTGTACTTTATGGCAGTTTTTTACCTACAAATATATTTTAACTGTCGATAGACGTACATAAGATTAACTATATAATTTTAACGCGAATACCTACTATCGCACGGCACAGTAAAGTAAATATAACATATAATTCTATTTAGCTTACAATTTCTTTAAAACTTGTTTAAATAGTACAGCTGTGCTAGTTTTAGGACGTTAAATTTCAAACGGCAAACCAGAACTATGGGTATAATTGAAAAATACATTCGATGTGAATATTCATAAAAATAAATGAAATTATCAGAGAACCTATCTTTTTTTGGTGACCGAAAAAATGAAAACAAAATATATAGGTTAGGTTTCCGGGATAGCTTTTTTCGTACTTTTAATGACTTTATATCACATTTAAACAGTGTGCCGATTCATACGTATCTCGATTTATCATTGAACCCTTTTTATGGAGTGACTTCATGAGCTTTACTTGTGGAACGCCAACGCGCCATATGGCGAATCCATATCTTGTATTTTAAATTACAATATGTTTACATTCCTTTTTCTAAAATATTTCATTATCTCTAAAATCTGTATTTTAGAAATCATGAAATATTATAAGTGGCTAATTGCCACTGCTGAGCTGACAGAAAAGAAAATACGACTCTTGGGCCTCACTCAGTGAAATCGATGAGAAAATGTTTTAATTTTCACCTATACGATAAAATTGACCTTAATTCGGGCACACGAACACGTCCGCAACACACTTCTATCGTTTTGCATCTTCAGTGACTGACTGTTTTACACAATCAACATATAACATTAAAGTAAAGAAAGCAGTGCGGTACAAGATATTTTTACGCCCGGGGCACCCTTTAAAAAATGCTCCCCCATAATGAGGCAACAATTTATTCTAAACACGTTTGGAAACGATTTGAATTTTTTAACCTATTTTAAAATGCGCAGTAATTTTGTGTCGTTAAATATTTTATGCTGTTATAATTTTTGCTGACTAATTTTTGTGTCCTCATCCAAATATCGTGCCCGGATAAGTGGATCCAATCTTCCGCTATATACCTAGTACCTACGTATATAATTAAATCTTTTCAGCTACACGAATCACAAGCAAAGCTTTTTTTCCCAAGTAAATCGCGGGAATCAGAAAATATGCTACTGTACGCCACTGATCTTATTTGAGTGTTAGTAATGTATTTTTACTAACATTTAAAATATGTGTATATTCCAATGATCAAGCATTTTATTTTTACAATTACACAAAATACACATCACGAAATTGAATAAACAAGAGTTACGGAAAAGGAACAGCACAAACAATATAAACACATGATTAAACCAATGAATTCTAATGATAATCAGGTTGGCCCAAAGGTAACCGTGTTATGTCAAAACATTAACTCTTAAAAAAAAAAAATTAAATCTTGTATAAAAAAAAAAACACTGTAAGTAAGTCATCGATAGTATTTTCCCTTGACAGAATTCTAGCTTGTTCTGTTTTGTGTAAATTTTAATGTTAGACTTTTAAAATTCAACTCAATTTTTCACCTTTGGCCGGTACCAACAATGTATTATACTTTTCAATGCCTTATTTCATGTTATCATTTTGTTATTACAGCAATAGCGCAATACATATACATTTTTATAAAACCTACTTTCAAATCATTAGTATCGTACTTGCGTGTGACTTTAAAACGCCCACTAAAATCTTATTATACTTATGTGATAATAACAGTAAATTCTATTTACTGAAATAACTAACGGATTTTTTTTCTTGTTTGTTTCCTATTATCACTTTGTCATATTTTATTTTTCTTATTTTCGCTGGCACTTATTTTTTGTTTAAAATGAAAACTTTCACATAAGCCATAGAAATGTAATAAAAACTGTTATAATACTCACACAGGTTTTGCCTTTGTAGGATTTTTTTGTTTACATATTTAATTTTTATCATATTTTCTTGTATTTTATAGACTATTTTAAATTATTTACGTAACAAAAATTTTCAATAAAAAAAATGCATTTGAGAGAACATTCAAGTCAAATCCTGAACAAGGTTTTGGTAGAGTCCAAATGTCAAGACTCTGGCTTGCGTTAACAAGTCTCGATATTCTGGACAGAGAAGAATGGTACCCATAGTTAGTAGAGTGTTGATTGAGGGAAAAAATCATTGTTTCTAAGTCTACGGCAAGGAATGGTGAACTAGATGAGTTGCAACAAAGAATGTGAGTCAATAATACAATTAATACTTTGAAAATGTAAATGAGATCAAAGTCTTTCCTACGCTTTTCTAATGAAGAAATATTTACGATTTGTTCAATTTCATCATAGGAATAGTCGTCTCTTTCTCGCCCTAATCTCAATTCCACTTAAGAAGCTATTTTGTACGGATTCAATATGGTGAAATAACAGCATAGAACGATAATATTTTAAAATTTTGATTTTAATGAGGTTATATCTAAATTATTTTATAATAAGTACTTCAATCGGAGGTGGTTATGCGATGCTCATTACTCAACTTAATATTAGAATAAAATTCTAGGTTAGGTTTCTTTAAACTGGTCATTTGGATCAAATCTACACATACAAAAGAAGCGTGTTTCAATGTCAGCTTTTTTTAAAGCGTAATCTTCTGGGAAACTTAACCAACTTAGCCGCTTAACAAAAGTTCAACCCGTTCGTCTACGTCTTTAAGCTGCTCTGTAGGACTTCCTCTCCATACAACATGTCGTATGAGCTTCCTATACGGCCGCGGTCCAAGGCAATTGCAACTGTTGGTATCCGGTTCATTATCTGTATTTTTTCTTCTTCATATGAACCGCAGAGTGATAACGAGGTGACCACATGTTGACCACGGGGTGACCACAGAATAAACACAGGTAAGCTACAGGTTGACCGCGGAGCGATCATTTGGGTGTTCACAGGTTAATCAACGGTGGACAGAGGGTGATAACAGACAAATTGCGGCCCACTACTTGTTTTTAACATGGCCCGACTTTTCTTCAATTCTATTTTCATATTTTTACAGAGTAATAATATTTATATATTCATTACAAATTAGTTCAAAAAAATTGTTTGCATTCCATGAATAACAAAAATAAGTACAAATTTATTTATTATTGGTTTTGAGATTTCTACTGCAGAGTGACTATAGGATGATATCGGTGTGACCACTAGATGACTACAGGGAAATCACGGAATTACCACACGGTGACTACAGCCAGCTTGCAGTCTTTCCACGTGTATTTCGCTAATTTACTTTTAAGACTTTTTATAAGATTAATTAGTAAACGGAGAGAGGGACGTCTGAGAGTTATTATTTATTAATTCAAAATAATGATAATATTATTTTGCCTTACGATAAACATGGTGTTTGTACCAGACGTGTTTAAACTTATTGTTCGATCGTCGAATTTTCATTTTTCATTTCTTAGTTTCTTATTGGTCATGAAGTGATGAAACATTTAAAGTTACTGTCTCTAAATTTACAGGTTCTTTATACAAATAGAACGGCGTCTTTGCGATCGAAGTTCGAAAATTGTCAGACTCCGACTAGGTAAAATATCGTGTTGCGAGCTCCCTTTCATTCTTATCATTAGCATTATTATCGATTGTTATTCTTGTTATTCTTATAATTTAGTTGAAATCGAACGTGTAAATCTCCTCAAAGCGGCATAATAAACCTTTTGAATAATGCCGTAATGAGGAGATAATAATTTGTTAATAATAATTTGTTTTAACCTTTTCATGTTTATTGCTCCCTACGACTAGATAACGAAGCCACAAAGCGCTATGTTATCTGGACGTGGGAAAACATTGACAGCAGTAAACACAGCTAGAATTAACCTGATCACTACACAAAACCTTTTTAATTTTTCATGTAATATCATGTTAAAATGTAATTTAAATGTCGAAATTCAGGCGTCCGCCGACCTTGAAGAATTCGGCCAAATGAGCTCCTGACAGTTTAAGGCTCACTATATACGCTGCGTGTCAGTTTCGCAAGCGCGTCCCCCCCGCGGCAAGGAGAGGGGTAAAATGCTTGTCGCATTCGGGAAATCAAATAAATAGGCCAACTTTGAAAAATAAAGCAGTCATAACTTATCACAACTTGTGAGCATCAAAACAAAAGTCTTTTCTTCGCCGTCACCCTCTCCATCATTTGCTGCCTCGCTGACACCCCCTGCCTGAAGCAGTCCTGGGCCTACGTCCTCGAGACAAGAGGACGTCACTGCAAGGCCAGGACCCGACAGAGGAGTGGCCCACCTAGTGCCCCTCACATAGACCACTGGGTGCGTGAGCAACAGCACCATCCACCTACCCTACAACCCTGCAACGGAAGAAAGTGGCTCTGGATCCAGCACCTACACAAAATTTACAGTCTTGTAACGACACTAGTCGCTTACAGTGTTTTTAAAGAGAAAAATATTAATAACGTTTTTTTTTTTAATTTGCGTGGGCTTAGCATTTATCAAATCAGAAATATTACACATTTCTGACCGTTCTACGCGTGTTTTACAAAAACGTTTAAAAAGTTGAATATTCTTAAAAAATGCTGTGAGGGTTTTTCTTTAACATGCCAGTAAGATAAATTTAAAAAAAAAGAACAGCGTGTAGTTTAATTTTTTCATAAACAATACGTAACTTTAATGTTTTCTTTTTTTTAATGCGGATTACTAATTTTTGGTTAAGTTTATTAACAAAAACGTAACTAGAAAGGATTAAAAATATTTTTCTCCACATTTAAAAATCATATTCATATTTTAAATATTTTGTAAAACATACAATAGGACGGTCAGAAAAAGTAATATTTCTGATTAGATTTTGATAAATGCTAAACCTATGTAAATTTATAAAATATTTAATAAATATTTTTCTTTTAAAAAAAATTATGTTTTTCGTATTGCATAATAATACTATCAATATTTCGAAATAATAAACAATTCCTCTCCGACATCCCTCTCCCCATTAAAAACAAAACACTTCTTATAAATTCCTATACCTAATTCTTAAAATAATAACAGACTTTTCTTCAGCTGGAAGGATTTGAACAACAACAAATTAATCATAGTAGTAGCTTTGGGGTTACTTAAAAAAACTCGGATGTATCTTAAACATGGGATTTTTCTACGCACTTCTTGTACTTGGATATCCACTACGCAATTTTTCATTAATCTTGTATTCGGGACAACCACAACATGTGGTCGTCCGGACTGCAAGCTAACTGCAATAATAAGTATTCGACAAGTTATCGGTCGAATCAACTGCAAGACAATATGAACCACACAATAAATTCCTCAATTTCAACTTCACACTGTAATAATTATTTATCATTTTAAACCGACATCGACACTAAAAATCAACAACAAAAAAAAAACGTCTTTCAGAAGCTAAAACTATCGATGCGATATATTTGATCTCTATTTTATATTCACGCGTTGCAAAAAATTATTTTGGTATGTAGTTTTCTTACGAAATGTGTGCGGGTAGGTAAAGGTATACTGTGAAGTCAGAAAATGTAATACAATCCCCTGAATATATTTGCTTTGGATTCCTGGCATGGACGAATATCATACGGCTTTCCATCGAGGAAAATATAAGGTGACGTGATAAGTTTTCCTATGAAAAACGCCACGAAAGCTCCTCAAGTACTTTTGTGTCGTAGACTCGCAGATATCTCTGTTAAGATATTTTCTATAAACCCACTTCAATCCTCTACTTATCTTTCGAGTTGGAAATCGTCTTCATACTTTCATATTCCTACAATATTTTTGGAAAATGCTACACACATTTTTGACAAGACCATAAAATTAGCATTTTGATTATAACCTTCACGTGGGCTAAGTGGGCATAACGGTAATGTGGTAGGTCGGTGTTTATTATGTTTATTTTATGTTTAGTTTTAAGCGAGTGTTAATTAATCAAAGAAACATTTAAATCTGTAGGTATAATTTTCAAATGATTTACATGTACGTCTAAGCCTAAAAGAAATATTTAGTCGAATGATTTATTTTGTTATATTTTGTCAAATGATTTGATTTAAGATTTGAAATACTCTGATTTCCGTGATGTAATCAAATAATTTATTATATTTCAAAGTCACAACGGTGGGTCATTTTAAAACGGTCATACGATAGCATTCTACTCGAGTAGTATATTGTGGTCTAGCGATGAGCCGTTCATTAGTGCTAGGTGACGGCCTTCATGATCGAGGGGTAAGACTCTCAACTACGAATCCAAGAGTCCCACCCCTCCCAACCGTCTAGAGCCAGTGGGACTATGGCATTCTCAATTGGGGAATGTTGTGAGGCTGAAGGTATTGGGGAGGGGAAGGAGAAGGGGAAGAGGAAGGTTGGGAAATACCTGGCTATTCAGATCTAGTCACCAAACACGGCTAAAAGCCGTTTCAAGCAACGTTTCAATTCTGAATGGTGGTCTTTCGCCAGGGCGATACTAAAAGTATCTTTCACTCTAGAACGTGCGCAAATACACTATACATTATTTTTCAATTAATTAATTGTGAAACAGCACAAATTAATTAAATAAAATTTACTTGCGCACGCCGGGGTTTGAACCCGCGACCTTCGGATTCGTAGTCGAGAGCCTTACCTCTCGACCATGGAGGCCGTCACCTCCCAAATTGAATCACTATTTTTTAACAAGTGTATTTATCAAATTTAATAATGTTATTATTCTACAAGTATTTTTGTTTTTATTATTGTGACAGCTGTTTCGGCGTTAAAGGCAATGTTCAAACTGACAAACTTTAAAAAATAACTTAATAATAACATTATTAAATTAGATTTACATTAAATTTGCAAAAAAATTAAATAGAATTCAACGAATTAAACACAATAACAATAATTTTTTTAATTATTAATTATTTTTATTGAGATTTAAAAACCTCATTTTAATATTTACACTGTCTAGGTTACAATTGTGTTCGTTAAGAACTTTGTAATCATTATAAAGATAGCTGCCAATAATGTGGGATTAAAAATGGAAAATAATATTGACAAATCTTGAATTTGAGATATGATATCGACGAAGATGACATAAATTGAACTGGTCTCATTATCTAAGTTGGTTAAGCGGTTGACCCGGATAGGCAGAGGTCATGGGTTCGAGTCTCAGATACAACTGAAATCTTTTTATTTTGTGTCGTTTTTTTTCATGTTTCATTTAGGGTATGTTAATATTATTTTTTACAATGATTAAACAAAAACAATTAATACTATTTATCACTATTTTTCTGTTTGAAATGCTCTGTTGATATAACGAGATGGGTATAATTAAATAAGTGAATTATGGAAAGACATTTTAATTAAACAAACGCCACAAAACCCCGCAGTTGAATTAAGGTTGATGTGTGATGATACAACACATTAATCTGTATACAAATGAGTCTAGTCTTTGTCATTCAGTAAATACTCGTAAAACTATCATAATGTTATCTGTTCTATCTACGCTTTATGTCCTGCGGTTAAATGCTGCCATAATTTATGTATTTCTTGTTTACCTAATCTACGTGGAATTCCCACTTTTAATATTAATCCGTTTCTACATTATTTCACAAGGTAAGATCTAAAGTTAATCTATTTAATAAGATGGATTATTATGGGGGAGACGCGAATAAGGGTCCCATATGTCGTTAAATTTTGTGCCAATATTTGCATATGGGACGAATATCTCCTAAAACTCTCGGATGTGTAGATTATCTTACAACCGGTGGTATGTATGTAGATTTAAATTACCACGCCTATTATTAATTTAATCTTATTTCATATTTATACATCATATTTTTTTATACTTTATATTTTAATAAATTTTTACAAGTCTTTTTTATACTTAATATTTATTTATACTTTATGATTTTTTTATACTTTATCACATTTTATACTTTTATGGTCTAAACTTTTTTATACTTTATCTTTTTTATGCTTTATACTCTTGTATAATTTACACTTTTTATAGCTACTACATACATTTTAATTTTTTTATATTGTATAATATTAATTACGCACAATGGGAACTTGTACCCACTAAGCCATTGCAAGTAGCTTGTCAGCAGGAGTTTAGTTCAACAATATTATATAATACAAGATTAAATAACAATCATCGTACAAACGTAGCGCAATAATACAACAATATAGGCGAATGCATGTGTGATCAATGTACACGAGTTGGAGAAAATATTTTTTTTAAATATGAAAACAGCATAACAGTTTTGTTATAGAGATACTAGACTACAATTACATAATATCGATTTAGAATATTATAAAAATATCAAAATATCAGCAAGTATTAAACGAATTAAGAAATAAAAAAAACAGTAGTACAGTTTTGTTACAGTGAGGATAGACTTAATATAATAGTAGCACTTAAATAATTTTAAAGATATCCCGCAGCTATCAAGGAGGTATACAATCAAGGAGACCATCATATTTGTTCAATAGACAATGTGAAAAAGAGCATAATTGTGTAAATACAGCTTAATATTATGTCAAATATTATTTAGGTTTTTATATATATATAAAGTAGGTACATCTAATATCTCTCACAGGCGGGTAAAACAAACAAAGTGGGCTAAGGAGGTTTAACAGGGGTTTTAGGAGAAAAAACTCCCGAAAGGTGAAAAAAAACATCATTATCAATCCACGATAATAAACTCTTTGATCATCAGCGTCATCAGCTATCGGAAGATTGAAGGAACCAAAGCATACAGAAACTAAGTTCAAAGATCGCACTTTCAGAGTATCAGGCCTAAAAGCTTGGAAATAAACTCACACAGATATAAACGAAATAACTCGTATGTTTAGAAAATCATGAATGCTTGAGGGGTAATGCAACTCTAGGATTTCGTACAAGAGACTTTTGTTGGTTACCATAGGGGAAAAGGTTATTCTTTAAACAAACAACCTTACAATATCTGACGAGCACTGCTTCCAGCTTGTTGTGTATATTGACAGTTCTTAGAAATAGAGGTATGATACCGATAAAGATGACGGAACGGATTGGGGTAGCTGTAGCTCAGTGGATTAGAGCGCAAGATCCCGGATAGACCTTGAGGTCATGGCCTCGTGTCTCAGCTGCTACTGTTACGTTTTTCTTTTCAGTGTCTTTTCAGTTTCATGTTTCATTCTAGAGTTATTAATATTATCTTCAATGATTGAAAATATATTACAATGAGGTTTATAAAGTTCAATAAGTTATTCTAACATTGAATTTTATTATGATTGTGCAAATACAGGATCGACGAAAAACCCTGTGGAAATCGGACTTCCCCAATAACACGAGCAAGATAACTTAACGTTTGGTTGCTTTGAGGAGATTATTGGATCGATCCTGTCTGCTCGTCATCACTGAATTTAACTATTAGAAGTAATTATTGCGGGGGCGTCCTCCCTTTGCGATTATCATAATTCAGTTCAATTTTAGGTGGTGCGGCGGTAAATTCGCATCTATCGGCACCGTGCGATACAGACGCGTACAGTGACAGGCACGGCACAGAAGGGAGTATTCACATTAAACCGTGCGTGAATGTGTTCATAGATAATGTATGCAACTAATTTTGCCGTGCCTGCAACTTTACGTGCCTGTACTACGCGCTGCTGGTAGACGTGAATTGAACTTAATACAGGGAGCGGGTAACGGGGCGGTGTTTTTTTACATCTGCTCCCAACCGTGTGGAGCTAGTGAGACTATGGCAAGCCCAATTGGGGTTGTTGTGAGGCTGAAGGTATTGAGGAGGGGAAAAATATGGGGAGGAAGGTGGGAAAGTTCGCCAAACACGGTTAGAAAGCCATTTCAATCAACGTTTCGATTCTGAATGGTTATCTTTCACTAGGGCGATTCTAAAAGTATATACCACTCTGAATTGTGTCGTAAATATACCATATATTATATTTAATTAATAAATTGTGAAAAACATCAAATTAATCACATAAATTTAACTTGCGCACTCCGAGATTTGAACCCGCGACCTCCGAATTCGTAGCCGAGGATCGTAACCGCGGAGGCCGTCATAGAAGTGTGATACTAGATTTTTTATCACTCATCGATTGAATTGGAACTGGACAAATTGCCCAAAAATTATCCATACATGTTACCTATCTAGCACAATAGTAAGTAACGTTTCAAGAATTACTTATTCGATACAAATAGTCCCATCTGTTATGTCTCATAACCAAACATAGAGATCTCTACACTAACATTATTAAAAGGTTCGGCTCAAAGGCCAGAAGATAATATCAAATAGAGATATGCACAAATACAGCTTTAGGACCGATCCCCGACTGATATGACACACAGTATATCCTAAAACTACATTTTTATTTTTATTTTACTTTTTTTTTGGGAAAATTAACAGCAAATCCATAATTTTCATACATATAACAATATAAACAATAAATTATGCCAATTATAAATTTTCCTCTGCTGATGATAAATACTATGAGTAAAGTGTGACAATGTACAGTTTTTCATCAATTAGCTTAAACAATGTCAGTCGAGGGAGGGGAGGGTGGATGGGAACATAGGAGTGGGATAAAGTTTCAAACTGGCCAGAAACATCACTTCTACAAACAGTTAATCAATTTAATTGTAGCTTCAAGATTAAATTATCTCTGGAAGTAAGTACGGATTTTACGTTTCGTTTTAAACATTTTTGTGAGTCACTAATTATAATTCAGAAAATTTTGTACCAAAAAGTTTTTTTTTCGTGTTTGTACCATTTTTACAAAAATGATTTTATTTTTTGTTTATTATTTCAGGTAAAACATTAATTTTAATTCTACGTAATCAGTTTTTAAACACAGCATTTTGAAGTAACAACTTTTTGGTAAGATTTAAAGTTTTGGTTTCCGGGCGGTTCTGTTAGTAAAACTTTAAGGCCGCTTTGCTCCAACTCTGCTTCAGTTACTCAGTCCATTTTAATTGTTTCGCAGCTGTATTATGTCTTATGATAATCATGAACCTTTTGCTAATTTGTGCAGTAAACTCGATGACTTGGAAATCCGCTAAGTACCTGCCTATAAAAGCGTCTAGACAAGTGTTGATTCCTCCTACCCAGTTGACATTATCCTCTATGCATCATAGTCAAGACAAGCTCACCAATCAGATTTAAGGTTTGAAATTCCTTAAATTGAAACTATCCTTAAAACACTGTAATTTTTTTAGAAAGGAACTTTTTGGGGAAACGCAAAACAAACATAAAACCCCTACAAACCCTGCAAAACAAGGTCATTCGACTAATATTGAATGCTCCTTCGTGTATCAGGGTTAACACTCAACACAAAGACACAAACATTCCTCTGATAAAGGAACTAATTAAATCACTTTCTGGACCATTTCATGCCGATTACTCGGCCAAGAAAACCCAACGATAAATTCGCTATCGAGCTATGATGCAAATTCTATATTTACATATAAAACACCAAAAAACGGTCCTCCGAACGGAGTAACTCTTGCAGCATCTCCATACATAGTTTTTAGCATATTTTTCCCGTTTCCATAATTTTAATAAAACATCCAAAAGGTGAGGCTTAAAAAAATCCCTTAATTACATTAGAACAAAATTATTTTTATAATAATGGTGTTCTGAATTTAAATTATACCAAAGACCAAAAATTACTTTTTTACAAATACCCCACAACCAGCAATCATTCCACATCTATGCTGTTACTTAAAAACGACTCGTTCTGTTCGTGTGACAAGAGTCCACTATGGTTAAATGTTGGGCTCGCGTTCGGCGTGTTTCCCGAAAATGCACCTGTGCCAAAGGGTTCAATGACGAACAATGACAATTTACTCTAAATTGTAGGTGCCATAGTCCTAACGGTTCCTATTAATTGTGATCCTTGTGGAGTAATAACATTGCGGAGATTGAGTTTAACGGTCAGCACCCAAAAATACACACTTTGCAGGTTGCTTACTCATTAAATACTACAAAAATCTGTAAATTCTATATGAGTAATTAAATATATCAATTATCCTGAAACCGTAATATTTTCAATTCTATATGAAGTACGTACTTCAATTTTAAGGAAAAAAGTTCAAACAGCACCTATTTAAATAGAATTTTTGAGATGTAATTTAAGGTTAGAAGATTTTGTCGTTTGAAACTTTATGCATTTCTCTAGAGAATCTACAGACAAATTATTCGTGGAATTTCTCGAGTTAGCAACCTGCAAAGTTATGTTTCGAGCTATTTTTAGTTTATTTTTTATTACGCGTGCGTGGGAGCGGATGCAACACGGAGTCCATTGTTTCTAGGCGAGAAATTTAACAGGTATCAATTATAGTTATTGATTAATTATTGCAGGTAGTTGACGCAGTTGCATTAAGCGGTCTCTGTGTGCCCACTAATTAGCGAGTGTCCGTCAAGCCGCCAAGCACTTTAGATGACTGGCAGTTCTACGTGATGAATGTTGATAATGAATAGTGACGGACGTCATGCCGTAAAACCAGTGGTGCCTGTTTCTCTGGAATGCCAAGAAAAGAACTGAAAAAACTTAGCAAGATTTTATTTGTTTGTGAAATATTATGGGTAAGTATTTTCAGGAATCTGGATTAAAACAATTTCAGACTAAAATAATTATAGATTCTTTTTAATTAATTCCTAAACGTTTTTCGTGGAAGAAGGTTATTATTGGAACGAACCTAGCGCGTTACCAACTTTTCAAAAGATATTTTTAGAGTTGAAAATAAGCCTTTCTTCAAATGTTTTATTTTTCTGGAGATTCTTACGTTTGACGTACCACATCCCTGCGATTCTTCATCCACACAAATATTTACGGCATTAAACCATCTCTGATGCACAGACGCAATGTAAGTCTGCTGAGTCTGTTCTACGGATATTTCAATGGAGCCTGCTCGAAGGACCTAGCGGCGTTGGTGCACGTGCGTGAAACTCGACGGACACGAGCGGAACATCCGTTCAGGGTTAATGTCGGCTTCATGAGAACGGGTCGTTTCGCCGACTCGTTTTTGTGTAAATCGGCTCGTATGTGGAACGAGCTACCGGCATCTGTCTTTCTCCCAACATTTAATCCAGACCTCTTCAAAGCCCGCATTAATAAATCCCTTCCCACAGCCCCCCTCCTTAACCCGCCTCACAACTTTGCCGAACCAAGTAGCAATATAGTTACCCTGTGCATGCTCTGTACATACAGGGGCGCTCTTGTGAGGTGTCACATATATATGTATTTTTTTTTTTACATTTTTAACTCATCTTAGCCGCCGAACACAATAAGTCACTAATCACCATTGAATAACTCCAGAAGGTTACCAAAAAAAATGTATTCTCACATCTATGATAGTTACCCCTAATTAAGGAATTTAAATTCTTTTCCTTCTGTAATTTTACAATGCATAATTTTATTATTATGAACACAAACTGGAGAGTTGTGAGTGATATATGATATGAAAAATTCATTTCATATAAACTATAAAAGCTGTGTCTGCGTTAAGAAAAACTTACCGTAAAATAAAACAAACAAAGAAAAGAAAAGCGAAAAAGCAATTTCATAAAAAAAAACAACATTTTTTTGTCGTAATCCTTCTACGGTGTAATGTTTCCATATGCCAAATATATACTTTTTAGTTAAACCGGACTAATTTTGACTTCCTGGATCTAGTTTTTTTTATTTTTTTTTATCGAGATTCGTAACACAAAGCTGTGAAATCTGCTACTTACATTGCGAGTAATTTTTACATGACGCTTTTTTTTTTGTTTTCCAAGTGATTGTGTATTCTCCACCTATTATATAATACTTGATATGTACAAACAGGTTAGGAACTTGGACGCTCATTTACCCAGTTGGTCACAACAATCAGCGGAAGATAATCATAAAATTGCTCTCTTCAAATAATAAATTTGAAGAAAACTACACTCATCCTACTATTGATCATAGAGCATAGTGCACGCTACTATTGTGTGAGTAGCCCCATTGGTAAAATAAATTATTTTAAGCGTTTTGTTTACTTTTCGGTACCAGTTCAAAACTGTGGAACTACCCGTACAAGATTGATTTGTGTAAGTAGAAAGACAGAAAATTAACTTCCCTTGTTTAAGTTAGTCTATAAAACCCGAATTCTCAAAGAAACTTAGATATTTCGGATGATTCCTCCAAACACTGAGCTCTTCTCGGATATGCCGTTAAAAATTGATACAATTACAAAACTTTAAAAGCTCGTCAACTACGCAGAAGACTTTTGAAATGTACCTACCGCTATTTGCTTTATTTGCAGAGGCTGGATCGATGTTCAGGTTTTGCGCGTTTCCCCGATATTACCTAGAATTGGGCATCTGGCTATGGGTTAATCCACTTTCCTCGTGTAAAAGTATACCACTTGAATTACGAGCATCTCAGGCAGTTGTCTTTACTCTGTGCTAATTGAATGTGACATTTTCCAGAATTATCTACGAGAAAGTCAAATGTATTTATTGCGTTCATATTGCGGGGTATCCTTCTCGATTATGATGGTTGTGGTCAATGTGTATTTATTTATTATACTATATACGCCCTATATGGGCTTTTACGTATTTAGTTAGTTACAATAGTCACACAGGTGCAAAACACATCACAGTAGGAGTAGGTACATTTATAAAATAGATGCCCTTCATGAAATACAACAATTAAATAATTCATTTGTATAACGAACAAATACAGAAATAACATAGTGTAAGTACCATTTCAAGTAATTAGCTACAGGGGCGAATATTCAAAACATACCTCACATTCACTGATACTTATACCCTAGACACATTTGTTAATAATTGTTGAAGATGTTTGCAATAATCGTCTGTTTGTATTTGTATTCCGACCAGTTGAACATATTTACTGTCTGAAAAAGTATTACCTTCTGCGTGAAGTCTAGGTACGAGAGAATTTTTGACTGCCTCAGTCCTGAAATTATTGTTACAATTGAATAAAATTTTAGATCATTTAGTTCTTGTTGGAATATTAAATTTAATTAATCTGATTATATCCGGGCTCGGGCTATTAATATTCGGGCATTGTTCTCATGCTGTACTCCAATTCAAAGACGAGAAATTTGTCGCTATCGAATTGGATAGTTGTGTTAAATAAATGTATACTTCTTTTATAGCTTTTAAGATATATCTGGACTATTAATTCCTTCATATGTAACTATATTAGATTAAAAAAAATTGTAACGATTGTATTTGCCTGTATCGTCCAATTTCCATACGAATCCTAGTGATGGAAATGTCATGATCAAGTAAAACAAATATATTAGTCGTGTCATTATGAGACGGTGTGTGAATGTGAATGAAGCAATAAGTGTGTTCCAATGTTTCGTTATTTGGCGTTCCATTATATTTGCCTACTTCTCCAATGTAATGGTTAGTTACAGCCAAGACACAAGAAAGAGGAAAATCTATTAAGTGAAACCTATTGTAGGTACTGTTTTTTTATACATTATAGAATTTACCAATTTGAATTTAATAATTAAGTTAGTTTTTAGAGACATTCTAAAGTAAACATTAACTTGCAATATTTTTCTACAGGTAACATTAGTTACATACCTTTCAAATGAAACTGTGTTTAAACACTTCAACAAAAGGATCACTATCAAACTACAATTTGGGCCCGTGTAACTATTAAATGCCGAAATGATCAGGATAATTGGAACAGTTAACATATTCAGTTACAACAATTCTGCGGCAGTTACAACAAGTTACGTAATTATTTAATGTTTAGTGTTCTCTAACAAAACCGTACCCTGCGTAAGTGGCTCGAAATTATTAAATGTTATGAAATTTGGTGTAGAAAACAAAAGGAGGAACTAAAAATTGCTAACTATATTGAATTACTTTTATTTGGGAACCGAAATTTCATGACGCCATTGTGCATTTCTGGAAAAAAAATGGTATAAATATATTTCGCTTCCTAATTCTACTTGATTTTACGTTATACGATTATGCAATGTCTCACGTCCTTCGAAGCCATTGGAATTACGGTAACTCTTAAATGGGAAACTTTTAGCCGGAAGGAAATGAGGGAGGAACGGATAAATAAACTCATACGTAAAAATGTACCGTATGTATGTAAGTGGTAAAGAATTCTCTCTTATTCAAATAGAATTGTTTTTGCCAGGTGGCAATTTCTTCTGGTGAGACCCGAAATTCTTGAAAGTGAGTATTAAAAATAATTCCAGGAGCATTTCTGTAACGCTGCAGTATCTTGGTAGACGGAATAGTCGGCGATATGCATTATTGTAGGTGACTTTTATCTTTTCACATTTGGATGCAGTGTAATGCACCGACAATTCTGACGTATACAGACATGTGCAGAATATGTTGAATGAATTAAATTGGTCAAATAAAGTGCAGGTTATTATTTTCTCTTTACACTCTTGCTATAATCTCGGTGACCAACGACCTCACATAGCCATAGGTCATTCGTAGGGAAAAAATTTGGTAATGATCCCTAAACGTTTTTTTTGTTTTCGTTATTCTTATCCATTCTTAAATCGTTATTCCCACACATCAAAACATCCAAAACATTATTTACAACCTAACCTCTATTTATACACCTAAATTATATCTTAAAACCTAACACACATATAACATCTGTGTATTCTAAAATCATTTTGTTTTTATATTTTTGTTATTGTTTAAATATTAGGATTAAACTTACTTTATTATTTTTTTAAATCATTAAATAAATAGCTTTAAAAAAATTAAAAAATTATTACTATATCATTTAACCACATTATATAATTAATGTACCTACGTCTGTCTCGACACGAGAATTTCCCAGTGAGACAGACATCAATCAATCCCTTACATGTGATGTTTTATAATGATAAATAAAAAATAATTTTTAAAAATCCTCTTATTTTATACATTGAAAAACTCATATTTTATACACGCATCTATCTATAAATACAGTAGTAAGATTTTATTAAACAACATTATAATGCCGAGTGATATTGATGGCCCAGTATTAAACTGCAATCAGTCCTGTCATTTTGAGATAATCAATATTTTGTATTAATTGATAAACTAAAGTTCTTAAAAACTTAAGACAAGATTTTTGTGCATAGCGCAAAGGGTAACAATTATTTTTTATAAACAATAATTATTAGCCTGAAACACTCATCCAAATTGAAAAAAACCTTTCCGAGCAAAGATAAATGTCGCCGACAGGACTCGAACCTGCACCCTTCTGATTGCCGGTCAGATGCTCTATATTTTGTATATTCGCGTACGTCAAAATGTGTATGCAAATATGTCCGATTTTATTAGTTCTCACTGTTTTTTCTAATCGAAATTAGAGTACATAAGATAATGATCGATTTTAAAGGGAAACAATTCGAAATGGTTTTGTATACACCTGGGAACATTTTAATATTTGAAGATTTTCATGCTGGTTTTTTGGCTCTAAAGAAGTCAAACATTTTTATTATTTTGATTTTATTTAAAACTGGCAAGAGCTCCTTTTGGAAAATAGTTTTATACCCATATTGTAATTTGTGGTTTTTAGAACATATTTCAGTTTAATATTGGACCATCGATATTTTCTAGGAGAGTTTCGATTTATATTTTTTTGGGTTAAAAGTTAGAAATATTTCGTTATTTTTAAAAAACGTAATGAAATTGGTGGCTGGTTGATTATTTATTTATTTATACTGAGTCTTACAGATGTCAGCACTTACGTAAGAACAGTCCACTTATAAAAGCTTAGTTAATATACACAAATTACAAATAATTAGACAAAGGATACACAAAACAAAAAATTAAAAACTCACTCAATGATGTATAATACAATAGAAACAAGAGACATAAAGAGAGACACAAGTCATACATAATATATTTAGCCCAATCATTTTTACATATTTCTAAGTAATAGCAGGACATTTTAGGACATAGCAGGATACTGTACAGATTATCGACAAAAATATCTACATTAGCACCCTCTGTCTTATTATATAGTCGACACATTTGAGACAGGGGACTAAAGTAGGCAATATTATTTCTGAAAGTATTCCGGTGGAATATGTTTTGGAATTTGACACATTTATTTCTATACTGCTAATATATAATGTAGTACCTAGATTATATTGGAAGGAAAAAAACAGTTAAGGAGGAAAAACGACATAAAAGAGAGGGTTAGATAGAGGTTTGCTTTAAGGCGATCCATCGGCTGAAATTCCAACGAAATCACGCTCTCCTTATGCAGGTGGCGACAAGGTTGAGATTCCCACTTAACATCGGCCGCTTGTTTCGATTTACGCAAAAAAAACCATCACCAAAATGCGTGTTTAATTCTGTTCTGTAAAGCTCAGACATAATTATTAAAATGTTTTACGGTCATATTCTAAAAAAAATAATTTACCACAATGAACAATACGACAATATCGGAAAAGGGGTTCGTTAGTAGGAGAGTTTGCGCTTTAAACATTTTTTTAATGTCTGATACTTTATTTTTTTCTAGGCTTATAAAAAGACACACCAAAAAAATGCCCTATTAAACGACAGGCCAAGGTGTATTCTACTTTCAGTATTTAATTAAATGATCTATGATATTTCTAGGACATCAAATTCTCAAACCGAAAACACATGATTTTGAATTACTTCCTATTGCATCGCCTTAAACACAATATTGGAGTAATATGATGAGCAAATGACGTAAAATGTGTAATTTGGGGATAATAAACAGGAGAGAAAGATATTACGTAAAATTATCATAATCTAATGAACGGTGGATTGTAAACACGTTAAAACGTAATACGTAATGATAATAAAATGGATCAGGTATTATCATCATCGTCATCCCGGAACTACAATCCAGGGGGATTAGGCCTCCTCCGCAAATATTCAACACCAACTACGGTTCCTTGTCATTATTCTCCAAGAGGACACGGCACTATCAAATGAACCAAATACTTTAGTCGGTTCATGTGAAAAGTCTATAAAACAGTAGAGTATGGATGAGACTACGTAAAAACGTAAATGAAACTTGTGAGGAGTGCCAAGACAGAGTTGTGCGCCGTTCCATCACAACTGGCTATCCCTGCAGGAAAATGACGTAATGGTTTATAAGAAGATAACTTTGCTCGTGCCTGTATATCCTTTACAAACAAAAAATAGTTCACGAGCTTAAATCCAATATACATAAGTAATTCAATTTAATCAAAAATAATAAACGTTCCCGAGTAGCAGATACTCTCACTATCGCCCTTGTGAAAACCCGCTATTCAGAATTGAAAAGTTGCTTGAACTGACATTAGCTGTCTTTGGTGACCAGGGACGCTATTCCCGTTCTTTTTAAGGAAGATTCCTTAACTTTTTCCTTAAGGTTATAACCTTCTTACTTAACTGAGGTTTCGTTCTATCGGATGACAGCTGTCAGCTGAATTTAGCGAGCGACATTCATCAAAAATGTCAATATTTGCGATGTTTTAACAAGAGAAAATCTCAATATTTGCGATGTTTTAACAAGAGAAAATCTCAATATTTGAGATGTTTTAACAAGAGAAAAACTCAATATTAAGTATGTTACCAATTACGTTATTATTTACTTTAAACGTAATTAGCAAGTAAATATTATTAAACATTATATAGATGTTGAAATATTTGAAAATTCACGTCAGATGTCACTTTTAGAACTAGAGATAAAAAAGGTCATTACTATCTAATGAGGTAGGTACCTTTTTTTATAAAACGTGATTCATCGTTAAAAGGCATATTTATGACATTTAAAAAAAAATGCATTAAAATGAATTAAATATAATGTAATTGCTTTTAAAAGTTTTAGTTCAAAATCTTAAGTCACTAGAAGATATTTCATCAATTTGTGTTTTCAAATAATCTTTTGACAATCTATTTAGGATCTTTTTACTATGTCTCACCGGAATTCCGCAGTTAATCAAGAAGTCTTTAACCCTAAGGAAAAACGTAAGGAATCTTCCTTAAAAAGAACGGGTATAGCGCCCTGATCTGAATATTCAGATACTTTGCAACCTTTATCTTTTATCATCTCCCCACTCCCTTCATCAGTACAACATACCCTCACTTAATAATGGCTTCGGGCTGTCGAGACTCTTGTACGGTATTCAAATTAAAAAATAAATATTACAGGAGCTGTGACTTGACTCATTTGCCGTACAACGTGAAAATAATGCCAATATTATAATGCCTGAATTACAGATGGAGAGAATTATAACAACTGGAATTACACAATTTAAAAAATGCTTTTTAATAGGTTAAAATTTTAAAATAACAAAAACATTATTTTACATATATCTACGAGTACCACACCACCAAAACATCTTTTGTCTAATATTTGTTATCACATCATATCAAATAGTGCTCATTTGACAAAAAAATGTCAAAATAAATATTTTCAATTATATGCCAAAATACTAAATTAGGCGAGTTGTTCCATCAAATCGATTTTTTTTATTTTAATGTGCAATTTATTTGCATTTTTATTTTGGAGTGCGGCATACTCCAAGTGTGTAATTCCAATAGATTTGATTAAAGTGGGTTAGTTAGTATTTTTTTGCACGTGTAATTCTGACAGTGTATTTATTTATTTATTCACATGTAATTCACGCTTGTGTAAATTCTTCTTGGCACCATTTTTGTCACCTGCGCAGGTAAAATTTTAAACAGTAAAATCAGAAAAATATGTATATTCGAGCTTTTCACAAAACACCGACGATGTTTTACGTCCTTGCAGTTACCTATAGTACCAACCTGTACAACGTATTGTTGAAAAATTGTAGGCATTCAAAGCCTTTTCATAATTAGCGACTATTAATGAAAACACAATAAGCTTGAGAAACAATTCAGTATTTCATTTAGAGGGCACGTGGGAAAAACACCTTTTGAAAATGTTCACAATATTCAATGGATTTGAATTGCTTGATTTCAATGTGCAGAGCTTACCATAGCTGTTCAATGGAGTTACATAGTTAACAGGGGCGTGCCATGACTTTCCATGGTAAAAAAAGCTTTTTATATTAAAATAAAAAGTTTAACGGTGGAAATAAATGTGTGAAAACTGTTTCATTTTATAGGTGACTAGAGAATTAAAAAAAAAACTAATTTGACAGATTGCTGCTAAAGAAGCAAAAAATATGTTTAACGGCAAAAATGGGGAGTTTTGACGGCTTGAAATTTACACAGCTATCTGTCTGATTTTTTTAACGTAATGTTATTTACGTCATGAATTATGGAGCTATAAATTATCCATCAACACTCATAAATTACGCCATTTTGTTTCTACCTATTTTTCTAACAAAATATCGGGATAAGCCGGGTCGCTTGCTTGAAATGGCTTTTTCCGTATTTAGTAACCACGTAAGAGATACTTCCCCGCCTTTCTCTTGCCCTCTCCTTCCACTCCCACTACCCTCAGCTTCGTAACATACCCCAATCGGGGATGCTATTGTCCCACTTGCTCCAAGCGGTTGGAACTCTTGTGCGGTAATCACATAATAAAAGAAATGAAAAAAGAGATTTTAGATTTTATGTAAGTTATTAAGCAACGGGAGGTTATTTTATGAAAGAGATGGATTATTTGATTTGTTTCTTAGGGGGGGGGGGGTAGAAAGCGAAACAAGTAGTGACCTTAAAGTTTGAAAATATTCGCTGAATTATAACGTATATTTGTAAAACTTTAATTAACTTTCATCAATTACCCGATGGTAACAAACTTTGTGGACTAAATCTCAGCTTTTCTTTTGGAAGAACAAAGCTAGAAATTTAAAAAAAAATCTTTTTAAAATGCAAACATAAAACTTTTCTTCGAGAAAATCAAGTTAATCAAAATCACGCCCGCCACTGCTCTTTTGTCCATTCTATGTGGCGTCTTTAAAATTGACAATATTATTTTAGTTGCTGTACAAGGTTGTATGTAAGTTACAGTTGCAGTAGCCTTGCGCCAACCCCTAACTTATGACAAAAGAAAAAAGTTAAATAAATTGTATATAATTATTCTAAGAGATTTTTTGTGAAATGTTGTACCGCGTAGGTGAATTCTTTCTTATGTATACCATTTTTGACGACCTCCATGGTACATTGGTAAAAGCGCACATGAATCTGAAGATTACGAGATTGTTACCCGTCTCAGAACAGACATCGTCTAGTGAGACGGGTAAATTTTATGCCAATAAACGCCCGGGTTGCCGGCAATGAAATGAATGAAATGAATGTTACATTCTGACTGACTGAAATTTAAAAAATCGAGAATACTAGCTTAAAAATCGGAAGAAAATCGGAATCTTTGTAGACTTACTCACTTTGGAGAAGTTTCGCTCACCAAAAGAAGACGTATATCGGTTATAATTTCTCTGTTTAAAATCATAAACTACGTGTTTGATTCATCTTTAATTAATCAAATTAATCTTAATGTAAGGCCAAAGTTTATGAGAAACCCTGAAACATTTTTTATCGATACTTATCGTAATAATATGAAATATGTTTTTTCAAACGAACATCAAAGTGGCTCGATCGGTTAATAAACACCGCACACATAGAGACTTAGAATTACTCACTACCTTTAGAAGGAACAATTATACACACCAGATTATCTCCTTGACGGGCGGTCGGGCTGAGGAACTAGCGTCATTAATCCCTTCGACACCGGTGCATAGTCGGGAAACACGGCAAACGCGCGCCCAACATTTGCATACAGTTGAAATTTGTCACATAAGAACGGGTACGACTCGTTCTTATGTTCAACAGCTCGGCTGCGGAATGATCTACCGGCCTCTGTGTTTCCTCCATCCTACAACATGGGTCTCTTCAAGACACAAGTTCACTCCTTCCGATCCTCTAAAATACCATCCACACAGCATCCCCAAAGATGATATATGCCTTGAGAGAAATTTCCCTCCTGCGTGGAGTTGTGTAATTTTTTTTTTAATAAATACAGTTCGAAATCTAATAATTTTTCTAATATTCTCTTTACTCCAGAATAATCTAAAAATATTGCTTGTACGAGTACTGTCTCTGTGTACACTGTACAACCACATATGTGGAATGCTTAAGAACCAGTCATTTTTAAATAACTAGCTGATGTGTACCCGGCCTTGCTCGGCTACAATAATTAATTTGACCGCGAAAGTAACGTTCATTTGAATATTTTATTTCATTTCAAACGTTTATTTTTTCAAAATATATCTAAATCATAAAGTTCTTAAGTAGGAGGTACCTACTCGTGTTTTCCATTTTGAAAATATTCTACCCAAAAAAACATCCTCTTTTGAATATGCAATATGTGACTAACCAGAGTGGTATATCTATGGGCTAACCTAAAAAAAAACATGGCGGGTTCAATGTTTTTCATACTAATTTTACAACGTTATAGCAACAGTTTTACATATTGGATTTCATTCAAACTCCTTTCTAAACCTTCCCGGCACTTATAAAAACAAACTGTGTTATTTTCGAACAAAAAAACAAACTTCCATTGATTTTTATATATGTAGATGAGAAAAATGCCAAAAAATGACTAATTGAATAAATGCTTATTATTTGAAAAATTACCAATTGTTTGAATTTTTTTTTCAATTGTATTTTAAATATACCTATAAAATACATTTTAAAAACAAAGAAAATATTATTTGAAAACATGATTTTTTTTAAGTTTTTAAAATTTATGAATAACTATTCTTAACAATTTAAAAACGGTTTATTTATAAAAAAGTTGTTAAATTTACCGTTACCATTACGCGTAACAGCTGTTTCGCCTTCTTAGGGCATTATCAAACTGTGGAGAAGCCGGTTATTATCTATTTATATCATTTCTATGTAGGTCTTATAATAAACCTCAGAAAATTAACATTCGGCGAAACAGCTGTCACGCGTAATAATATTTACCAAGGAAAACTTTTATTATGTGTAAACAGATTTTTAAATTGAATAATAATAAATGAATTAAATAATGTACTTTGTATTCACCACTTTATTAATATAAATTTTATTTACTTTACTTCAATTACTCCTGATGAAGAAAGCGTCGCTTTCGAAACATGTAGATATCTTTATATTAATAAAATGGTGAATACAAAGTATATTATTTAATTCGTTTTATTAATAATAACGCCACAAAGTGAAAACTAATCGTTCGAAGAAATTATGAATAATAATTGTTATTAAATTTCAAAAATGGAGTTCTACAAATTTAACTTGAACACAATAAATATAATACTAATTGTAAGACAGATTTATATTATGTATTATTTGAGAATTGTTAATTATTTATGTTTTATTATTCAAATTGAATACATTTTAATTCAATTTACAATACTACTTTTAAGTAATCCTTGTGTAGAGAAGCAGAGTGTATATAATGCGATTACATCTTTAAAAAAAAAAAGAAAATAATGATTGGAAATGTTTTTTTTCGATTAAGATGGAAACATAGATAATTAATTGAATATTTTAAATGCTTAAATTTTTTTTAGCTCAAATGTGAAATTCTATGAGGTGTGTGAAATGTAAATCATTCATAAGGAACTCCAGTCCAATTTTTATTTTTTTTATCAATAATGACGATCTAATATAAAGACCAGTATATTTCGTTTTTTTTAAGTTAGTTTTCAGAGTTTCCAAAACGCTCCAAATTATTGGCCGGTCGGTTTTGATCAGTTTTGAGGTTAGAATCTCAAATGTCAAAACAGGGATGAGTTTTACCGTACATAATTTTACATTCTATTCATAGTAAACAATAACTAAACATAAGTAATAACATTGTGTACCTTTTTAGAAGCTTTAACTCAGTGAATAATAATAGTATTAAGCATTAACATTGTCAAAATATCCGTATTGATAATTGGTTTGCTTTTGAATACTCTAATTTCTGCTATTATTTTTTTTTAATTACATTGAATAACAATTATAGAGCTTAAAGTTCCCCATATTAAGTTTAAATTTCACCAAAGCTAAAAAAATATGTATTGAAAATATGTATTAAAAATGAATACACACGCTGATCAGATGTTCCAAATACAATGGTACCAATATAACACTTTGTTTTGATAAGATGAATATTTATTCACTTTTAAATAACGATTTATAAATTCTACTTAATAAGAATTATGTATTCAGAATCGGAGTTTGCTGATCTGTATGAATATATATTTTTAAAGTCATTATAATTTTTTTCACTGGAGTTTTTTATTAATAATAAATGGATTACTTACATACCGCCGTTTACATAGGAAGAGCACATCAAAGCGCAATACATAGTACATATTTGTAAAAAATCATTATTTATAAAATATTTTTTTAACTAACTAACTAACTAACCATCACGCCGTTTCCCCGCAGGGGTGGGCAGAGAGGACGGACCGCCAAACAACTCGATCTTGGCATACACTTATGCTTCATTCACTTTCATACAACGTCTCATACATTCTTTTCTGTTATTGCGACTTCTGACTTGGCCCGACTCAAGTATTTGATTCACTTGATCGTGCCATATCTTCCTCGGACGTCCCCGGCTTTTTCTTCCATTCACATTCGCGTCATATATTCTCCTCACACTTCTCTCTTCGTGCATTCGCTCTACATGCCCAAACCATCTAAGCATCCCTTTCTTGATCTTGCTAACTACGCTCACAAGATATTTTTGTGAAAAATATTCAATTACTTAAAATATTTATTTCAAAATAATATTTGTTAATTCTATTTATTTGAATATTTTTTAATGCTATTTATATGATAAATATTCTATTATTTGAAAAATATTCCATTATTAGAAAAATATTCCATTTTTTGAAAAATATTTTATTATTTCAATAATATTCTATTATTTGAAAAAGATTCTATTTTCTGAAAAAGATTCTATTATTTAGAAAAGATTCTATTACTTGAAAATGTTCTATTAATTGAAAAACATACTATTATTTAAAAATATATTATTATTGAAAAATGTTCCATTGGTTAGGGAACATATTCAATATATCAATTGAATATTTTAATTGGCTGAGTTTTTTGTCGAATGAATATAATAGGGATAAGTGGAATTAGCGTCTCGATATACGTATCAGGCTCCACAGGTGATGACGAGGCTCGGGGGGCAAGTGTCGGCGGAGGGCGGTGAGCGGGCGAGTGGGGCGGGTGCGGGGGCGGCTGGGCCCAGGGCGGGGGTCACGTGGGCGGCCTGGGCGGCGTTATAAGGCCCGCCCATCGCCTTCTTCCCTTACAGCAAGCCTGACTTCCAAACACGCAGCACAACATTCACCGTCACTTGTTGCTCTCGTGAAGAATTCCAAAAAATCTTCGATAAATCATAAAAGTAACTTTTTTGAAAAAGTTTTGCCAGTGAAAGCTCCAGGCCCCAGCGCAGCACCCACTTTGTCAGTTACACCCCAAGTTCCAAAACCAACTAAACCGTAAGTTTTTCAAAAGTTTATATAAAAAAAAACTAATACCTCGGATTGTTCACTTTCCACGAGATTTTTTGTTAAATCGTTTTTTTTTGTGAAAGTTTCAGAGCAAAAATGTTAACAAAATAACTTTTTAAAACCAAAAAATTAAATTTAACGTACACATTTACGTTAATATTGCAAATATACAAAATTTATTTCTACTTCACCTCCCTTCAACAAACTTTTTTTTTGTGTGTTGTTTTTTTTGCTCTCATATTTTCATTAAAAAAAATCACTTACCTTTTTACCAAAATATTGCGAACTTTTGTTCTGGCGTTTTCATAAGTTTTTCTCTAATCTTCTGTCAAATTAAACTGTTGAAATTCCTTTTGAGAAGCCAGCAAATCCCAAGAGAATTAGAGGTCGCTTCCCGGTTACAATTTTAAAAGGAAAAACATGTTTACTTTATACTTAATTGAATCAAAAATTATTTTATTTTTGGAGGTAAATGCAAGTATTTTTGGTTCAATGTTAAAATTTTAATTCAATACTTTGTTTTAAAATGTGTATTCATTCATTTACTCATTAACCTACTCAATTGATTTAATAATTTCTGTAAAATAACAACCTCCGTAGTGCCGTAGTGTCTGGGTGTTGGGATTTTTGTTGATAAATTTGATAGACGTAAATAATTTTTTTTTTTTTTTTTTATTGTATAATATTAATTATATACAGTGGGAACTTATACCCGCTAAGCCACTGCAAGTAGCTTGTCAGCAGGAGTTTATTTCAACAATATAATATAATACAACAATAAATTACAATCATCATACAAATGTAGGTCAAAATTATTATATTTAGGCGCATGCATCTTGTGATGTACATAAGTTGAAAAAAAAAAAATTAAAGAGAAAAATAATGGTAAAAGCATTACAGATTTGTTATTGAGATACTAGAGTCCATTTTTATAACACCGATTTAAATAATATTATAAAAATGTCAATATCATAAAAAATGTCAAAATTATAAAAGTACCAATATTATAAAAGTATCAATATTATAAAAATATCAATATTATAAAAACATCAATACTTTTAAAAATATCAACATTATAAATAAAATGATATTATAAAAATCAGTAAAATGTAAAGACGGTGGTGGTATATTCATAACATATTACCATCTTCACCCTAAAAGAACTGTAATTAAAAAAATATAATATATTCGCCTACGTATTATTTTTTTCTCCGAGTAAGGATCTGCGAGTAGCCCTGAAAAACGAGATGTATTAAATTTGTTAAAAAATAAATTAAATTCGGGATCACCACCCCTTCGAAGATAATTTATTAAAGAAAGGAGTGCGGAAAGGCTTCATTTTGGTTTAATGTTAGCCAAAATTAAGCAGCCTCTTCAATTTAAATCCCAAGTTATCCCTTCAAAAGTGGTCTCACAAATTTTCTCAGCTTTCTAAAAAAATACATTTTCACCTCTCGTTTAAATATTCGCTCACCTTTTTTAAAATTCACTTCTTAATTATCACTTAAACACTTTTAAAAAAATCGGAACTCCAGATGAAACACTTTTTGGTTATTATGTGATTTTAAAAATGATGTACTTATTTGTAAAAACTCTCGTGGCATTTAAATAAATTAATAAATCCCACTCTAACGATATACTATCTTCTTTATATAAGGTTTTATTTAAAATTGCTTTTTTTAACATCGTATCCCTTATCAGTTCTCACTCGAAATAAAATATTCACATTAGTTCAAGATATATTCACTTGTACCTACATACAACAATATAAAATAATTTATTCCCCTTTCCATTTCATCAACTTCGTTTTTAGACATGCCTAAGAACACCCTCAGTAGGTGAAAGGCAAACAAAAGAAAATAAAAAATACAATATTCGAGTTTTAGCAAAAAAGGACGACTTTAACAAGTGCTAAATCTACTAAAAGCACAGACTAAAATACTCTAAAGGTTATAATTTATACGAAAATCTATCGATAGCATTTTATCCGCCTAATTTATTATTTCCATAAAACGGAATATTTCAATTTTCTTTTTATAATCATTTTTTTCTTAAACCAAGAAGATATTTACAACAACATTTTTTTTTAATTATTCTACTTATACATTTTTATATATTGACTTTCGAAATTTTGTTTATTACCTAAATGCTGCCTAAAAGATCGTTACATAAAAATAAAAAATTAAATATCTCAAAGAAATGCTATATTCCATCATGTTTAAAAAACAAGCACATGTTTGCACGATATAAAACATATCATCCATCATGAACCCCCCTGTTGCCGATTACAATAACATAAGAAACAAGATAATCCATTATTTTAAATAATATTTAAAGGAAAGGTAAATTTCAATTATCCGTGCGTTCCTGAATCTTATTACAAGACAAACACGGAAGTGAGCCACATTTTTTATTCTGCCAAGATCGTCTGAAAATAAAATCGGTTATCATGTAACAATTTAATACTTCGGGATTCAACTTTTGCGAGATGCTTGTGAAACTTTGGCACAAAGCCAAGCTTATAGAATCTTACGAAAGCCTTTCATTTTGAAATGTGCAACTTTCACGTCGACCTATCACGTATCGGAATAAGCTCACTCCTTAAAACTCTTCCCATTCACTACTACGACACTACTAATGTAGTTTTAAAGTTATTGAGCTCATTAAATTTAAAATAAACAAAACTGATTGCTTTATTCACTTGCATGTCCATTTTAAACAAATACTTTCCAACAATAACTTTCTTTCGTCAGGACGAAAGTTAACGTAGTTAAACGTAATATTTTTATATCAAAGTATATGTCTCACTTTATTTAATTAATAAACGCTTTCAAGAAGTTTTTACTCTGCAAACAATATTAATGGGAAGGAATAAAAGAAACCAAACTAATGCTTTAATTGAAAACACCGTTTAAAAGCAATTAATAAAATATCGTCCTGACTGACGACACCCATTGGAAGTTACATCATAGTTAATGTATTTACTACCGATAAACGATATTTCTATAATAAATGTTATATTCTGTTATAACACCATTAACGATAACGCAAAATGGGGGAAATAATAATTGCAGTTCATGTTTTACGGTGTCATTCATTTCAGTTAGTAATCAGAACCCGACATAATCACGATAAGGATAAAAACGTGATGATAAAATACTGTAACAATTCGTATTGTAATAATCAACTTAGAATAGTCGTACATAAAAAGGGTGTGTTTACGTAATAAATAACTCCCAGCAATCGGGTATATTTTTATAGAAACCTTTTTTGTATTTTGTATTGAATTGTAGATTTACCCACTCCAAACAAAATATATTAAACAGGTAACCTATGTAATGCATTCTTATACGGATAACTTACAAAAATGTAGTATTTTGCTTCATCACTTTGGAAATGAAATATTTACTATCGTCGTGGCATAGTGACAGGAGCTTGGACTTTGAATCGATAGTCTCGGGTTTGATTCCCGTGAAACACGAGTCTTATTTTTCAAGAACGGAAGTTCTTGAAGCAAAGGGTTCAATGGTCACAAAGGTAAATGTAACATTAGTAAAACTTCTCCTCAAATGGGCCACAGGGGTTGATATTGATCACTGCTGGGGAGGGTTCTCATCACTCGTAGGTTTGTAAAGGGTTTTGTTACTTTATTCTAAAATTCCTGTTTAGGCAATCTGCTTTGTGCCACTGTTCAATCAATTTAATCATCCATTTAAATTTCCATCTTACTCACAAAACTGTCACTACAGAAGG
Source organism: Halesus radiatus (assembly GCA_022606495.2). Lineage (NCBI taxonomy): Eukaryota > Metazoa > Arthropoda > Insecta > Trichoptera > Limnephilidae > Halesus > Halesus radiatus. The sequence continues at coordinate 37,856 of JAHDVE020004418.1, read as the reverse complement.
GGCCGCAGATTAAAAAATATCCCGGTCATCAATAAACTAACTTCATGGCACTTCCACATTCAATTGCATAGTATTATACTCAGTCTATCTTTTTCACAATCCCCTAACAATTCCTCATTAAATCGTGCAAAACCATTATTTCTTGTACCACCGTTATTACCAATTGTTTCAGCTTTCTTTAGACTCCAATAATTGTGATTCCTTAAACAAGCCAACCAAGATATCTCGCATTATTTAGTAGCCAATGTACATTATTTGAATTAGACCTAAAATGGGCGATCAAAACTTTCTTATTTAAAGGAGCCAGAGCTTCTCCCACCGGAGACAGAAAACTTCTTCAATAAGTCAATATCACAGATAATTCATCAGCTCATACAGCATGCCTGAAAGAACATTACATTTTCAGTCTTTCGGGAAGTCTTTCATGATCTCTGGTGATGAAAACAGTCACCACGAACGTCACACTAACAATTTTACGATCCAAGGTACTTTAACCTTCTAATATGAAAACATTTTCTTTAAGGCCCCGCATTAATCTCTCGAGAATTTAGATTTAGGCTCTGAATCTCGACTGACCGTTGTTGAAAGGCAGATATGAGCATTCAAAAGATAGAAAGAGCGCGCTAATATGAAGAGCGTTTAGAATAAATGGGCGTAAGTGACAATTCTAAAAATATTAATAAAACACGACTTATTTAAGATAGATCAAAAATCTCAAGACGAATGTCTTAAGTGGCATTTAATAAAACACTAAGATATTTTTCAAACCTATAACATGTTAAATAACAGAACAAACCCGTTTTTTCTATTTTCGGAGTATACTTTACGATTTTTTTTCTATGGAGGGAATTTCATATAATTACATTTTCAGCCCGTTGACTGATTAGAGATTATCTTCAAAAATAAAAAAAAAATTAAGTAGATAAAACCTCCAGTTTTTAAAGGATATTTGTAATATATCCATAGAAATTCTGTTTTGCCGAGCCTCAAGAATTTCTCTTATGTCCTCGTCGTTGTTAGTTAAGTAGAAGCCAACCTAATTTGCCCATTGTTCCAAACTTGCGTTCATCTCAAAAACCGAACATGAAAACTGAAAAGAATTTGCCATCGATTAGTTAAACATAATTTAATTATACTGAACTTCTTCCGAGATTCAGATTTTTATTTTGTTTACCTTCTTATTTTGCTCGACACTTGTTAGCAGTTAATTGAACGGCCTCGGAAACGGCTAAAGAAATCGTCGTGGTGAGGAGAATTATAAAACGTCGTTCCCTAAAATCTAATTCAGATAAAAAATCTACGTATTTGAGTCAAGTAAGGCACCTTAAGTCGTAGTAGCTCACGTACGTGGTAATGTGTAAATAAATTTTTTTAAACGTACCATTTCGTGGCAATGAAAAATGTTAGAATTTAGGCTCCCACGAACTGAATAATAGGATTGTAATAAAATATTCAATGCACAATTCGTCGCGTTCGGAGAAAGTTTTGTATTCTTTGCCGCGGTTTAAATGTTTGCTTAACCATTCCGTATGAGTGCGACAAAGGGGAAAAGCTCAAACAAAATAATAAAAAAACGTTTATGTGAGCTTTTCTATGTTTTCTCTATTTGTTAAGCAAAGAAGTGGCAAAAATCAAACGCTGCTACGCATTTACAGTAATACCGTTAAACATTTAATTCTCTATAAATGTATCTCAAAGCACCTTTATTCGTATTTCAGATTTTCATACCGAAAGCTCGCTCACAAATAAAGATATATACGTATTTCACAAATACGTATATATAAAGATATATAAGTCTTTTATTCTTCTCCTTAAAGGAAACTGTTGAGCTTATTCACATTCCGTTAAATACGGTATATACAACGAACCCCGTTAAAGAGAAAAATTAACACTAAGAGAAACCCGTTAATTGAATTCTTGTCCAAACCTTTCGATATTAAAGAGAAACCAAAACTTCAGTATATTCATTATTTGAAGCTGCGATTCATTCCAGGATCTATATAGGTACTTATCCCCGAAGACTATGCAAATATCAATAAATATTTTGAAGACATGCATGTTGCAATATCTTACATGATAAAATTAAATGCCATCACGTTTTCGACGTAAATTAACATTCAAGGAATCTCGTGAAATGCCTCTGATTGCAAATTCCGAAGGACGCATGCCTTTACTGCAAACGCCATCGCTCATTGGGGGGAGTAGTAAAGAAATCATTGTAGGGCAGTTAACGAATCCCACGAAGAATAATGGGGAAAATTAATGCAACTTTCCTCGGCAAGGGGGTGATTACTGCAAGGAGGAAAGCTCAATAAAATGCGGTCGTTTGCTGTTGGATTCTTATATGAGAATGCTCTACGAGTTCAAAATTAAATTAAATCATTTCCTGTAATGTTTCCTAATATTCTAATAGAACATTGTCGTTATTATTCATAAAAATAGAAGTCTTAACTATAAAGCTGAAAACTTACTTGTATTTAAAATATGTCGGCTTCGCGAGAACGGATCGTTTTTCCGACTCGTTCTTTGTAAGACGGCACGAATGTGGAACAAGCTGCCGGCATCTGTACATCCACCCACATCCCATCTTTAAAAATTCCATCCTAGTGGCTCCTCCCTTAACCCGCCTCACAATCGAGTGACTATATAGTACACTGTATTACCATGAATACTATAGAGATGCCCATTAGCAATAAATTCTACTTTCAGTTCGTAAATTTATTTCCATCATGAGCTATAAAGCTTTAAACTATACAATTTCCTATGAAAAAATAAGGCAAGAATCCTTATTATTCATTCCGTATTTATTATTCAAATATTGCATAAGAACAGTTTCCATGAAAGAGTCTAAGAGTTCACTCGGGCGAAAGCTTTCGTAACTTGGTCATTTTATAAATAAGATGCAATTTCTCAATTATCGACTGCACAGCAATTCAGAACGGCAAGGCGGCCCGTGTAAAGCGGACATAAAAATACAATCCAATCTCCAGGTTTGCCGTCATGATTAATTGGTTCGGACCGAGTTTCCGAAACCGTTTAAATCCAATTTTCATTTATACCTGGAAATTTCTCTATTAATTAACTGCGTTGGAATAATACTCCTTATTCTTGGTAAACTAACTACGATAGAAATAAACTTTAAAAATAATTATTTTGAATAAAAATATTTGTAACATCGTGTATTCTTCCCAACTTCCCAGCATTGGCTGAAGGCAGTTCTGCTGTATTATTATAAAAAAATATAACTGAATTAAAAACATATATTTATGCCTTTTTTATTTGCAATAAGTTTCCCAATTCTCATCCTCCTCCACACTTCATTGAGTCTCACGAAATACCCCAAAATAGGTATGCCATAGAGCCTTGTACTATAATCACATAAAATAAACCATTCCCTTTTCATTCGTCCTTAACTTTCAACTTTTAATAATCTCTTTTTGGATGTTAGGATGAAATTACACGGGCGTGGATTTCGCTTACCAATATTATATTGTCAGAATTACACACGGAGAGACATAAGAATTAAATCAATTAAAAAAATATACATATTTTGACGCGCTTAATTCCAGTAGATGTAATAAAAATAGGTGTATGTCTCTAAAGTAGAAACTTTTGTGAGATAGTCATATAAAATAAAATATGTCATTTGATGATTGTAGTTTAATTTTGACCGCAACACTTTCAAACACATTATGAAAAAAAATCTCAATTTTTCCCTTTTTATTCCAAATCGATTGCACGTTCTCAGTTAAATTCATGACAAAAATAAAATTTTACCCGCCTCTCCACAAAGATTCGTTACTAATTAAATTTACTCAGTTCACACTCAAAGCTATTTGTATTTGAATTTTTCAGCAGTTTCTCTTTAAATCGCAAGTAATTTAATATCGAAAGCTCACCCACACTTTATAGAGCTTTTCGTAGTCATTCATCTCGTCTTACGTTATTTATTAATTAAAGTGTTTTTCAATACAGCTTACCCGCCAATAAAACTGTTTTTAATGTTTAAACTAACTGATAAACGAAAACAAAATATCATTTCTCGCAAGGAGTATGAAACGCCATACAGCTCTGTCTTGGCACACACTCCTTGCTTCATTCATACACCTACATAATTCTCTGTTATACCGACAACTTATATGATACTCCAGTATTTGATTTACTTGTTCGTATGATGTCCCCTAATTCTTATTCCAAACAGTTGCGTGTCACATGTTATCTTGATATTCCGTTCTCTGTCTACGTGTACAGATCAGCATTCCTTACCAAGCATCCCTTTTAATATTGTTCATTCCACTTACATCGGCCTAGGATTCTTTTCGGACCTCCACAATCATAACACCGTTTTCCTTTTCTGATATCCTCTCCTATCGGAGGTTGACCATCACAGGAGAAATATTCACCCTGCAGGCTGCAGTCCGGAATAACTCTATAATACTCGTGATAATGTAGTTTATAGATTTAACACACGTATGCCTGAGGGATCTCATTTTTCCATGTAGATCGAACAAACATCAGCTACTGCTCGCCTTTGTTGCATAGTTTATACTGAGTTATGCACTGTCAATTATTGTTGAATTTGTAAGGGAGATATTTTAAAAAGTTGCTTTTGAATTCGGTATATACTATCGATGCATCAAGTTATTAATACTTCTGTATCGCTCTTATAATACAATTTATATCATAAAACGCGTAAAATTAAAAGGCTGTATATAATATAAAAAATAAATAAGAAAACAAAAAAAGCAATATTTTGGTCTGTTTTTGGCAATCGTGATAGCTCCACCTCGTTTATAGGAAAAAGGTCTAATTTCTTGATTTTTGTTGCATTTATATGAATTAACAGTCTTTGACGTTAATAATCCACATATTGCTCATCTCGCACTTATCTCCTTGTAAAGGATCGGTAACCAGAAGTCAATAATGTACATATATTGCTATTCAATTAATTATGTCTAGAGGGAGGAATAATAGACTCTGCAGCACTTATCCAAGACAAAGGGTGCTAACGCCTTCTGGCACTTATTTACTATCCGCTATAACAGGGGTTATCGTGTAATCATTTTGAATTACCAGCATTATACCCTTCATATTAACAAGTGTTATTAGCGCTTTGGTTCTAGTTATTGAGACATTACTGTTATTTACATTGAGCGTGTTGTTGCTAGGAACATACGAGGCAAAGGTAACAATCTACATACCATTACGAACACACAAAAACGTGACTAACCTTTCCAGTTGTCAAAAATAAACCACTAACCAAAATGGCCAACATAACAAAAAAAATGATAATCGAATGTACACAGCCCGCGAAAATTCAAAATTCAAAACTCGTATATTAGATATGATGTTGCAACCAAACAGAGTTTAACGATCACGGTATGTTTTCTTCTAGATTTTAGAATTTATATTTATTTATTGCATCATTATGTTCCTCTAGTAATATTTTAACATAATTACAAAAACTTGATCTATTTTATAATCCATATATACAACCATATACAATGTGACCTTAAATACGGGCTACCCGAGTAAGGTCACATTTTTTGCGACTTTTGTAAAAAATTATGAAATAATAATATTAACTTTATAAAGTTAACCCGATCGGATGAATCAATTCTCAGTTTCAAAAGTAAAAGCATGATTTTTTGAACAACCCCCTATATGCAGGCATGTAGAAGAAAGTTCCCAGCTGTTTCTCCAGCCCTTTCTTTAATCTTTCTTACGACAAGAAAATTCACTTAAAAAACGTATATTTAGTAGTCATTCAAAAATATAATTACTTTTTTTTATAATAATATAATATATGATTATTTAGTTAAAAAACGGTTTAGTAATAAAATAACCATTGTATAAACTAAATAATAATAATTTACTCAAAAGATGCGTAGTCGTATTTTGATTCACTGATTTTAATATACAAATACTAGCTAAAGTACCCGGTGTTTCCCGGAGTTTGAACGATTTGGAGGAAAGTTTTGAGGTTTTTGTATTATACCTACCCCTACTCAGTAATTTTCATATTATTCTTAACGTCAAGTGTGAAAATTTTCTTCAAGATGTACCAAAATTCTGCTTTAAGGGATGGGAATAAAAATAAACACGCACACCCGCCCGTGACATTCATCTTTATATAATAGAGGAAGAGGATCTACTCAGAAATAAAGATATTTAGGTATATAGATATTTATATATATATTAAAAATAGTGGTTTAAACAAACTAATTCTTATTAATTTATAAATAATAATAGACACAGACATCATTAAAATTAAAAAAACTTTTTATTAAATAGCAAATTAAACTTGAATACAATAATTAAAATGACATTATTTCAACAATTGTTGAAGTCCTTTTTGAAACATGTGCAAGGAAAACAACCTTCAATTAGTTCTTATTAATTAATTAACGTATATTTCAAATGAATGTTCCGACGTATTTCACGCAAAATAAATATTTGTTCTTACGATTCGCATCAAACAAAATCACAACGCGGAATATTATTATGATTTGAAAAGCACGGGCGTTTGAGTTTTCATTAGATTTCATTGATCAAATGATCCATTACTCTGTAGATGTACTTGAAATATTAGTGGTGGAATAATGAGGATTTAACAGTCCTAATTAATTAAATAAACCTGGCATAAACCTTGTATTCCGAGAAGTTAAAATACATATTCTAAGAGGACCTTACTTGAAGAAGAGTCACTGACAGTGGCGTTACATCAAACTCCCAGACCCCTGACGGGCATCCAACCCTTGAGAACTCACATAATTAATATATTTTTTATAAATCAATTAAAATTACTTTGTAATCAAAACTTTATATTGGATTTCACTTCTAAGATTAATGTAATCGCTGACTTATTCACTTTCTCTGCTTAATATATACAACTCGTGTTCACCTTAGTTTAAGTCGAGGAAAGCAAACAGTTAGAACGTTAGATTTCTTTTTAAATTTTGCCTTTGAACTCTAAGGTGCGGACCCCTTTGACATCTGGGTGGCTACCCAATCAACCCATGCTATCGCTATGCCACTGAACACCATATTATAAAACAAACAGCTAACCGCGGCTTAATAAGCTCCTGGCAAGTAGAACGCTGTTAGTTTAATTAGTGCAATTATTGTCTCCTGTCTTCCGCAGTAAAATATTGTGACAAAGGATTATAGACGACAATAGAAGTTTAAAAGTTAAAGAGATTGCTTTGCTCCTCGGCTTGCTGTGTTCCTGATAACTCCTAACAAAAAAGATGCTTTCAGCTTCGCTCAGGCTTACAAGGCGCCCGGGGGACTGAAAACTAACAAATATGTTATGAAAGGTACTCCTTCAAAGCTCCGAAAATATTTATTCAGATTATGAATTACTGCGATTTGAGACCTTCAAGTATTTAAATGTGGCAAGGTACAAATGCGTATATCATTAGTAGGTACCTACGTAACCAAATATCTAACTTACTACAGTCTGAAACACAAAGATGATTCATAGGAAAATGAAAGTAATTTTTTTTTTAAACACAATGGTCCAAGAGAATGTGTTTTACTGTAACTAAACAATATTCGAGATGATTCTATATCATATCTCAAATTTTGATTTTTTGTGTACCGAAATAATCATTCGCAATTAGATGTTAGATAAATCAAAAACAAAATCAAATTCAAATTTCAAAATTATAAATTTAAAAAAACTTTAAAAAAAGAATTATGATGTTTTGCATTGTTTCTTTAAAACAAACGTATAAACGCGAATATGTGGAAAATACTTGAATGTGAAGAACACATTTCAAAAACGAAATGAGTTTGCTTGGTATTGCTATAGGAATGATAAAATTTAGCTCAAAATTAATAAATGCCAAGCGATACGTAGCAAAAAAAATATTGAAGTTCCACATTGTTTAGCTTTCCAAAAGGTGTCAGATTTTTAAATTCACCTGCAACTCTTTTTAGAATTTTTTTCTGGAGTATGAGGGTATTTTGAACTCATTCAAAATGTCAGCCTGCAATCAGCTAAAAAATATAACAATAAATCATTTCCACTGTGAATTCACGCTCTCAAATTATTGGCTATAGGTTCTCATACGAGAAACAGGTGCGAGCACTAGGACTCGAAAAAAACGAAATCGAACCTGAGACCTCCGACCCTTGATCATTGCTCTTACAACTGCACATAGGCGGTAGTCTTATGATAAAATCAAAGACAGTGTCTTCGAATAGAGTTTTTTTTAAGTTTTAAAACCCTTCAGGATAATGAAAGCCACCCTCTATAGTTGTTTCATCATCGTTCCTTGAAACTAGAGTCGGAAATTTGCGTACAAAATAATATGTACATAATTCATTCCTGTCGAAAGGTGATCCGTGTTTATGGTCTTTTATGTTCGCTTTTATGGCTATGTGTATTTACATACATATGGGATTTTCCCCAAAGATGATGTACGGTGGAAAACGAAAACGCGTCAAAACAAAGATGTGAATATTAATATTGCTGATTATGTTAAAATAGGCTTCGAAAAGATGTAGTTATGGGAATAACCAAAATTCAACATAAAAATAATACAAGATATGAAAAAAAAAACTCCTCGCGCTTCTATTCTAGTCATAAATATTATGTTTTCTGATACGTTTTTTGCTTCGAGACATCTTCTATTGAAATAAAATTAGAATAAGTATAAGTACTTTACTTATTTTTATTCATGTATTATTATTTACTTATTATTATTTACCTATTATTATTTACTCACTACTTATTGTTTAAAAAAATATGGTCACGCTATTAATGTGGCTAATTGGGGCACATTTACTTTTTATAATAGTTATTTGTGTTACAATGAAATTATTATTGTTGTAATCTATAATATACGGACAACTTAAAGATTTACTGTAGATTTTAAAGTTGTTAATAGTTTGAATAACTTTGGTGTTATTTAAAAAAAAAAAGCTGTAATATATCGTTTCACTAAAATTGTAAAGCCGCTCATCTCAATACAGGACTGTCCTAGTGAGATGAGTTGCTAATGTTTTTTTTTGTTTAAATTGAAGAATCAATAAACAAATAAGCGCTGTGTTTCACTTTGAAAAAACCCTTTTTTGCAACAAGTCTGGAGTCATAAATTATAAGGAAGAAACTTTACGAATCGTCCTTGCGAAATAGTATAAAACATTTTTAGAACTAGATTTAAGCTTTCTACTTTCAAAACATAGAAATTATTAGACTTAAAAATATCACCCATATTGGAGTGCTATAGTCCTTCTGGCTTTGTGCATTTGGAACTTGGAACTTTTATGTAATCGTCCCATTAAAAAATATAATAAAACCACCCTCCACTTGAAAGTGCACTTACGTAAAAGTCTTCAACCTGCAGCGATCGAACATTTTCCCTTATTTGCATTTCTTTCTTTCAGATGAATCCATTTTCAGAGAACTCGTAGCAAAACAGTTAATTGCTTAAGTTCAGAAACCAATACAATGCATTGCATAGGTCATTGAGCTAGAGCGTTTGCCACAAACTTCCGCCTAAAGTCAATCTCCCCTTTGAAAATCAACCATGGAAAATCGTAAAAAAACTTGTACTTCTCGTTATTTCTATTTTTAAAACACGTAATTTTATGTATGGGTTCTTGTTATTCACATTGTGAATTATTACAATCCGGAAATGTAACGATATTTAACAACAATAGCCTTGCATGTAATAAAAAAAAATACATATATGTATACAAGTACCAACAAAATTACAAACAACGTGTGAGAGATTCCACTACCCCTTCATTCCCTTTAAAGGGATAAAATGCTTGCTGAACTCAAGACAACGAATGAGGATGATGTTCAAGTCATTTTAATTCCATTTACCTACATTAATTTTATCACGCTTACTCTAAATTGTTATGTTAATACTTTAGTTTATGACAACAACTGTGTTCAACACTAGACGGGTTTACTGCGATTGTTGCTCAGATTTAAGAGTTACGAGCTTTGTGTTTGAAAGGGGTTGCTATATTTCATCGCGCAAATAATATGTATTATTTTAAATCCCGCTTGCAATTTCCTAACAAAAATATTACTTGGAAATGTTACATGTGAAACGTACATCAGACAAACAAAAAGATTTTCTTTAATTTAGACTCACTAAAAATATGATCGGATTTATCACCATTTTTATAACCAAATTTTGATTCTTAAGGTTCTAACAAAATTTCTCTCGAGATGAAATCATTGTTTAAACCCAAATTTATTGATCTGTTTTCATCTCCTCACTGTGTAAGGCAATACGGTTAACGCCCACCCTATCATATCAATCAACGTTTTACTAATGATGAAGGTATCTTTGGGAATTTATTAGATTGACCTATGCGAGTCACGTTATATCATTCATAGTTTATAGTGAATAGTGAAAAGTAAATTGATAGCATATTTCAGTAAAAGTTGCAATGAATTTTTTTTTTTTAAATCTTTGCATTGGACACATCCGGTTGAAATCATTCAACAATTCCCACTTATATTTATAAAATTACATTGCTAGTGAAATGCTGCACAACTACAACAGAGTAACAACTGTAATGTTATGATAACATGTTACTTAAAGGACATTTATTACTTTGAGAATACTGTGAATGTCACCATTGAACTACGGGTTAAATTCAAAATTTATTTTCAAGTACATCAGAGTAAAGTCAAAAATGTAAAGCCTCCGACAGAGTTATGCAACGTCTATCCGTATTTGTTATGAACTTGCATAATATTTCCGGAAAAAATACTACCTTCCCCCACAACTTTCAGCTGCTCCAGAATTCATTACTTTGCAAAGCGACACTGACACCCTCTTGTTTCGAGCCTTTGGTAAATTCTTTGAAGAATTTTAATTGAAATCAGAGAACGTTAATAATGCTTGCATACTTCTAAAGTGGGATGATTTTCTCGATATCAGTACAATACCACCCTTCCTTTATATATTACACAGTCGGGTGACAGCGTTAAAGTAAACACCACAAATAGTAATGGACAAAACTCTTAGATGTGCAAATATTTGTTGCGGATTTTGTTAATAATCTCTACAACTAACTGAGAACTAGAACATTTTGGAAGGGCGTACCTACGTAGGTCGCTTGGGTTTAGTAATTTATAAGAATCACAATTAAATTATTAACTTTCCGGTGATCCAACGAAGGTCGGGTAAATTGAAGGATTTTGCTTTGGGCTCTCTGATTGTACAAGTCAACATAATTCGCATTTCAAATGAAAATGATAATTGACTCCAATTTACTTGAACCGGTTTCCTTTCACGTTTGCCTGAAACGTTCGTATTTATATTTAATTTCCTTTTCGAGTTGAGGCAAAATTATTTTATTTCATTGGTTACAAAAAACTTTTCCTAAGGCATTTTTAAAACTGCGACGATTCTCGATGCAAGTTGCAAACTTTTTTCCAAGAAACGATAATGTTATTTATTGATTGGAGAGACCGTCGCATAATATATTATTATTTTAAATCTTCCAGACTCAATGACATAAAACGCCTTACTGAGAAATCTATTGAAAATATAATATGCTAAGAAAACACATAAAATCCATTCATAAAAAACGATAAAAAAATCACAATGCTTATTAAATTATCGTAACGATCATATCGGAATGAGTAGCGCGTTTATTGGATTTCGGAAAATGTAGAGCGTTCAATCTATGTAAATTGAATTATATAATTCGAATATATTGTGTCCACGAGACCACGAGTTCTAGAATGAGACCACATAGACCGTTAGAATCTATAATATTGCATAAATGCTAAATTTATCCTCATTTTGAATCTCTGCATATTTGATTGGGAACTTTATAAAATTTCTTGCCAAAATAGAGAAGAATTTCCAACGTGTTTGTTATATTAATATTTAATTATATTCCTTGTTTTCAGTGGAAAAATGTTCCATCAGACATGATCAATAAATGCATTTTGATTGCAATGCAACCAAATCCATCTATCCTTGCTACATTCATAATGCGACGATCGATAATATTATAATATCTGGAGCATGTATGTTTAGTTCCCTCGAGTACTCAAAATTATTCATGGAAACATTATTCATTCACTGACAGAAAATGCCTCTAGCGGACAAAACTTGAAACAACGTTATAAATTACATTAAATTTAAAACCATATTTATTGAAAGAACTCGACTGATCTGAACGGTCTGGTTTAGTGGTAAGAGCAGCTGCCCGGTTACCTAAATATCCTTGTGTTCAATTCCCATTTAGCGCAAAAATTTTAGAATCGTATTTTTATAATGATACCAAGGCCTTATGCTAAGTCGGTTTTAAGCTATTGTTACAACAATATCCATAATATTCATTATTTGCATTCACAATAGAAAGAGGAAAAATGATAACGACACAGGTAGTCTTTCTCTAAGTGAATAATATTCGCCTTGAACTGTTTTCAATAAATGTGTAAATATTCAACATTTTTAATATTGAAGGTTCTTTGGGTTCGCATTGTCAGTTGAATTTACGTCATTCTCAACACAAATTATACCTAAAACAACATTAGCACTTTTATTGCCTCTTTCACTAGAAGTTTATTTATTTTTTTTAATTTAAAAAAAATAATTATAAAAATATATTAATTACTTGTGAGCGAATCAAATTCAAAACTTACTCGTTATCTTTAAAATATTGCAGTCGAGAAATCAAGTTAACCTATTTTGCAGAAGTCCCGATAATTCTTTTCAGCATACATATGAAAACGTGCCTCGTTTCTTGAAAACATTATAATTACTTTCGAAAAGTAAAAAATCTATAACGACCTATGTACGTACTAATCAAATGAAAGCGGGGAAAATTATGCAAATGTCCATAGAAATGGAAAGAAATTATTGAGCATTTTGTTAATTACCATAATGTACTCGTTGTAAAGCGCACTCGGGTGATTTTCACGAAAACGATATTGTAAAATAATCCATTTAGATTCATGATAATATTCGAGTTTGTTTTTTGGAGATTTTTATGAGCTTTCTCATTATATAAGGAAAACATAGTTATCGACACTCCGACACCGTTCCAGGTAAAAAAAAATTAAGTACCACTTAACGAACGATGTTCAGAACCTGTTTTGGTATGGCAATAGTAAACAAACAAAAAATGTATACGATCCTGATGAATTCTCATTACGCAAAGAAAAATGTTGAGCTAGGCTTTTTCAATGTCCGCCCTGGTTACACGTTCTAACTGCGCGCATGGTAAATATTATTACTCCTGGGGAATACCGGTTCTGACCACCGAAAAAGCATGGTCCGTCAGATTGGATTCATATGTATGATACATATTTCTTGAAATCCATATTGCCATGAAACCGTGCGTACTCTTCGTGTGTGGTGACTTCATTTCAATACTGTGTTCCAGGGGGCATCATACGATGCGTACACTTCATGGGTGGTTAAACGATGTAGCTACCGTATCCGACCCAATCCGTAGCTAACCATTAAAACACAATTTTGGTCATTTTTTCACGTCTGATGAATGCAACGTATCCGCAGTGTTTTCAATTTACTTGTTGATGAACGCAACGTAAATCAACCGACTGATTGCTAATTTCATGCTGTGATCGACAATAAACATAGCTAGACAAATCTTATGCCAGTTGTTTTTTTAACCAGCGAGCCATATTTACACAATGATTTATCGTTTTTCTACTATGTATATGCAACGAAATATATGCATGGTGTCTGGAAACTAGTGGTACAAACGAGAAACTGATGTATCAACATCACATTTGGAATCGATTTTTGTCACAGTTTTTTTTTTAGTTGAGCTTTGTTTTCGAGTAAGTAAGTTAGAAATTAGATTTTTTTTGGTTAAATTAAAAAAAACAGTCGCTGTGAAGTTTCTAGGGGATGTTTATTTATTTTTTAATCCGTCGAAGCGTATACCCGGCTTTAAATGTTTTTTACTTCTTTAGTTGCCGATAAAAAGGAAAAAAAGTGAAACAAAAACAAAATGCAGATACCGATTTTTTTTTGGTTCTCTGTGTGATGTAGATTTACCAGTTTCCCGCTTGTACCACGAGTTTCCAGACGCCGTGTGTATAAACTAAAGAATAACTACGAAGATGTTTTTGAAACAACCGTAAGTTCTTCGAGATAGATTTAGTAGTAAATGCATGTATTATCTATACGAGTGATATGTGTAAATGTAGTTTTTTTATTAATATTTGTACGAGTTAATTACATTTTTTTCATGTAAGCATTGTAAAATGACTACCAAGTAGTAGATACCTACCTAATTTAATCATGTAGATATTCTTGCATAAAAATTCTGCTATAATTCTAAATTATTATAATATCTATGCATAAACTAATATCGCCATTGCTCTTTTAAATGGGATTATTCCGTTGATCGTTGGTGTTCAAAAGAAAACCACATATTCATTGATATTCTGAGTCATGGGTAGAGGCCACCGAACGACTCAACTCTTACATTTTTTTCTTGTTTTCGCACTCTAAAATCTAAATCATTTTACGTGGATATATATGTATACATGTATTATAACACTGCAAATTATCACAGTATATTAACAGTGAGTTTCATTTTTCCGAGTAAAACTTAAACTCGAAATACATAGACAACTATGTCCCAGGGGACAATGGGGGATAATATAACTGCGCGGGGTAATAGTAAATTAAGATGAAAATGCAATTTCAAATTTCTCATCACATTTTGATCCGTTCATTTGATGTTCGATCATTTTTTGTCTGACAATGTTTTCCATTTTAGTTTGTTGTTTGATAATTCTCCTTGACTTCGTAGAAATTCGAGGTTCTAGTATATTTACCTACAGTAATATTAACGTCACAACGCATAAGGAACAAACCACAAAGATATTAAAATATTAATAATAATAACATAATTCAATCATAAGATATTGTAGTCTTTCTGGCATTCCCCGCAACATTACGTTACTACAAATGACTCACGAGAAGACAATATGGTAATAAATTATATCGACCGCCATTTAATATTACTTTCCAGAAATTAAACATTGACATAAAAATATATTTATAATATGTTTAGTATATTCGTATGTAATTAAAGAAACATTATTTTAAGTGAAAATCTGTTGATTATTATATATATCTGTTAGCAATTACTTTTTTTAATTGAAAGAACATGCTAGAATTGATGCATTTGCCCGATATGCCATATTTGCCCCAACTGACCTTACCAAAATTAATTTATAAAAATATCTAGATAAGTTTTTTGCGTTATTCAGTTCCACTAGATCCACAGCAATGTTCCGCATAATAGGCTATGGGATTATCGACACATTCATATATATTTTATTCATCCGCCGATAAGAATTACCGCAAACATCGAAAGTATTATAATTTTCTAGATTTCTTGGTAGTTTCAGAAACCCAATAGACCTGTCACATTCCATATCTTCTTATATACGGAATAAACTTATGATAATACCGTGCGTGACGTATAGTAGATCCACCTTATGAATGGGGAAACGATTTGTCGTCATAACCACAATGTTGATATAGTTAATTATTATTGTTTTGTATTGTATTATTGTAGATCCGAAATTCTCAGACAAATTTAGTAAGGGTCCGTTCATTTATGAACATGCGGGCTTATTGACATTTGCGGTGGATATTCTTTTATTCAGGGATCGAAAACATTTTAAATCTGGCTCCAGTTCATATTACAATTATAAATTACTTAACTTAATTCTCAAATTCGTTTATCCCAAAAAACGCTCATCCATATTGTTGCTATTATTATATCTGACATAGGTCTATAATAATTTCTCATGTTAAAATGGAATTACGAACGGTGTCAATTGTCGATGTTGACGATGGTCTAAGACTGTTCCCGTTAGAATACGAATTACGATAACAAAGGAAAGGAGACTTTTTCAATAAATATAATAATACACTCAGCTCCTGACATTTACCACACATTTAAAAGGCAACATGCTAAACCAGCGCCCCTTGCGGCGCGAGTTGGCGAAATTGGGTTTTTCATCCATTTTTAATATGTTTGCCAGTATTTTGACGTCAAAATACTGACAACATGCTGCACTAGCTTCCCGGGCAATAGGTTTCCAGACAGTATTGCTAGTATAATAAATATTTTATTCTCTTTGTAAACAATTCAGACAGTGCGCAAGCAGCGAGGCGTTAAATTTTAACACAATCCTAACAGCCTCTTTTAAAAAATATGTTATATGCATTTGGAAAAAAGAGTAAAAAATCATATGTAGGTTACCTTAAATTTATTTTTTGAATTTTCGATTCCTATAATTTATTAAGAATATATTACACAGAAAATACATTAAAATGTATGAAAAACAACTCAAGCCGCTAGAGAGCGCTAGTGTAGCATGTTTCCATCAAGAGCTGGCAGTATTATCATTTAAAAGTATTTGCCTTTATACACTTTTGTAAAATTTGTTATTATCCAGTTATTGCGCAGTCAAGTTAAAAACCATACAATGTTCAGACATTTAACGCCAAAAGACAGAGTAAGACAAGATTTTAAAGTTAGTTATGCAAAACCTATATACGAATCCAGCAAAAACATTATTATAATATATTTCGGATCTTCAGATTTTTTTTATAATTCCCAGACTTACATACTTAATGCAGAGGTTGTTGACCGCTGAAACAACTTTGCCCACGCTTAATTAATTTCACGGATATATATATATATATATACAATACATATACACTTTCCAGTGATTAAAAAGTATTTAATAGGCTTTTTTATAGAAATATCACACCTATCAAATATGGTGGCGAGTAAAATTAGTACATATAGTATAACTTTCAATAATTCTTCTTATTTGTAAATTTAATAATTTGTTTAATTTAACCAAAGTTTGATCAAATCTGTAAAAATTCTTTTTATACCTAGGGAAAACCAACGTTCATGAATAAATAACTAGAGTAAATATACCTCTGCAATTAGTACGATGAATCACACCTCATGTGTCAATATTATATAATACATAATATTGTACATTAAGTTAGTAATTACTCAATAAATATTTGCACCGGCCCGACGTGTGTTGGCTCACCCAGTAGATACAAGGGCCACGTCTCTTTACGTGAAATAACATTACCGCCTCCATTCAACCTGCAATACAGCCACCCAAAGAGCCTCCTTTATCCTTCACCGCCTTAAAGTCCTCGCATGCTGTGTTTACAGGCGAGATGAAATCTGAATCTTGTCAGTTCTTGCTAACACGTGCACCGGAAAGTTTGCAAATCGGATTGTGATAAATGATAATAAATAATAATGATTTATAACACTTACATATTAAATAACTTTCACGGTCATCAATAATAGTTATTAAGTACATGTGGATGTTGAATTTAAAAAAAAATCATTGTATTGTGTGATTTCGACGAAGTCGACAGTCTTGCAATAGGACATTTTGTGAAAGAATCGGTGTTTCATATCTTTCTGTGTGATATTTTGCAAAAAACTATGATTACCAGGATACGATAAAAAGTTTTAGTGAAGTGAATACGGACTTTAAAAATAGAAGGAGTTCGGGATATTCATAAAAGAAAAAAATACACGCGATTCCTAAGGGACTCCATGAATACTGTAAGTTTTTCGCTCGTTTTGTTATAATAAGTCATGTTTAATATTTTAGGAAGTCTGTTTTGAATAATTCTCGACTTTTAAAGTTTATTTCTAAGGCTTGACAGTACTTGAAAATGATTCTAGGTGTATTTGTTTGTTAATATTTCAAAGAATTATTTAATTTTTTAGATAGTATCCATCTATCGTGGGTTTTTGCTAGGCTTCCCAAAAACATAATACGGTAATACGATCGTATTTTCTGAAATATTTCATAGAGCATAGATTTACTTAAATTAAGTGTTCTACTACCACTTCATTGGCTAGGAAAACTCCCCAATCGATGGGGTGAATAATAATCAAAGCCTTTGATTTCTCGGGGGCATACTAATTTCTGATAACCAATAAAAAATATTCTAGGTGAGCAATGTTTTTGACCGTCTGAAATTTGTTTTTAAATGCGCTGGAGTTTACTCACCTTTTTCCGTCCAATTTTTTTTTTCTTAGTCACGCTCAAACAATTTCTAGGAGTAAGACGAAATGAAGTAATAATTCTTAACCGTTCGTGTAAAGCCTTCAGACCTCAAGGAAAAATATTAATCCGTTCTTTAGACCGATGAAACCACCTGTCATCATATTTAATTTTTAGTACATATTTTTCCCTATATGTAGGTATCTAAGAAGACTCATTCTATATTATACTTCCACATTTCTTGTAAACATGTATAGCATTACAACCAACAAGTGGGTTAATATAATCAACATTAAAAAAAAAGAAGTTGTATCACCAAAAGAGGTGTGTTTAAATTAATTACATATTTCCATAATTTACTCGTTTAGCGAAAGGAAACGAATACATTTCTTATTTTTCGGCGGGAGTTAATTTAAACGCCTACCAACATTATTTGTTTAGACCACTGAACGGATAATGCACACTAGACATGCCTTCCGTATAGATTTGAATGAAAAACCAATGTCGCCACTGACTTAGTACTTTTTGGTTCTAGCACATTTAGCACGCGCTATGTCTCCCTTACACTCCCTGACATCGTATATCGCCATTACATTTGATCGAAATGAAAATTTCACGATTATGATGAAACGAATATATTTGAAATTTAAACAAAGAATGGTCAGACTTTTGGATCACTAAACACGACCAAATCGCATCTCTTTTGTTTTTCTTTATTCTATGGTTAAGACTTATTAATTATAGATTTTCATAATAAGCAAACACTTTGTGGATTGACATAATGAATTAAAATACTTATATACAAAATAAAAGTGGATTCATACAAAGTGCATTTCTTTTTATTTAATAATTATACTTCAATATTTCTCCCTCTCGCTGTTTATTTAAAATTTATGAGTAAGTGAGGGGTAGGTACCTACACGATGTTCATAATTATAAAATCTACTGTGTAGGTTACCTACCTTATTTCACTTTAATATGCTCGTAAGAAACATTTTGTTACTTCTGAAGAATTTTACGTAAAGAATATAATATGTACAATAAAATCATTTTCCAGTGACTCGTTGAAATGCCCAGGCTTGTGGATTGAATTGTCAAATAAAAGTGTTAACAAGAATAGGCTAAAAACTCTAGACAAACTGTTTCGACATGTTTGAACGAACTGTTGTAAAAGTAATGAGTAGCAATTTTCGGAAAATTTACGTACGAAAATGAAAAATTCTCCCATAACAAAGTATAGCGAGAAAAGGGGAGGGAAACCTCGTCCTATTTACGAGTCAATAAATAAATTTCCTTTTCCATACAAAGTTTCCTATATTTTCCCTGTAATATGAATAACTTTGCGAAACACTTTTCGAATTTTCCCCCTTCGCAGAATTCCTACGTCTTAATATTGGATAAATTTAAACCTTCAAGTCTTTCTGTACTCTAAAAACCGTATAACGCACATCAAGTTGAAACTAGTCAGTTTATAGTTCGTGGCCCACGAACAGTCGTACCCAGTCGTACACTTACAAGTACAAATTGAATAAAAATCCTTTTTTTCTACTTCTCCGCTTGTTTATATCACTAGGGGCAAACGAACGAACGAAATAACTGGGGTTTTTTTTACTACTTCTAAAATATGAACTGTAGCTACGCCCCCGACTTCGCATGTATGTTTATATAACATTAAATGAATCCCAAAACGATTTTCCGACTTTAATTTACATCGATCGCAACCTAGCTTTAAAACCGACTAATTTAGATCCATCACTTTGTCATAAACTAATTTCGAGCGTTTTATTAGGTTTTTGTGTGGTGAAAATCACCTAATCTCAATTTAGGGATTTCTCGTTGCTGGAACTGTAAGCAGAAGCAAAGGGGTTTGATTCCCGACACGCCTCGGAGGTTTAAAGCGATCTTATTGCATTAGCATATTAGCGTAGGGAGCTTTGCTTTCGGCCCGAGGCGGACGTGCGGGGTTGCTTCCGGTTTTTCCTTCGATACAACGGTAGAGAAACACTCTCCCCTTGTTCATTTTGCCACCGAACTCTGTCTTTTCACTCCCTCCTTATTCATATTCACACATCGTCTCATACATACGTTTCTATCATTCCGACTCTTGACACGACTCGAGTGTTTGATTCAATTGATCGTGCCATTTTCAAACTTAATCTTTATGTAAAGTCCTTCAGTAAAATTCATTAAAATTATCGAAATCGAACTCAGCAACTCGCCAACTCTAAGCCAAATACCTATACCTTTACGTACTTCATCAGAGTGTGCCTATCCTTGTAGTACGAATTACTTCAGTTCGTCTGATGAAAACTGTAATCTTTTAAAAACAAAATAATAATTAATAATACAAATTGGCGGCTTCATCAAATCATAAAGAATAATATACAATATATTTACAGCAAATTCCAGGGTTTATTGCAAATTCTATAAATGTACGAAGTGCGCGAGGTGTGACTCGAGGGTTTTTCATAATGTTGTAGGTTCGCACACAAATGATACGCTCCGGATTCCATGGAGAGTTAGCTCCATAACCCGGTCGAAATGAAAATTGATTCCCACTTGAGATTCCACTCCCGTTAAATGGCAGTATTTCTGTTTGCACAACATCTTTAGTGTTTTCCACATATGAGATGGCCCGAGGCTGGAATATTTTTGGCGACACAAAGAGACTTGTGCAAACAGTCGACTCATAACGCTACACATGATGAAATCTTCTTCACCCACTTGTTCCGCGTACCGCAACTGGCGTCTCGAGAAATTTGACATATTTTATAAAACTTCAGTTTCATATTTGTCATCCGCTGATTGCTCCTACCGGTGACACCTTTATAACCCTATATTAAAATGTACGACGTGTTTGATGGCAAATACAAACAAGGAGAACTTGAAACAAATATGAAATATATGCAGAATTATGTTAATAATTCACCTAATATGGATGTCTACTCTGTCTACCTTCAACTTATTACTAAGTTATAAAATATGTACTTCCGTTCTTGATTTTTGTGCGGTTGTTTTTCAACCGCAAACTAAAACCCATTTAATGCGTAAATTGAAGTAAACAGCTCAGAAATCATTTGGGCAGAAGCTGTTTATTATGCAAATTGTTTGGAGAGATTAATCTCAAGTTTGAAAGTAAAAGTTAAGATCAGCCCACGACAATTTTGGAGTTGTTACAGGAGAATGCAGCCTCTGTCACAAAGGAGAAACGCTTCCACTATCACTTTTAATGCGTGAAGAAAGAGTAAAGTTTTGATTGAACTAAATACTTAAGTCTTCTCGTCCCCGCGGGAACACTACTTCAATTTGATAACGCGTGAGATTAGATTATAATTAATTGGTTCTAAAGTTTTCTTCGGCGCTGAGAGAAGTTGACGATGAAAAATGTAAAGTGGGTCTGTTTACTCGGTGGCCGGCGAAGGGTAGATACAGCACGACCCACGAACTGTTCCTAATGGAATCTTTGACAGACAACGCAACACCCTCCGGATTTGTTTGTCCGAGCTTTCCCTTTAATTAACTTTGTTCAAACAACGCGAGAGGATTTTTAATGGGGAGAGACTCGGCCGATCGAGAAACCCCTTTCAAATTTAACAGCCACAAACACGATGAAGTTTCTCTGTTGACTTTCGTCATATTTTCGGAAATATTGTACAATAAGACAGATGGGCTTTCCGGCCCACTTTAAATGTGACAGACTCATTAATAATTTCTGGAATCTACATGCTGCCCTATTTATCTAAACTTAAATGGGAGGATCGAAATTAACATTGCTAACAGTCCCAACCGCGGGACAAGGAGAAACACATTTATAAATTAATTGGAAATCTGGTCGGGAAACTTTACCTCTTCTACAATATGTTTCTATACGAATAAGGTTTTCATTTGAAAAGTTCCAGCAATAAAAACGATTGACTTCAATCTTACTTAGGCAATTGCTGAATCTCCCTAGTGAAGAAAGGAATGATTATAAAAATTATTATTCACCGTCTTCAGCTAGGAAATTTAATATTTTTGACAGCGAATCATTTGAGTAGGTTATAATAAATATATACTCGTATATATTAAACGTAGGCCATGCAATAATTACAAATACTTTGTAAGCACATTACCTTCCCACGCATTACTAGAAGATAGACGTTTTTATTAAATAATCTGTATTTAGAGCGTAATCTTTTGAATAATTCACTTACGCGAAAGGAAGTTTTGCGTAATAAACGAGTTAACATGAAGTTAAAATTTATTTTAGTTGAACAAATACTCTAAATAAACTAAATTATTGAGTTACTCCTACCCCCGCCACTTTAGCTTCGATATCTTTATAACATACTACGCAAAAAAAAATCAGACAAACATCGGGAGTTCCACAAGGTTCGAATTTAGGACCACTCTTTATTTCCATGCATTCCAGAGATCTACAATGCATTCGCCAAGATTTAAAAAACTTAACTGACTAATGGAAACCGGTTTCTTTAGCATTATTAGTGGTATTATGCAATCATGGGTATCCAATACTATGGAATTCAAAAAGTAAGCTTATAAAGGTATTCCGCAGGGTACCAATTTTGGGCCACTACTGCCATCAACACGTTTCAGTGATCAATAAAGCATTCGCAAAGCTGACTAATTAAAACCAATGTTTTTTGCAACATAAGGAGTGTCTTGCAAGTATAGGTTTCCAACACTAGAAATAAGTGAGAGTAATTGTTTTTCAGAAAATTAATTTTGGTATTTTTACCCCTTGTTGCAGAAAATGCAGTGGGCTGTGGTAATCCTCCTGTCGTGCCTGTGCTGGAACGCCCTGGCCTTGCCCGCGCCGCACTGCACTCCCGCCGCCATGGACGAGGACCCAAAGGTGGCTCGCGTCTGCAGCGCACTCAACACCTTCCTGGAACTTTACGCCGAGGCCAGCGAGAAAGTGGGACCCAACGCCGAGCTGCAAGGTAATCATTATATCAATTTCAATGGGTATAGATCCTATTGGAACTCGTACAGTTTTTCCAGTGTTGGGCAAGGCGTATCTACTATCAGTCCTTCGGGTCATTACTCCACTTGTGGGGGGTACTGCTTTGTACCGTTATAGTTGCTTTTTATTTTATTATTAAGTACTCGTATATCACTTACTTCTGCTCCTAAAGTTTTCCCTATTTTGGACAGGGATTCATTTAGTTCATCATTCTCATCCATGAGTAAAATGTATCTTCTTCTCTTCTTCCTTTTCTCTTTGCCTTCTTAGATTGGGAGCCTCAAGTTGTGCTTTCTGAATGTGAATCCTGTTTCTGTATGATGGCATCTTGGTTACTCAACTGATCTCTTCATTCCTTTGATACTTCTACTCTTATATTTTCATCAAGCTTTAGACTAATGGCACAGACGTGTATTTTCTATAAAAACTATAATACGCAAAGCTACTTCAAAGATTCGAAATCATCCCCGAAAAACCAAACCTTACCCTTGGTCACAGGTTACAGGGTAAAGCAGACTCCTGCTTCACACGTACTTACATATTTCTTCAAATAAAATCTTTCTCCCATCACTATTTATAGCTATACCCACTATGGTGAACAAATGTGTTTTGTTCTTTAAAGTTTTGTGATATTTTTGCTTCATTCTCATACTTGCTTCTTGTTTCTAGCTGCCATCTTCCGTGAATATCCTGAACTCCTCAACATCGGCATGAAGCGACAGGACGTCGTCCACAACTTCCTCAGGTTCGGGCGCCGGCGTTAAGAATCCTAGCAGCCATGACACAGTACTCCGGCTATATTCACGCTCTAGATAAAATTCATGTTTGTTTAACTATACTTTACAGTTTATAGATATTTACCTCGTATTATCAAACATAACCTTACGAAGGCGCAGCGCATAGAATTTAATACTATTTATTACTTGTGTTACTACATTTTTTAATACAAATTAACATTTAAAACATGTAGTACCTATATCTACGACATTACTCTCCAAATCAAATGTTATCGAAAAGCAGCAAACTTAAAAAAAAAAGACATTAAAATAATCATCAGTATTAATTTATTATTCTAAGCAGTATTCAAATCTAGTGGGTATATATTTTTATTATTTATTTATTAGATAAGTCAATTAAAATAAATATTCTATCTGGGAACTTCTATACATTGTGCAATGCCAAAGCATTACTTTGAAATAATAAAGCTATTTAATTCACTATTTTTCGAGTTGGCTAACTTCGATTACGTATCGAAAAATAAGATGAATAAATAAATAGCAGATTAAAAAAAAATTAAGCTCTTTCAGTATTTTGTCTAATAATTAACGGATTAATCGACACTTCTCCGGTCTACCATGTGATATTATTCACATGGTCAGTACAGTACTACAAACTTATATCTATTTTAACAAAATAATATGTATAATTAAATAAGAACTTGTCTAACTAAACTGTCATCTCTTTTATCCTTGTAGAAAATATTTTACCCCTTAATGAATTAACTTGTATATAAAAATATTGGAAATAATGATTATTTCAAAGCTTATTTCAATTATAAAGTTCCTAATTTGCATTATTATAAATACTATGTTTTGAAAATATTATGTATCAAAATATGAAGCCCGTAGTTAATATTATGTATGTATATTAATTATTTGATTATTTTACTGTCTCACCTTACCATTGGTTGAAGTGTACTACATACTAAATTACATATGATTTTTTGTGATTGCTACATGTTATTTAAATATGAATAAATTATTGAAGGACGATATGATTAATTTATTTACAAAAAACCCAACAACAAAAATCCTTAAAAACAGATACAATAATCGCATTGTAACGTTTTCCAATATCAATGTATGGGGACCTGAAAAATTCGCATTATTTATTGGAAAAGTAGTGTTTTTTGGTGAAATTCGCGTAATTTTTGTTTTTTTATATATATATATACTAACTGATGTGTACCCGGACTTACTCGATAGTTTTTTTCTTTTTTTAATAAAGTTATGAAGTTGTGAATTCTTGCTTGTCATTTGGGTGCCATAATTGTTTTTACAGCGAAAGCAATGCCTTGTGATGACTATTACTATCTCTAAGCAAAGAAACAAAGAAAAATTCATTTGAAAATTTTATTTCATTCCAAACATTTATTTTTCAAAATATATATAAATGATAAAGTTCTTAAGTAAGTACCTACTTGTGTTTTCCATTTTGAAAATATTCAACCCAAACAATCCTTCTTTTGAATATGTAATCTGTAGCTAACCAGAGCGGTATATCTATGGGCTAACCTCAATACAACATGGCGGGTTTAATGTTTTTCATGCAAATTTTAAAACGTTACAGCAACAGTTTTACATATTTGCTATCATTCAAACTACTCTCTAAACCTTTCCGGCACTAATAAGAATAAACTGTGCTATTTTCAGCGAAACCGGTAGAATAATTATCGAGAAAATCGAAGACAGATAGTAATTTTACAAACATTATTTTTTATATATAGAGTAAAAAAAACCTACGTATTTAAAAAAATATATTGAAAAAAGGCTGCGCTCCATTGTATGGCTATTCGAACTTGTCAAAACCATAGACAAATAAATATTTAGAATTTAAATGAAAAAATATTTGTTTTAAACTACCTTATTATATTTATACAATTGTCGACCGGTTTCGGTTGGTCTCAACCTTCTTCAGGAGTTTATATTATGATTTCAGTCCTGAGGAAGGTTGAGATCAACCGAAACCGGTCGATAAATGTATGAATATAATAAAGTGGTTTAAAACAATAAATTATATAATGTCAAGCCACAAAGTGATTGCTTTCTTCGATAAATTAAATATTTAGAACGTACAATAATACTTTCTTATTTTAAAATACCAGAATATCACCTGAAATATGCGAAAATTCGCGGTTATTTACCCAAAAATTTGCTCATTTCGCTTTATTCGCGTGAAAATGACGAAATTCACAAAAAAATCGCGTTATCGCGAACGCGAATTTTCAGGTCCTTGCCGTATTGGAAAACAGCATTGTAGATGTCGTACAGTGCCAGGAAACATTTCCTGTGTCATGTGTCAAGAGCTGGTGCATAAATGGGGTTTAGCATTTCGAAATGATCTTTTATCCAAAGCAAAGTACCTACCTCCCTAACCATTCAAGTATTTGAAATAGAAGAATAGAACAAGTTTGAAACTGAAAATCGAGTTCAACTGTTTTCGGTCTGAAAAGGGTTGTTGGTTGGTCATAAAATGTACGTACCATTTAAATCTTATTTTTTTAAGACAAACATTCTCAGATTACGAATAACCTAACAATATTTGAAAAACTCTTACTATCATAATTAAAAGCTGAAGATGTTGGTTGTGAAATGATGGAGAACTTAGCTAACCGATGAATTAAATCCACGACTCGCTTAAGAGGTGAAAAGGTACATTTCATCCCAAAATTCACCTTGGTAATGTTTTCCAATTGGGTTGAAAAACTCATCATTTTTAAAACAGAAAAATAAATAAAAAATATTTGCATATGCGGAAATAAAAGAATAGGTTCTACGTTCTTAGTTTGGGTTTTTTTCTTTCTTCTTTCTTCTTAAAAAAAACCAAGCTAAGAACCTAACAACCTGTATTTTAAATATACATTTTATGCAGTTGGCGCTTTTAACAAATGTCATTTCATACTAACATTAAAAATGGCGTCAATCCTTCTTCAATATTTACGCGTTTTTATTATACAAAGAAAGCAAAAAATGAAGTGCAGTTTTTTGGACATCCGAGTATATTTTTTTTACAAAGTAGTATAATTTTTTATTATTTTTTACTTGTCGATGTTAATAGTTCCTTTGTAATATTTTATACAATCTTAATAAATTACAACTCTATATATATTTTTAATTACATTCCAAAAATTCGCCTCAATATTCGCATCAGTTTTAAGGTTATTCAATTTTGAGGTGATATGCATACTTTGACCCTATAGTGCAACGCCTGGGTGAGAACCCGATGCATTAGTCAACTCAGCTGCTAAATATTCAATTCTGCAAAACACTTTTCTTAATGTTACACCTTACAAGAGCACTCCTGTCTATACGGGGTAAAGATAGGGGAACTATATCACCAGCCGGCTATGCAGCATTCTGAGGCGGGTCAAGGTAGGGGCTATAAAAATTCATAAGCCTTATTTTTTTGTGCTTACAATATAACCTTACAGTGTGAGTTTTCAGATAAGAAGATGGGTTCATTCTATCGGATGATGCATTTTAGGTTAGGTGATACCTATTTTACAGCTCGGAGGATTTTGAAGCAAAGAATGAACGGTTACCTCGAGAGAGTCTCCTCTTGGGGAAAGAATAACCTCGTCGAATTTAATGTTTCAAAGACCAAATCATTTCTGATTAGGTCTAAAAGGGATCGAATCTAGTCTCTTTTAATGGAAGCAATCTTCTCAACAAGCCCTCCATTGATATGCTTGGTGTAACCTTAAGTGACCAGCTCGGGTATAGGGACTCCATCAAAGCCAGAGTAAAGTTAGCCTCTCAGAAGCTTGCGTATTGTACAGAGCCCGAAGATACTTTATTAGTACACAACTGCTGACTGACCCTGTACAAATCGCAAGTGCGCCCCACTGTAGAATTTGGCAGCCACCTCTGGTCGGGAGCCCCAAAATATCTGGAAAAAACCCTTAACTCTGCAGAAATGGGTGGTCCGTTTGATAGATTCGCCTATCTTAACAAACGGACTGCAATCTTTGGAGCACAGACGTCAGGTGGGAATGCTGTTATTGTTCTACCGTTGTTTTAATGGAAGATGCTCTGAGGAACTAGCGTCATTGATCCCTTCGGCACTGATGCATAGTTGGAAAACCTGCCAAACGCGCGCCCAACATTTGCACAGTTGGCATTTGTCACATGAGAACGGGTCGCTTCTACGACTCGTTCTTGTGTTCAACAGCTCGGCTGTGGAATGATCTGCCGGCCTCTGTGTTTCTTCCATCCTACAACTTAGGTCAAAAAATCTAAAAAACCCTTCACTCAGCATCCCCAGGGAAATTATCATGTGGAGTTACTGTAAAAAAAAAAACCTGTATTATGTATAATATTATAACTTGGACCAGCAGACATCTGCTGACTTCGATGGATCGTTCACAAAACTAGGGCCTTAGGGAATAATGAAAGCAATATCGAAAAACAGTATTGAGTCACAAATTTATTCCTTTTCTTCAGCAAATAATGCACTTTTTTTAGTGATTTGAATCGAGTGTAACTACTACTTGCAAAGTCGATAACCATCACTTTTTTAAATTGCAGATGTTACAGGTAAATTAGAACAAAGAGATTCTGCTTGTGTAGCGGTGTACTGTATCATAGAACTACTGCGGGGTAAGAAGGGACCACGGACGGGTGTTCCAAACTAGTTCAAACCAATCTGAACCGCTATCAGTGTGCACAAATACATTCAAACGTACCCGTACTTAGTTTTCATAGAACTTTCACCAAACACGTTAAACTTATATAATATGCCCAGCTTCTGACATTTTCCATACATTGAGATGGCAACAAGCTACACTAGTGCCCTCTAGCAGCCTGGATTGTACGAATTTGTTTTTTTTCATAAATCTTAATAGATTTTCTGTGGAATATATTCTTAGTAAATTATAGAAATCGAAAATTCATAAAATAGTTATTAGATAACCTACATATGACTTTCCTGTTTTTTTGCTCGTAAATGAAAAATGTTGAAAGGGCTATCAGTTATACACCTCGCCGCTCGCGTTCGGTCTGGTGGTTTAGAGAGGGAAAAAAATACTTACTTTTCTTTTTTAAAATAAGAAATTTTCCTTTTTTTTAACTACTTTTGGCTTAACATATCACAATCTTATATTTCTATTTATAGATGCTTTAGTGAGGACATTTAAATTTTTATATCTATTTTAAGCCAGTAAATAAAAAGAAATGATATTTGTTATATATTAAGCGAAAAGAATTAGCTCTGCACGCCCCGCTAGAAATAATTTCCCTAGGGCATATGTCATTTTGGGTATGATGTGAAAATGGGACACATTGAAGACACAAGACTCTGAAAGGAATATTAAAAAATTTCCTAGGGCTCCCACTTCGGAGGAGGCCCTGGCTAGTTCGTGTCAAATTTTCCTAGAGCCCCCACCTCAGAGAAGCCCCCGGTTAGATGCCAAAATGATTCATATTATGGACACAAGACTAGGAAAATATCATGTTAATTTTTCCTAGTGCCCCAACCTCGGAAGGGGCCCCCCCGACTAGGTCTTAAAATGGTACACATTGTGGACGCAGGACTCGGAAAGTAATATTAAAATTTTTCCTAGGGCCAAGATGGTACACGTTGAGGGCACAGCTTAGAAAATAAAATGTCAAATTTTCCTAGGATCCAAATCTCGGGGGGGACTGGGTGGTGACCAAGAATTTACTGGCCAAAAGGGCCCCAACTCCGAAACGAGTCTCTAAGTTCAGGACTGAACAAGTGGTTTAGTCAGAATGAAAAGGTTTCAACTGATGTTTTTGAGAAAATTAAGATTTTGTCATTAGGGGTGTTTATTTTCGATTAAACCATATCAGAAAAAACATTCAGCACCATCTGTTGTCTATAAATCGATTTATTTTAATAATAAAGTTCTAATTGTGCCTAAATTTGAGTTAGGTTTGAATTGATGTTGATATACTCGTAGGTTCACCAATGGTAGGAACATTTAATAAAAACTGAAAGATTATTTCGATATAGTTCAGACTAATTGATGAAAGTTAAATTGTGTTGACAATCAACTTATGTGAGTGATGACAATTTTTTTGTAATAATATATTTTTTTAGTTTGCCTTTATGTTCAGAATCAATTTTTACTATATATTATTCAGTTAAGGGGGGGAGAGGGACGTCGGAGAGTTATTATTTATTAATTCAAAATAATGATAGTATTATTACGCAATACGATAAACATAATGTTTTTAAATAGAAAAATGTTTATTGAACATTTTATAAATTTACATTTATCAAAATCTAATCAGAAATATTACTTTTCTCTACAAATACAAATATGATTTTTAAAGTGGAGAAAAGTATGTTTAATCATTTGTCGTAGCGTTTTTGTAAATAAACGTAACCAAAGATTTGTAATCTGAAAAAAGACATTGTATTTACAAGAAAAAAAAAATTGTATTATGACTATAGTATTGTATTATAAAATACAATTTTTTTTTTGTAATGCGGATTACAAATCGTTGGTTACATTTATTTACAAAAGTGCAACGATAAATGATTAAACATACTTTTCTCAACTTTAAAAATCATAATAATAATAATAATAATAATACTTGGACATTTACATAGCGCTGTTTTTGTGAAAAATCATATTTGTATTTTAAATATTTTGTAAACATACAATGGGACTGTCAGAAAAAAGTAATATTTCTGATTAGATTTTGATAAATGCTAAGCCTAGGTAAATTTATAAAATATTTAATAAACATTTTTCTATTTAAAACATCATGTTTATCGTATTGCGTAATAATACTATCATTATTTTGAATTAATAAATAATAACTCTCCGAGGTCCCTCTCACCATTAAGAACATTTTAGTCTTATTCCTGCAAAGAATTTGTTCCCCAGCACGGGCAACACTTCTGTTGTTAGAATCTACTACATACAAGTTAAATTTGATATATAAATTTTTCAACGTACAAGTAAAGTTCAGGGTTGCCAACTCAAGTATTTTAGAGCTAGATTTAGCTCAAAATCACGGTCAATCAGCTCCAAAAAAGTGGTCACCTTAGCTCGTAAGGAATTATAATTGCTGAATTAAAATTTCTAATGAAAGTACTGAAAGGTCTATCTAAAATAACCCTTAATTGTAAAGAGGTTTTACACACAGAAAAAAGCAATGAACATTTTCTTAACCATCATGCTGTTTCCTGGCAGGGCTAGGCAAAACTGCAGGGCTGCCACACAACTCCATCTCGGCACACACTCCTTGCTTCATACACATTCATACATCGAACTAACTAACTAACTAACCATCACGCCGTTTCTCCGCAGGGGTAGGCAGAGGACGGAGCGCCAAACAACTCGATCTTGGCATACACTTCTTGCTTCATTCACATTCATACAACGCCTCATACATTCTCTTCTGTTATTCCGACTTCTGACATGGCCCGACTCGAGTATTTGATTCACTCGATCGTGCCGTGTCTTCCTCGGGCGTCCCCGGCTTCTTCTCCCATTCACATTCGCGTCATATATTCTGAACTGATTATATTCTAAAGATTCACAGTAAAAAGGGTTCCAACTGTTATTTTAGGTACAGCATACATACATTTTTATTTACAATATATGTTTTAGTTGCTTAACACATTAAAAAATAAATTACCAACTATGTGTACAGAAAGTTGTTATTAAATAAATTAATGCTAACGTTTTTAGGTCTCACATCGCAGATTAGAGCAGTTAGAACCCTTTCACTCTAACCTAACAAAGTGGCAATCACTTGCCACGGCAACGTATCAGCCACAGAATCGCTCCGTGTGACCGAGTTGTTCCTCTAACTTTTGGTTTTAAATTATTATTTTGTTTTCAGACATTTTCTTGCTATTTTAGCTTTTAAATGTCAATTTTTTTTTTTTTCTCTTATTTCACTTAGCTAATTCGCTAAGTTAGTATTAGAAAGATATCACTGAAATATGTAAGCAAAATTAAACAAAGTGCTTTTAATGTATGAATTCTTCGCATTAATAATAATATTTTTACCTCTTGCTACTAGTAATATTATTTTATTGTTGGCTGTTATTTGTTTATGTGATGACCCCTGTGGCCAACCAGTTAAGATCCTCCGCTACGCATCCAGAGGTCGCGAGAACGAGGCTCAGCATGCATAAATAAATTTTATTAAAATTCTTTATATCACATTATTACAAATTAAATAAAATAATATATAATATGTTTGTGGCACGTTCCAGAGTAGTAGAAACTCTCAGTATCACCCCAGTGAAGGACCACCATTAAGAATCGAAATGGTTTTAGATATGTTTGATGACCAGATCTGAATAGCCAGGTACTTCCCAACCTTCCTCTTATAAGTAATTCACTCCACCGGGGCAACAGCAAGACGAGAGTGGGAAATCAGGCTTGAAGGTAATTTTCTCTTTCACTTCTACCGCTACGTCAGGGGTTGTGTCATGGACAGTAAAGGAAACTAAGCACAACAAAAAATAAACAATAAAGGCACAACCTGTGCCGGGCAGGAACAACGGGCCATTCAACCCTCTTGTGGGGAGGGTGTGATGGTACAAACGAAAAAGCAACATAATGCTAGCCAGTAAGATAAACCAACAAAATATTAGAAAATTCAGTAATCCGAGTAGCAAGTTGCTGACGTAAGAAATACTCTTCTCGTGGCTGACCCCACTGAGAGACAATCTGGGTTTTCACTACCTTGTAAACTCTGGTCCTCCATCAATAGAATAAAATGTTTCCACAGCCGATGTGACCACATGATGTACAGTGCCATGGCTAGGCCTTGAAGAGTCAGTGATCGGTGAACACAATGCAGCGCAGACCACCGAACATGTGGTTAACAACTTCCAGCCCCTTTCATTCTCCGACGGAATTGCTAACGTCCACAGGGCAATGATGCCTGAAGTTCTAGAGTGGCTGACAGACCTAGATGTTCCCCTCTGCCCCCACTATATAAAAGAAGAAGTAGGTAGCGATTTCTTGACAAGTGTTTGATACTTTTCCATCACCAGTGCATTTTGCTTGAAACACTTGACTCTCCTATTAAAAATGTGGCTGAAATATGCATTCGCATCCATTTATGCAACATTCATTCCTTAATGCCTATGCAGCATAGGAAGTGGGAGTAAACATTAATCAAAACAAAACAATTTTATCAATATTGTATAATACATATACAAAATAATTTTAGTACATACATAATTAATGCAAAATTTATCTATAAACATTAAGAAAGTCTAATTCCACTACTAGAACCGAGTGTCGGTATACATTCCCCAATATTCTAATAGAGTATGAAGTCATTCATATTATTATTTATCCCAGAGATATGGAAATTCATTATTTTTCCAAGTAATCAAATTAAAGAAATTTTAATATTTATCATCATACTAAATACTTTCCGATTTTTCACACCACCATACAAACTTATTTATTACACATGCTAATATTGAAGACGCAATTACTGTTAAATACATTTCTGTTAGATATTATATTCTCAAGTTTATGAGAAAACTCAAAGCAATATTACATTTAGTCAAAATAATAAATGATTGAAAAAAAGATTCTTCGATGTATTGAAAAATTACGTTTGATATTTTTTTTATTTATTTGCGAAATAGATGCACAGTTCATATTTTGTATTAAAAAAAACGATACATATAAATATTTTTTATTATTTCATTCAGATAGAAATTTATACTACTTATACATAGGTAAAA
The DNA here is from genome assembly GCA_022606495.2 of Halesus radiatus. Lineage (NCBI taxonomy): Eukaryota > Metazoa > Arthropoda > Insecta > Trichoptera > Limnephilidae > Halesus > Halesus radiatus. The sequence goes on along the minus strand of JAHDVE020004418.1, from coordinate 4,368 downwards.
TTATCAATATTTTACCCTAGAAAAAGTATACTTAAAGTGTATTTAGTTGTACTTTTACAAAACAGAAAATAAACAGAACTACAAGAAAATGAGCAGAATGCAAACAATATTGAAAGGGTTGAATTATTTTGGCAAATGAATATTTTCAATGAATTGAATTTATTTTGGAAAAAGTTCTGCGGGCAAGTCAGACACATAATAATCAATGTAAATACAAATTGTAGCTAGCCTTTTAAAAATTCCAATTAAACAAATTTTTTTAATTTAACAGTGGATAGAAAAAACTGATGTCATTTTTTTGGCACTGCGCAAAGGCCTGTATTTTTTATTTATTTTAACTACATATCAGAAATATTACAAAAAGAGGTTGAATGTAAATAAAAAATAAAAAAAAAGGATTTTTAACAAGCCATGAGACAAAATTCACAATACAGACAACAAAATTGTACTTAAATAGTGTTTGTCACTGTTTTCATCACACCACATCAGCACTTCTATAATATAACTTATAACGTAAACTGATAAAATAATGCATTTCTCAACGTAATCGACCATTGTGTTCCATTTGCAGGTTCAACATAAACTGCATTATTTAGACAACAGAGTTAAAGTTGAACCATCATAAAAGGACGCACACAATCCATATAGCAATTGGGAAAAAAATGGCTAGTGTTATTTTATTCACAATACAGTTGGCTAAAAAATCTGCATTTATAATATGTATTGGGACATTCACAGACACTTTGTATTGTTGGCTGCATTTACGTCTGGTCCATAACATTGACTGTCTTATCCTCTAGCCAAATCCGTGTGCATACAGTAAAACCTGCACGCATAGTTTCCACGTAAGAAGTTAAATAGGATTTTTTTCTGATCTCTTAGAAAATCTTATAAGAGGGTTTCCACTGTTGTACGCACGCTTTCTTTTACATACGCCGCTTATGATGAAGAGAGAGGTTACAACAGAGCTATCAGTTGCATGCTTAATTTATTAACAGTACGCCACACTCGCGATCGAATTCTTGCAAAAGTATAATGAAATCTCAGAATCAAAAGGAAGTTATAAGCTATAAATGGAATAAACCTATCGATTTCCATGTTTCCATTCTATTTGAATTTAAATGTTTATTATTAGTGAATATAAATTAAAAATCAAAATAGAGCAGCATTTTCGTTTTTTTTGTGATTTATACCTAAAATCTTCACTTTCGTAAAACTTTTGTAAGAATTTGGTCACTAGTGTGAAGGATCATTAAGTCACTCACAGATTCTGTTGCAGTTGATATGCCTGCAGATCATAGCATTATTAACCTCCCATTAAAAGTGTTTAATACCATAGTTTGTCACTTTAACCTTGTCTACACGGCTGTCGCATATATGATCCATCGGCAGCTATCCCCCAAACGCGGATGTTACATACCTATGTGATTCATGAAGTTTCACTAAAACACATGTATTGTGTCAAAACGTACCACGTGATGGGATAGATTGCGTTGAAAAGGTTAATAACCTCCCACCAAACATATATAATACGATAAATTGTCACTTAAACCTTATCTACACGGCTGTCACCTATGTGATCCATCGGCGGTTATCCCACCGAATGCGGATGTCGCATGTGTGATCCGTGACGTTTCACTAAAACGCATTATGTCAAAACGTGCAGCGCAATGGGATAGATTGTATTGAAAAGGTTAAGTCACTCACAGATTCTGTTGCACTGTGGCTACAGTTGTAGTTGCCAATAGATCGTAGCATTATTAACCTCTTACCAAATGTGTATATTCTGTAATACCATAGTTTGTCACTTTAACCCATTCGTTAACTGCGTGATTCACAGTGCCGTGGGCTGAACGATGACCGAATGCTGGACAATGTCTCATGCGGCGGGTTGGGGCGCAGGGGGGGCGGGCCCGGCGGAGGCGTGCGGCGGAGGGGGAGCCGGAGCAGTGCTGGGCTCGGCGAGGCGCTGCTGGGCGTGATGGCGCGCCCGGAATTCGGCCGCCTTAAGCTGCTCCAGGTGGAACTGCTGGCGCTCAGTGATGAGTTGCTGGCGCTGGTATTCTAGACCTGGAAGATGGTAGATAATTAATAATGTGTTAATAATGTAATCACTTAACAGACAACCAGATCACAGTATCACTTGATTATACATAGTTGCATTAATGGCCTTCTATACTAACTACGGCCAAATTCAGGTGATAAAAATATGATTCAATCGCAATATGACTCTGCAATACAGCTCTGCCACCCTAACATAAATAAAATATTTTTCTATCAATTTCTATGCTCTAATTTTTAATATTTATATTCGCTGAATACCTTATTACATAAAGAACTTCTCAACATTTATCAAATTCAGTCAACTAAAACGTTAATTATAAGGTATTTAGGAAAAGTAAAATAGAAATTAAAATATGGAAATCGATGTTTTACTAAATCGTCGCCCACAACACAAACAGGCGTATCTCACGTTTAGCAAGTTGTCATTTAATAAATACATAATATGCTTTCTTTACCAGATTCTCATACATTTCATTACATGTTTCGCTAAAATGGGCTTTTCATTACACTTTTTTTTTCCAATGTTTTGGACAATTATGGATCTCGGAACCTGCCTACACCATCAGGGGCACTTCTAACCCTAAATTCTAATTTAAAAATCACAAGATTGAAGTGGTTTAGGCATAGTAAAACTGCAAAGCAATTGTTTATTATTTTTATATACCAAATGAATGACGAAATCAATCATAGGGGCGCCCAGAACTACCCAAGCCTAAATCTTACCCTCTGAAATACAATTTAGATCCTCCACACAGAATCCCCAAAGATGACATAGTGCCTAAGGGATTTTTTTTTTCAAGACCTGTGTGGAGGTTAATGTTAATGTCAATGTTAAAAAAAAATAAATCAGTAAAATCGTACCTTCGCGCTCCCGTTCCATGGTAGTCTCCAGCTCCTCGAAGTGGCGCAGCTTGATCTCCAGCTTCTTCATCTGTGTCTCCACCAGCAGCGCCACCAAGGACTTGATTTTCCGCTCCTCCACAGCGGCCAGGTGCTTGGCCTTCACAGCAGCGGCTGCCAGAGCGGCGGCTGCAGCAGCCTGGATCTTACCCTCTGCGAAGACAAAACAAATAGTGGGGATTGAAAAAACGATAAATAGACCTTCAGAAGATTGTGTATTCTTAAAGCAATTCTGTTCCATTGTACATAGTCATATTTCATTACACGATTACAAGAATATTCTAAAACTAATAATATAATATGTATTTATATTCTAAAACTAAATACATAATAAACTTTAACTGGTCAGTGACTGAGTTGGCATCGCGTCTGGATCCCATTCGTAAGTTCAATCCCTCGGCTGGCAAGTCCTCCATCACAACACAAGCAACATCTTTCACTTACTGTGACGGTAGTAGGAAATTTTCAAATATTGTCATGTTATTCATAACCTGGGAATTTTTCTTTCTTTAAAAAAAAATAACAATAATAATAACCAACAAGTTGTCTCGGCACAAGGGATAGACTAAAAAAACGCAACACCTTCGGTGCCAATACAACAAATTACTAAATTCCCAGGTTTTCCAGAGAAGTTTCAACCCTTTTGTCTGATACATATTTCAATACTGAAGGGTGTAGAATACCTATTTCATTTGTTATCATAATTCTATTTGAACCGCTTTCAATGCAGGAAGTGTGGGAAGTTTGGAAATAAATATTGGTTAACTTTCTGAAGAAAAATCTAAAATGGGTCATTAGAAATGACAAAAATATTAATAAAGAAACTTCAAAAACATTTTTACGAAACCTAATGAGATGATATTACTGTTAAACATTACTCGACTTCTTTCACTCACTTGTGTCATATATTTTCCAAACACCATCTCCGCTCATCCGTTATACTGCCGTGGTAAGTAAAAACACAGTATCTTCCTTGAGAGTCCTAAGGAAGTCCAAACTCTCAAGGAAGATACTGTGTTTTTACTTACCACGGCAGTATACATGTCCCTTTCCTTGCTCTTTAACACATATTATTCGATATCTTTAACCCATCTCAGGTAGGTGCATATTTGATTCATTGGATCAAACCATATCGTCATAAACTTTTTTTCTTTTTTTTTGAAAAAGGAAGACAAACATTCCCGGGTTAGGAATAACCTGACATTATTTGAAATCTCATATTACCATCACAGCAAGCAGAAATGTTGCTTGTGTTGTGATGGAGGACTTAGCCAGCCGAGGAATTAAACTCACGGCATCTGGATGGGAACCTGACACGTTGCCAACTCAGCCACTGACCAGTCGCCATTATTAAACATTATTACATTATGCATAAGGAATATGAAATATCCTTACCTTCCACAG